>CM044119.1:6725233-6855305 GCA_024174645.1 Lemna minuta | reverse complement strand
GTTAGCTGGGAGTTGACTTCGCTGATCGACACGCCTGCTTCGGCACTGTAGGTCAGGTTGAGAGGTCGATGTAGCCTAGGAGTCACGCCACTCACAGGTTAGGTTGATCGGCTTAGCTCCCGGCCAACCTTTAGTCCCATTGATCGTGCATCGAGGGTTTTCATAACCGCTGCCCCGCATCACAACATGTGCACTAGGTCACCTGTCAAAGTTGTCGCGGCATCCCCAAAAGAAGGATTGGGCTGCATGTTGAGTTGCTGCAAAGTGCCATGACACTAGTGAGGCAAGGGTTGAATCTCTTGGGCAATGATGAGGGCATTGTTGATGTTGGCTGCTTCAAGGGCTTATCATTCTAACAAGGAGGGAATTCGTTGTCCATCGAGGTTGTGGCAATGGGAGAGCATTTGGCAGCATCATATCGCCTTCTCCTAGCAAAAACAACAGATTTTCTTTTTACCTATCGGCTAGGAGAGAAGGTGGGAAATGACGATTCCATCCCCCTACAAGTTGATGCCTCAGATTAAGGGAAAGTTGAAATTGCAAACCTCTTCTCCACCCTAGCATGTTCATGCCTCTTCATAGGCTCAACGGTTAGGGTGAAAACATAAAAAGAATAAGAAAAACTACAAAAGGGGGAGAGAGAGGCCCACGCAAATGTTCAATGCATGCGCTAGCCCTGTCATGAGTGTCGAATGGTCGGTCCGCTTGGCAAGTTGGCCCCTATTTGTAGTTAATACTTGAGGCTAGTCCATCCCTGATGTCAAGTGATCCACTTCTTGAGCTCTGATGCGGTTAACAATGGACTCGAGCAATCAAGCCATTGCTCCATGGATTGCTGATGCCGATTCTTTTGATGGTGTCCATGATGTCTCTATCAAAGGCTCCGAGGTACTTGGTGCCCTTGATGGAGCAGCTATCTACTCCATAGCAAATTCTAACTTGGTCAATGTCCTCTCTGCTAAAGGTGTTGACACCAGGTACATGAATGGTGGAGCATGGGTCTATGCTTCACCATGTCATTTACTTATAAATGTACATTCTTATTTTCAGCTTGTTGGGAAGCTCATCTACTTGACTATTACACATTCATATATCATCAATACAATGGAACTCATTAACTAGTTTATGTATGCACCCTAGGAGATCCGCTAGCATGTTATTGTCCGAGTACTTGTATATTTCAAGCATGCCCCTAGGCATGGTCTTCTTTATCAATGACACAGTCATCTTGGCATGAAGGCCTACTCTGATTCTATCTATGCAAGCGATCGTGATAACCAAAAATCCACTTTTGGCCACTTCACCTTCGTATGTGGGAATCTCATCACATGGCAAAGTGAGAAGCTAGCACGTGTTGAAGTTGAATACCATGTTATAAGACATACCTCCTTCAAAATGATCTGGGTAAGTTTACTACTTCAAGAGCTCGATTTTTCGATGCACAATGTATATCGATGTATTATGATATCTAAGCTGCCATTTTTCTTTCGAACAACCCAACTTTCTATAAGTGCTCCAAGCGCATTGAGATCAACTGTCATATCATTCATCATTAGGTTCTTGGAAGGTTCATCACTACTCCTTATATTGTCTCATCCTACCTGCAAGCTAACATTTATTCCAAAGGGCTGAGCATGACTCTTATGACTCAGGTACTAATAAGCTAAACTTCTTTGATCTCTATGCTCCAACTTGAGGGGGAGAGCAAGTGAATAGGGCCTTGATGATAATCCTATAACTCTCTCTCCTCTCTCTCTCTCTAATCCAAATCTCGGATATCAAATATCCAATATCCATGATGGATAACAGATATTGGAAGCCATCTAATATCTGCAGTCCCCATGATGGTATCAGCAATATCCATCGCAATACCAATACCCAATACAAATAAAACACCTACTTTGTCCCTCCCTCTCTCTCTCTCTCTCTTCACATACATTCTAACACGTGAAAGCATTACTCTTTCTTTCAGATTTTCACTCTCCTCCTAAGTATTTAATAAACTTCTATAAATTTTAACTTTATTTAATAAACTTCAGATACTGCAGTCGCCTGTGCCAGCGCTAGCGCAGCTCAGGCCACACAATTGCCCATTTGGGCCGAGGGCTAGTTAGGAAAAAACAGTTCGAGGGTCTTGGTTGTGAGGCCTATTGAGGTCATGAGAATGATAAAAAGAAAGCAAGGATAGACATACGATACTATAAATAAACATAGGGACAGATGAAAAGTAGTCTCCAAATTACAGAACTAAAATATGGGCATCCCATTCAAGACATTATCAGAAAAGGCTTACTGAAGGTAATCCACATCGAGTGAGGAAAAGAAGAAGAGATCCGCACGTGTTCTTGCAAGAAAATTAAAAGTGAAATTTCCCACAGGTTTCTTACCATTCCAAAGAATACTTAGCACCTTGGCTTCCGGACCAAGAAAAAGTACATTGGAGTGAATAGCTCCTTCCTGTATAAATCATAGAGCTCAATGATGAATGAAATATTGAAGCTGAGGGAACAGAAACCAATTAGAGGAAGGTCAATGTATGTGCTCACCGTCCACCTTCAACAAGCCCTTCAGCAGCTTTCTCTAGGAATGAGGAAACCCTCTGGCTACCTGCAGGAGCAAGCCCCACAGTCTCTAGCACCTTCACCTGAAAGAATTATGATTTTTTTTTTTACATAACTAAAGTTGACATCAATCAGTGGCTTTGATATAAAATACAATTCATTACCAGAGATCTGGTCAGGAAACGCCCAACTGCTGTTAGGCGAAAACTGGTGAGAGAAAAACGGCTTGTATCCAGTGGAAGGTACCAAGGAACAGGTGAATCCTTTGCTAGATCCTTCTCCCAGATGACCTTCAATAAAAACCATAAATATGATGATGCACTCAGATGATGCACTTTTTTATCTAGCTAAGTTCATTCCTTTCTGTTTCAAAGTAATTACCTCAAATCCGGCTTCCTTCAAGGCATTAAGGCACTGTGACGTGGTCCTTATATCAGTAAGACCATTTCCAAGCTCAATTTCAGCCTTTATCTTCTGGTGATTCTCATTTGTAGGACTGTAAGACTCAGTCATACACCACTCATAAGCTGCAAAGTGTTGACCAGGTTTTAAGACTCGGTAGACCTCCTTGTAGCATCCCACCTTTAGAGAACAGAGCACTACCAAATTTGAGAAAATAAAATGAGGACGAAATGGAGAGAAGAGAGAATTTGAAAAGAAAAGGTACAGCATCAGGGGCATGACAAGTGGCTTCAATTGCATAGATTGCATCAAAGGTATCTTCTTCAAATGGCATTTTCATGAAATCTGCCTGAAAGCACAAAAGAGTGAGAGCTCTTCACTGATTAATCATGAATATTATCAGCATATTAAAATTTTGCGTAATTGGATCCCATTTGAAATCCAACAACTAGCAAGTTGTATTTAAGTGGCTCTACATAGTCCATAGAAATGTGCTAAGGTTTACTTGGGAAATTCACTAACCTTAACAAAGTTGCAAGACTTCTCCAACCCTACCGCACGATTGAGCACCTGTGAAGAATTCATAGTTAAAGTCAAGATTGTTGGGACTCAAAAGTTTAAGCCTTAACAAATTCATGAGAGAAATTTCACCTCCCCTCTTGAGATCTGGTAGTCATTGTTGTTTAATCCCGTGATAGATACTGAGCTGCACCCGTTCAAAACATGAGATGACAACCCAATATCAGTCATGAAATGTTGCATGATCCATGCAAAATATGTGAACTTCATCATGAAATTGATGAATTTGTTCCATCAGAATCTTGGCAACTCAGATGTTACTAGTCCAAAGCACCATCTTGCTCTAAATGTTATCAGAAACAGAAAAATCACTTACATTCACCCAAAAGTTCTCTTTAAGTGAATCAGATAAGTTAATAGATTCATCAGAAAAAGCTAAAATATCTAGAAATAGCTGTCTTTAAGGTCAAAGAACTAAAGATTTGTGTGATCAATAAGACGAATTATCACCTATGAATTAATCGTTTTATAAGTTTGGGTTGAAGTTTTATTGCTTTCACATAACAATGGATGAAACTTGGACTTATTCTGATTGAGGAAAACGAAAACCTTTAGTGACTGAATAAATGACCTGAATCTAGCTATTTCTCGAAGAGGCCCACCAATGCCACATCCAACATCCAGTACCTACCATAAAACACCACCTTGGTAGCTTTAATATCTCATCAATTAGCTCAAAACCACAAAGTAAAGAGCAGCCTCAAACCTTCATTCCAGGTTTCAGTCCTAGCTGAAGAGCAAGAAAATGTTCATGGCGTTTGATGCTTTCGTGGAGAGACTCTCCATCCCACCTGAAATAAATAATCAGACCGCCCCAACCATAATGAAAACATAATTCGTATTTTTTGGGAATCTATCGTGTACTAGCTTACCTGTGAGCAAAATGAAAAGACTCGCCCCAACCATACTCATAAAAACTGGTGGCAAGATCATAATACTTGTTCACCTGAAACACAAGAAAAATGATGCCAGATTAATGTCATAATTATGCTTCAGAGTCACCAACATCAGAAGTCAGAGAGATGTGAACGATAAATAGATAAAAGACAGAGATTGAAGGAAGTGCACGAATGACATAAGCCTTCCAATGTTGATGAATCTGCCATTCATCAGATAACTCTTTGCTGAATTTAAGGATCGGAAACCCTAGGATTTTTTCAGAATTACAAAAAATTTCTTACTTCATTAGGAAATGTCAACAATCACTTCAATAGGAATGGTAGACATGATCAGTGCTTCAGCTACAAGCATCATAGTATAATGATCTCATCCAGGACATCCCCATGAGTATTTTTTCATGATCCTTAAATTGAATTTAAGGATCATCCAATTTCTCAGCCGATGGTCAAGTTACATTATTGAAAAAAAATTATCAAACCATCAAAGTTAATGATAGACATAGGTTTTGAATCTCACACAATAAGTCGTCGAATTTATTTCCCAAAAATATAGGTCGTTGACTGAATTCACCCTTGAAGCAACAGTGGAAAGAGAGAGAGAGAGGGAGAGAAAGAGAAAATGGTCGCTTTAAAACATCACCATGACATGACATGCAAATCAATTTTTTTTAAACACAAAAAGGTAGATGACCCCAGGTTAGTGAAGTCCCCGGATATGATCCATATCATGATAGCCTGACAACACCCAAATTCAGACAAAACACCAGGTTGTGTGGCAGACATTCAACTCCTAGTTTCTTTCTTCTGGCGTAAATAAATATTGTTCGATTACCACATGAATGTTCCAAGAAGATCAGAATAAAATCATAAAGTCATAAAATATCCAATTTTCTCAAAGGGAAACAAAAGAACTCATATGTATAAAATGAACTTGCAGCCAGACTAACGGTATCCAACCTATCCAAGCATTCCTTTGAAGGGACAACAACAAGGTGGTCAGACTCACCATATCTGTATAATTATTTTTCCTTGCTTCCTCGTCACCTCCAAAGCTCGAATGATAGTTCTCATACCTATTCATAGAACGTAATCGCCAAAGGAAGATGGTGCATGAGGGAAATCCACTGACGATAATGATGGTGACGGAGATATCAAGATGATGATGATGTCAAGATGATGTAAACGATGATGATGATGATTGTGATGATGGGGCCAAGATGGTGATGATGATGATGATATCAAGATAATGATGATTAAGATTTTGACGATGAATAGGTTAAGATGGTGCTCATTATCATGTCACGATGATGATGAAGAGGTCAAGATGATGATGCCCAGGTGATGAGAATTAAGATTACCATGATGATGAAGAGGTCACGACGATGGTCCATTAACATGTCAAGATGATGATGCCCAGGTGATGATGATGGTGATGAGGTCAGGATGATGATGATGATGACGATGATGATGATTACGAAGAGGTCAAGATGATGATTATGGAGATGATTATGAAGAGGTCAAGATGATGATTATGGCGATGACCTTGAAGAGGTCAAGATGATGATGAGGATGAAGCTGATGAGGATGATGTCAACACAATGACGAAGATTATGATGAAAAGAAGATGATAATGATTATGATGAAGAGGTCAAGATGATGATCATTCTGATGTCAGATGATGATGAATAAGATGATGATTATGATGTCCAGATGATGATGATGACGATGACGAAGCAAGAAGAACAAGAGATTTGAAGAAGAAGAGATATGCACGAGAATGAAGAGATTTGAAGTATACTTCTCTACAGCGGACTGGACGTCTTTCTTCTCGATTTTGCCTCCCACGCCAGTGGCCAGATCTAGAGCTCCGGTTCTCGACATCTTTTAGTTTCCTGGCGTCAAATAAACATGCACAAGGAATTGCTGGATCTTTTCGACAGAAAATCGATATGAAAATTCAACTTCTCCGCGAATGGAACAAAGAAAATGACAAGTGATCTGGAATGCAATAAGGAGCAAGAGGAGTTCTCCCCAGGAGTAGATCTGGGTGGATGAGTGCACGATCCAAGAAGAAACCCCTCTGAAAGAAGAATAGGAAACCGTCCCACTATCTACGTTTGATTTCCACACAATTTACGGGCTTCGAGGAAAGAGAACAGGAGAAAGCGAGAGGAGACGAACACTTAGCGGGTGATGTGCTGACAGCGCCAGCGACGTTGAGGAAATTCACGGGCGGGTACGTATTTTCTATCAATTTTAAAGGAGAAAGAGGTTTTGGGCCGGGAATGAAAATGAGTATCCTCTCCATTCCGGTGGCAGGCTTGATGGAATCCCCGATCCACTTGGGGATCGTCATGCTCTTTCTCTTTCTCTCTCTCTCTCTCTCCTCCCAACGCTACACTCGCAGAGGACAGAGGGTATCCGAGAAGAGGGAAGAAAAAAAATGATACCATGTGTTCAACAATTGAAAAAAAAACAGAAGACCAAAACGACGCAAGCGACGCCACATCACGCATGATAGACGACAGATCAAAATAAAAATAATATAATCTCAGACAGAAAATGCCGGATCTTTTGGCCCCACCATAACGTGATATCAACCACGTGAAACGGGCTCGACAGCGGCGCGGTGCCGTTTACGAGAAAGCATATATCACGTGATCTGTCGAAGAGATTTTTTTCTACTTAAGATGTTCCGGAGGAACAACAGAAACCGTTCTGCTTCTCTCGACTCTCGAGTGTCGACCTAGCCGGCTATTATATTAGAGACTGACATCTTCTAGCAGGAGATGTGCATGGATAACTGTAGAAGAGGGTTTCGAGAGCACACTACGAGCTGCAGCAGCAAGATGACCAAGGAACTTCTCCTCCTGATTTTTCTCCTCCCCTGCATTATCTCAGCCGGGGCCATAGCTCCTCCATCTACCGAAGGTAACGAAACCTTCCGTTCCCTCTACCTCCTTGAACCGCTCTCTATTGAAGCTCGGGTTTCACAGGTTTTCTGGAGAACGGAAACTTCGAGCAAGGACCCAAACCAGAAAAAATCAAGAAAACGGTGATTATCGGGAAACACGCTCTTCCAGGATGGACCATCAAAGGCCTGGTGGAGTATGTCTCCGGCGGACCGCAGCCAGGAGGAATGTTCTTCGCAGTCGCTCACGGCGTCCACGCCGTTCGCCTCGGCAATGAAGCTTCCATCTCCCAGATCATCACCGTCAAACCCAAGTCCCTATATTCCGTCACTTTCAGCGCTTCCAGAACTTGCGCCCAGAACGAAGTCCTCAGAGTCTCTATCCCTCCTCTGTCCAGCGACCTTCCTCTCCAGACTCTCTACAGCAGCGACGGCGGCGACACTTACGCAGTGGGCTTCATTGCGACCTCCGCCGTAGCCGAGATCACTTTCCATAACCCCGGAGTTCAGGAGGACCCCGCCTGCGGACCTTTGATAGATGCTGTCGCCATTAAAGAGCTTTTACCCCCAGTTCTAAACAGAGGTAAGATCCTAAGTCTGTCTAGGAATGTCATTTATAAATTGTTAGACTTGCTCTTGAAATCCTATAAATTCAATGTGGCCAGTAGTCAATTACATCAAAACGTGAGGAAACTATTTCTCATTTAGGGGTTTACTGGTTTGCAGGAAACCTGGTGAAGAACGGGGGATTCGAGGAAGGACCTCTGGTGTTCAAGAATGGCTCCCATGGAGTTCTCCTCCCGCCAAAGCAGCAAGATAAAGCTTCTCCTCTCCCTGGCTGGATCATCGAATCCCTCAAAGCAGTTCGATACGTCGACTCTGACCATTTCACAGTCGCTGCCGGAAGAGCTGCAGTGGAGCTTGTCGCCGGAAGAGAGAGTGCTATTGCCCAAGTGGTGAGGACCGTGCCTGGGAAAATATACCGGCTGGAATTTTCAATCGGCGACGCGAAGAACGACTGTCATGGGTCAATGGAAGTAGTTGCGTTCGCTGCCAAGAGCAAGGTCAACGTTCCTTTCGTTTCATCCGGAAAGGGTCAGTTCAAGACCGAGGATTTGGTCGTCCAGGCGGTTTCTAACCGGACGAGGATCACGTTCTTCAGCTCCTTCTACCATACCAAGGTCTCGGATCCGGGCTCTCTCTGCGGTCCCGTCCTTGATGAAGTCAAGATGTTTCCCCTGCCGTAGAGATATTTCTTTTGTTTGTTAAGTGAAATTAGGGTTTTGAGCTTAAAGTAGGAAACTTCCCGGGGCGGTGAAGGCGCGGACGGCGTGATCCTCGGGCACCGTGTAAGCAGAACAGGATGGAAGCGTTGCTTCTTATCTTTGGTTTGAGTAAAAGTTGACCAGAGCTACTGAATTCGCTCTAAATGCTTGCAGAGGAGAGATATAGAAAGAGAGGGTCACGGGAAAATTGTCACAATCGACCGTACGAGTTGCAGAAAGAGGATGGTGTGAGGGTTGTGGTCGAAAAAAGTGATGCAGAGTACTCTGAAAGAAAAAAAATTTAATGGAGATAACCCGCGTTTCCGACCAGGCCTCCATCCCCGTATTATGTTTGATGTGGTAGTGTAGCGTCGAAATCTTGAAGTTAAGATATGGATCTTTCTCGCTCTAGAGCTTTGAAATCAGTAAGTGTCATGCGCCTTCCCCTCTGCGGTCGTCTTCTTCCTTAAGTTTCACACTTGTGAGTAACCTCTTTCATTGAACAAAGATCCATGGGAATTCGTCTCAGCGGCGGATTAATATCCATAGTTGGCACATTTCAGCAGCAAACAGGAAAATTCATGATCTCGGAAGTGAACCCCATTTTCATACCCAAAACCCCAGATGGTGATTCGAAAGGTATCCAAATCATCAACATCAGGCATGAAGCCTACCGAAAGCTAAGTGAATGGTTGAATGTCTAGAGATATTTTCTAGAGGTTGAGGAAATTCTCCGGACTGGTTCATCATCATGCTTGATATTAGTGCTTGATAACCTTTTCATCCTCTCGAATCTCAACACTCTAAGCTTGATATTGGCAGAACTAAATCGTCAGATCCTCTTTTGGAAATTTTACTGACTCCCATAAAGAACCTCTCCGGCTAAAACACTCTCTGGAAAAACAGCTTAAAACCCTAAAAGAGTTCCAGGAGCTTGGCACATCCAAAAATGAGCTTAACAGCCATCTTCTCTAATCGATGGGGGGTCACCACATTTTCAGGTATATATGCATATTGGTCTGAGACATGGTGTAAGGCACGCATATTATTAGTTCTTCTATCTTATCATTTATAAAATGCATGTATGAGATCAAAAGATTAGGGGAATTCTTTTACAAGGAAATTCTTTAGAGGAAGTTAGACCATAGACTTTCATACTCCCTCTCATAATGGAGAATGGATACATGTATGCTAGTTTGGAACACAAAAATCATTTTTCTTTCTTTTAGGGATAACTTAGTGCATAATTTAGTTTTGACCATTTTCGAGGACATATGAACTTATTTTAAATACATTTACGTAAGTTTTCATGTGCGTCAACTTTGAGTAAAGACAATAATCAGAAGGATGGAAGAATATGAAGAACTTGGTTCAATTTTTCAACTTAAACCAAGTGTTTTAAAAAACATAATATTTACTTTATTTCATATGAAAGAAAAGGAATTGAATTTGGAGAAGAATGGAGAAATTTTCACGCTAAAATGATTTATTTCTTTGGATTTTATGATTGTTTGAATTTTACAGAAATTTCTAGAACAGTTTGGATTCCTTTTGGAATTTAATTTTGAATTTTCTAGCTTATTTTGCAAGATAAGGGGTCGCTCATTGACATGGCACAAGTGCCAATCGACAACATGCCATTAGCTAATGAGGCCTGCTAACCCAAGGTGGTGGCCATGCAACATTCTTTGGGTGATGTAGCCTAAAATAGAGCCCAATAGCCCATTTTATATAAAGCTTGGCAAGTTCATATTGGATGCCCATTTAGAGCTAATTGGGTCAAGGGAGAATATCTAGAACCTTACAGCTTCTGCAGAAGATCACCTAGAGACCCACAAATATTATTTACAAATTATGCAGGTCTTAGAATATGTAAATATTTGTCTACTAAGGCCTAACAAGGCCTAGAAGCTTTGTTTTTCTTTTTGTCACTTTTGTCTCCAACATATGTTTTTCAAGACTTTTGTGTTGGCTTTTCAAGAGTCAACTGACGTGGACGACCCTTTACCTTTTTAGACTTATATAAGGCTCATATTTTAACCCTTGCAGATGCACAACTTTGAAGTTATCCTTTTTTTAGAGCTTTACTTTCTCCCCTTGAGTGTTCTCCCTGTCATAGAGTACTTTATGTTTGTGGATTCAAGTACAATCTCTTATGAATTTAAGGGTTATATATATTATCATACTTTGAATACATATCTATCATTCTTTGTAATTTAAAGTTATAATTTCAAAATATATTATTTTAGAGATAATCATGCATAATTAAATAATATATTTTAGAGTACATTATTCCTATTTTTATATTTGATATTATAATTAAGTTTTAATTATAAATAATCAAAGAAAATATTTATATACACTCATTAATTTTATTCTAATTTTCTATCTAAAGAAAATTAGTATTTTTTAGACAAGAATTTATTCTCTTGTTATTATTAAAGTTGACTTTGTAAAATGATAGAGTATTTAATTTTTTATCAAATAAAAAATATAGATTAAAAAAGAGTTGTATTTTAAAAGTTATGAATTTTTAAGTTTAAAGGATTTTTATAATTGTTTTGAATTAATTTAATTTAAAAATATAAAAAATTTGATTTTTATCATGTGTTGATGTGGCAAATGACGTGATCTACATGCTTGCATGGCAGCATATGCACCCGTCACTTGGCACACTCGTGTGTACATGTGTGTGCGTATAATTGGTTGGTAAGCATCCTTTTTAAAGATATAAGGTAAGCAATAAAAGTGCGCCCATATTTATACGAGATATGCCCCGTTATTTTTGTCAAGTGGGACTATCTTTTTCTCTATTTTCTCACAAGTGACGTGGCATGATGTGAGCTATTAGATCTGTGAACATAATTAGCATCATTGATCTTCATTGAAGTTGGTGGGCACAAGGCGCATAATGATCTTTTTCCTAATCATTTTACTTGAAGCATGCAATCTTAGCTGTTTATCTAAGGAGTTTAACGACTGAGATTAATTGCACTCGATGGACTCATATGGACACATGTATATATCTAAAGCATTTGATGAAGATCAAACGGTGGCGATTACATGACGATTCATGTACACACAATAACATGGTGAAATTTAAACGCTCCAATGAAGATTTGACGAACACGACTTAAAGATGATGATTCGACTCCGAGCATTTCATATGGGCTGTTGATCTAAGATCAATCATCAAATTGAATGGTCACATCCAATTTGTGCATATTTATACACTCTCTATTCGACGGTTTAAAGTATTATTGGGTGTTTCGAATAATCGATATGTTTGGACATCTCAATCCTTGAAACTATTGTTTTCTTCTTCTTTTATTCTCACTTTTCGAGACCAAGTGTTTGGTTTTGAGGTCGATAAACTTTTTAAAATTTTGATCAAAACATTGAATGCAATGGAATATATTAAATTAGATATTCAAAATATTGAGGTACTAAGAGCATATGATCCTATCATCTAGTTAATATGAGAATACATATTTACATGGTTATCTTGAATGAGTTGTTAAAGATATTCAAGTGTCTAGCCTCTAATAATATTCACACAGTCTCCGAATGGTTGGATCTCCTCTTCAAAACTCTTCACCAACAGAGAAAGAGAAGAAATGAGAGAATTCTGACAAGGATTGCATGGACACCTTGATCTGTAGTCGTTCTCCCCCTATTTATAGGCATTTGATATGTAGATTTTTTATAAAAACCCTTATAATTATGTCTATATCTACCAAAATCTATAGACCTTATGTGTGTGTGACCTTCTAGGTCCATATATCTCACTAGTTAACTCTATAGGCCCAATAACACCTTATTCGTCAACCTTAATTAATTATCAACATTAGGATATAGACTAATTAATTAAATATCAATTTAGCTCAATCGATAGGTTGAGTTGCCAGCCTTTTGGGTGTCAAGCTATATCACATACTCTGAGAAATATGGAATATATAAGAACTCTTTTATGGAATCTTTCCATCATCGATTACTATGTATGTATAATCCTTTATTCGTATGAAACTTATGAATGACTTAGGGTATGGTCGACTAACAAAGCCTAATCGTGAAATTCCCTAATGAGATGGTGAAATTACTAAGAGGGGGAGGTGAATTAGTTTCTTTTTAATATTTATGTCATTCTAATCCGTTTTTGAATTTGTTGATTATCACTCAACTTTCTCACGTCACTCGTAGGCTAGATTTTTTTATACTGGACAGGGTTCCAGACCCCCACGCCAGTCCCAGGAGGAGACAGTCCTCCTAGAGTCACTTCTCACCTTTTTAATCCCCGAGTAGTAACTACTAGCTGGCCTAGATTATCAGATCAAAAGTTCTACACGATCTTTCGATCTGACTCACTCACGCTCTCGATTAGTGACCTTACTTCGCCGTCGTCCTTCGGTACCCCTCCACTCGTCCGGTCCCCCAGGCTGACCCCAGAGCTCTGCATGGCGCTCCCTACTCTCTTTCGGGTTGGCCTGCCCCTCTGAAATAACCGAGTCTCGGCACTGATCCACGCACGCATCAAGTAAGTCGCTCGTCCCCGAGTATGAGTAATCCTGCAAGGTCAAAGAACAAGTATCCCTCGAGTTGACTTTCTAGTCAACTCCCTAGATTCATCCCGACTCACTACAATTATCTAGGAATCTCCCCCTTACCCTTACGCGTAAGTCCGACTCACCGAGTGCCCACATAGAGTGTGATGATATGTTTAATTCTCCTAGATCAACAATTAAACTTATAAAATATAAAGCTTTAAGGAAGATACTAAAACAAACTAAACTAATCACCACAAGCAATAACAAATGATGTAGCAACGAATGAATGTAAAAAGGATTTCTAAAACTTATTAAAAATAAAAATAAAATGAGATAAACCCCTGATTTACTGATTTGAATTTGACTTTGACTTAGACTTAATGTAGTTAACTTTTATTGACTGTAGTTGACTTTAACTTCAGTGGTCTTTTTTGACTTTGACTTTCTGATGGCTGACTATGACTTGTCAGCTTTGACTTTGACTTTTTATGCTGAACTTTGACTTTTCTGCTTTGACTTTAACTGATTCAGTTGACTTTGACTTTTCTACTTTTGACTTTGACTTTTTCAGTTGACTTTGACTATTTCTGTTGTCTTTGACTGTTTCTGTTGACTTTGACTTTTCTGCGATTGACTTTAATTGTCCACTTTTGACTTTGACTTCAGTGATCTTCTCCCTTGAATATGTTAAAAAATAATGCAACAATACAAACAATTTTTCCCTTAAAATTAACTACCTATTAATCTCACCTTGATGATGTTTCACTAACCTGAAAGTTTATGATTAATTGAAATATCTAAAAGAAATTCAGACTGTAACTAAATATTTATATCTGTAAGTATTACTAAATAGGATCTCAAATTAAATTTAAACTACAATCAAAAAACACTTAATGAATGCAGAATCTATTTTTCAGAATAACAGACCTTTTAGATACAGATAAAATACATGTATGACCGAAGGTATTAATCCACAGAAAACTTAGATCCGAAAACTATAAACAAGCTATTTAAGAATAAAATGAAGACAGAAGACAGAAAAATACTAATACACTAAAATCAGAAAATTAAGAAATAAAACAGAAGATAACTAAAAAGAACGGGACTGACAATCAGGTAATTTTTTATAAAAGAAACCGTGACCGGAAATCAAGCAATAAGACAAACAGCACCGAGAGATTGGAGAGAAGAGATTTGAAATCTCTAAAATTTGCTTAACAATAGATAAAAAAAAATTAACCTGTACGGTTTAGTTAGAATACGATCCAAATGTAGTTGTCGACTCAACAGAGAGGAGAGATTTACCGTGACGGGAAATCAGGAAGTTTAGAAGGAAAGAAGAGAACAGAAAAATCGAAATCACAAAATAACACCGTAATTAGGAAAACCGAGATCAGATTTATAAAACCTAAATCGAAAACTGAAATTTATAGAAGAAGAAAAACGAAAAACGAAATTTATGAAAACAAAATCAAAACTGAAAATAAGAGAAAACCGAAAACCGGAAATCGAAAACTGAAATTTATAAACGAAGAAAAACGAAAAACGAAATTTATTAAAACAAAATCAAAAATGAAAATTAGAGAAAACCGAAAATCGGAAATCGAAAACTGAAAGCGAAAACTAAAAATCAGAAAACTGCCAATTGAAAAAACAAAATCAAGAAAACCGTTCGTCAGACAGAGAACACAAACACAGAAAGAGAGAAAGAGAGAGAGAGAGAGAGAGAGATGAAGAGGATTTCGATGCGTTTTTCTTCAAGGTCGTTGAAGAACACGTTGCTCCAAGAATCGCCTTTCAATCGCACGCACGAGGAATGAGGATTTGGATCGCTTCTCCTTTTGGTTTTCACTGGAGCGTAAACCTAATTTTTGATTTTTTTTCACGTGAGAGAGAGTGTCATCTTCGGATTTTTGGCCTTTGTCTCGTGTTCATGGGTATATACCCAATTTAAAAGATATCTGAAAATGAAATAAAAGAAATAATTAGATAGTGTTTACTCAAGAAATAGTAAACGAATACATGAAGATATTAATAATTCAAAAATGATGGTGTTTAGTAAAGACAATGGCATTAATAATTCCTCCCTCATTTTCATTTATAAAAACAATGGCATGTTTTTATCATGATGTTCTAAAATGAGGTTGATGTAAAAATAAGCATATAAATTATAACATAATAGGAATTAATAAGGATAATTCATGGTTCTAAGAAGGTTTGAATCCTATGCTCGAAAATTATTATTCAAATGTTTTAATAGCAGATTCTAAAATAGGTAATCTAGATCTTATTCTTAGCAATGTCTGCGTTCCGAAGTCGACGAGGGTCAATCTATCAAGCCATCGGTATCTGTACTAACACAAACATACCCTTCTCAAATCATTTTGACAAACAGCTATTAATCATAATCTAAACACTGCTTAATATAAATTTCATAAACATTAAGAGCGCACCAAAGTAAATTATCAAACTTAGGTTAAACTAACACTCTTTTTTTAATAAAAAACTCTTAATTAAACTAATAATTTTTCTAACCATTATTACATTTGCAACCATAGCTTATTTTCAAACCCTAATTTCTTTTCAAAGTTAGTTTCGTAGCAAACTCGATGTAATTTTCTAACCCTAATTTCCTTTCGAACTAACTTTTTTTTGTCCTAATTTATTTTTGACCCTTACTTCCTTTCTACCCATTAATTCATCTCTAACACTTATTTATCTTCTAAGCTTAATTTTTTCTAACCCTTGTTCCTTATATCACCACGATTTCTGGGTTAGCTCTCATTTCTTTTCGAACACTAATTGTTTTTCTAACCCTTGTTGCTTGTCTTACTCCAATTTCTTCGCGATACGTAATTTGTTTTCTAACTCTGGTATCTATTAGAATCATAATATCATATCCAACTTAAGATTCTTTTTGAACACCAATCTTTTTTCTAAACCCTATGTCCTTCCTACACAAATTCTTTTCTGACCTGAATTTTTTTTAACCTTATAATTTCATTTACATCCATAATTTCTTTCCTATACCCAATATCTTATTTCATTGCGATAATATTTTTAATGAAAATTTTTTATAAACCTAATTTTATTTTAACAAGTTGTTGTGCCTCTTTTTTCTTATTTAACCATTAATTCTTTTCCAACCTTAATTTATTTTCAATGCCTCATTTCTATTCTAACACTAATTTCTTTTCTTACTCCCAATTCTTCTCTAACCCTAATTAATTTCCTAATCACTTTTCTAACCCTAATTTCTTTTCCACCCTTATTTTCTTTACTAACCCATATTTATTTACTTATCCTACATTTTTTCTAATAAAAATATTATTTCTGAAACCAACTTATTTTCCAATTGTAGTTTCTTTTCTATGCTAATTTATTTCTAAACCTTATTTCCTTTTTAATAGTAATTTCCATTGAAGCCCAAATTTCATTTCAAACCATTCTCTAACCCTTGTTTATCATAAAATTTTAAATTATTTTATAAATGCACTTTTCTCACCCTGATTTCTTTCTAACTGAATTTTTGTTCTTATTCTAGTGTTTTTATAAATCTATTTATTTTCTAACCCTAACTTCTTTTCTAACTTTCATTTATTTCTTAGGTGTGTCTTTTCTAACCAAAATTTGTTCTCAACCCTAGCTTATAATCATAAATTTTTATTCAACCTTATTTTATAAATTTCATTTTTTAATAACCCTTATTACTACTCTAATCTTAATCTCGTTACTACACATGATTTCTTCTCTAACTCTGAATGTTTTTCCAAATCTAGATTCTTTTCCAAAACTAATTTCTATTCACCCCTAGTTCATTTTTTAACCCTAATTTCTCTTGTAACCCGATATTCTTGCAGAACCCTTTGTTTTAATTCAAATTTCATTTGGAACCCTAGTTTATTTTTATCCTTAATTTTATCACCAAATCTTATTTATTTTATTCTAACCTTGATTTCTAGCCCTATTTTTAAGTTTAATTTCATTTGGAACTCCATTGTCTTTTCTAACCCTAATTAGTGTTGGTCGTAGCCAAATGAACACCGAACTAGTGCGTGATCGAGCAATCTCCATCGTGAGACCATTAACATGCTGTGACAATGATAGTATTCATGAGAGCAATGTCGTGGCAATGAGGGCTGCAGCAACAAAGGCGACAAGAGTACCAATGAGGGCAAAGGTGTAGTAATGAGGACTGTGGCAAGAGAGGCAACAAGAGTAGCGATGAGGGTGGCGGTGCGATTAGTGGCAACTGCAACGAGGGCAGTGATGACAACGGTGAGAGAAGTAACAAGGGCGGGTTTGGAATTCAGACCTTTGGGGCCAGCCATTCAGCTCTTTGACTGAGCTAGACGATAACACATAAATCTATGACCTTTAACTCTGAATTTTTCATGAACATTTGGCTTAAAAGGAATATATTTATGTGTTATTATAATTGAAATTGCTTAATTTTGCTTCATTATGATTTTATGGTATTTCCTGGCTTTTATAATATTTGAATACTTCTCTTAGATTATAAATTGACAATGAAATGAATTTTTAAAGCAAAATATATCTTTTAGGATTTTAGAAATGATTTAAATGAGTTTTAGGGCATCTTGAGGGCATATTTTTAATTAATCTAATTATTTCTTGCTTACTTATCAGTGCCAAGGGCATTAAGGTAATTATCTGACATTTTTAGACAGGTTTGTGAATTTATCCTTTTAGTTATCTGGGATTTATACACAAATTAACCTCGTCAAGGTTTGAAATGCAATATTTAATTATCGCTGGGCATAAATGCAATTATAAGTTATTAAAAGGTAAACTAGATAGTGCTCACCAGATCGCGACACGCGTCGCAATCTGGCAGCTTCGATTTTTATTAGCCTAACGTTTTTATTTTTTTAATTATTTAAATATCCGTGCAGGTGACGTGGACGGCAGCCGTCATAGTTGACTTTAAGGAGGAATGAGAGAGCGACGTGGCGCTCTCTCATTCGCTCGTAAAAGAGAATCTGCGGCGAATTAATCGTCGTAGACAGTAGCTTCTCCTCTCTTGTCGTTTAGCTATTTTCTTTTGTTGTTTTGTCCACCTGCATTTTGTCGTTTTGTCGAATCGCCTCTTCGTTGTTTTAATTTCTTAACCTGTGCAAGTGACGTGGTGACTCCCTACTAGTGCGTCCGATTTGACCAGGGCGCTCTCTTATTCTACGGCGAATTTATTTGCATAAGAGAATTTGTTTTGTCGTTTTATATCGCGTTTTGTCATTTTGTTTATTTATTGTTTTGTCATTTTTCACCTAAGGCAAAATAGGAGAGCCACGTGGCGCTCTCTTATTTGCGCTAAAGGAAGGAATCTGCGGCGAAGTTAACAGCCGCAGATTCCTCTCACTTACCTTTTTTGGACTTTTTAATAGTTAATTACCTTGCAGGTTACGTGGTGGAAATCCAACGGCCGGTGTGATGACAACGTGGCGCGATCTCAGGAGCTTGATGACGGAGGACTGCTGACGTTGGAGGTCATTCGATCGACTGCCAGAAATGCTCGGCAAGAAAGATTGATATCTCCGATCAGAGTGAAATTTTGACGACAGGCTAATCTCCCCGGGCTCTTCCCATTTGCATGGTTGAATTTTTCATTGGACACTTGACGTTCCCGAAAATCAGTCTCGTCCGTTAGATTGAGTGGAAGTCCTAACTCCTCAAGTTCTCCTCCTCCACTCTGAATTTTCTTTGTCTTTTGGCTCTCTCTTGACACCAGGTCACCAGAAAGAAAGGGGGAGAAGCTTAGGCCCAAGCAAGGCATCATCGGAAGCCCAAGTTTGATCTGGAGAAGGAGAACAAGAGGAGATCGTCGTCGTAGCGAATCAAACACCACCTGGCCTAGGATAGGAACAAACACGGGGTTTGTGGGAAGATTCTGATGAGGGATTCTCTTGTAAGCTTTTCCATGGATAATGTAGGACCTTTTATTCTACTAAAATCATAGGACATTGCATTTGTTTTCAAAAACCCTACCCAAACCGTCAGTCATCTCTATACTATTAAACTTCTCTTCTCTCCCCTTCATCATCTCCTCTATCTTCACTCAATCTATTCCCTTCTAATTATCATCCCTACTCCTCTAATTAGAACCACATAAACATAATTTAACCATTTACATCCATTATCTCCATAAAATTCCTCTTCTAACTTCATATATTCTCCACTATAGGAATTCTTCCCTTCTTCTACCTTAGTCTCAATCCTCATTACCTAGATTCCCTGAGGATCGACCCTTGCTTACTACTGTCCTAAGTGAGGTATTATAAATGTATTGCATGAATTAGAACACACAACAACGATATAAACAAACCAAGTTTTAGTTCATCACTAGATTCAGCGAAGCACTTGACCACTTGGCCCAAAATGACTAACACTAATCGTAATTTTATTACCAAGTCTTATCTTCTTCTAATTGAATGACTGAGTCAACCAATTGAGCACCGACCTAAGCACCAGCCTGAGCATTGGCCAAGCACCAGCTGAGCAATCTCCATCGTGAGCGCGTCATCATCGAGGGCAGCAAGGAAAGCAACAAGACAACAATGAGGGCCATAGTGATGAAGGCAGTAATAGTAGCAATGAGAGCAGGGGTGTGGCAATGAAGGCAAGGAGAGCAGTGATGAGGGTGGAGGCGAGGGATGTGGGGAGAGAGGCAAAAATGGTAGCCATGAGGGCAGCAGTGCAGGTGGCAACGAGGGGGATGCAAAAGGTAAGGGGAGTAGTGAGAGAGTGGTGAGGCTGCAGCAAGAGAAGTGAGGAGGGTGACAATGATGGCAGTAGTGAGAGAAGTGGCAAGGATGGCAACGAGAAAAGCAGTGACGACAGTGGTGAGAGCAGTGGCTACAGTAATGAGGGAGGCATGGAGAGAAGCAAGGAGGGCGGCAGCGAGAGTAGCAAGGAGAGCGGTGGTAGGAGCAGCAGATCAGCGTAGGAGTCAAAAAAGTCAATGGGCTTAAGTATAAGCCCATGTTGATACATTTTAGAGATTTGATCATTGTTCAATAGAAGGTCAATGGTGCAGTCCGATTTCATGTGATATTTATTATTATGCATTAGTTTTGATATTTTTCATTAAGAATTGGGCATTCATTCTGAGCACACATGCTTGATCGACAGTCCAATCGAGGTTGGGAATTCAGACCTTTGTGGCCAGCCATTCAATGCTTGGCTGAGCTAAACTCAAGTGAGCGCTCATCCACTTAGCTTAAAATCACTAAGACTAAGCCTAATTTCATTAGTAAGTCTTATCTTCTTCTAACCTTGATTTCTTTTATAATCTTAACTTATTTTCTTGCCCTTGTTCCTCTTAAAGGTACACTTACATTTCCAAGCCTTAATCGACATCTGGTGGAAGACAACGAAGCCTACCATTGACGGAAGGAATCGATGTAGTTTTTAATTGCACACCGATTCGTGTCAAAAATAATACCAAACTCACCAATTTTAAGAGTAAATCACAAATTGAACAACATAATGGTGAAGAAGTGTCGAATCCATAGAGAAATAAGGGAATTTTGAGAGATCTATTGAAATTTGATGAAATTGGATGATGAATTGAGGTCAAAAATTAGGGAAAGTGATTGATTTGGAAAGAGAACTCAAAGATGAATCCAAAAATAAAAAATCACTCGATTTGGATCAAGATTCATGGAGAAATTGATGAGGAAATTAGAGAGAAATTTTTGAACACAAAGAGAGAGAAATCCAAAATAAAATCTAAAATTATCTAAATCTATTATTCTTAATTAAAATCTAATGATGCAAGATAAAATATTAGGAGGAAAACACATAATCTAACCCGAGATAGCGATCGAAATGATCCAATTAATTTCTGGATTTAAGGTTTTTCATTCAGCGATGTCGAAAACGATCTTCGGTGTTCAAGAGGCGAATTCTCCCTATTCGATCGATGGAATCTCGCTTCCAACCACTTTGTCAACGCAGAAATGAGTCTAGAAGCAGTTGGAAGTAAGAGATTCAAGGAAGTAAGTGCTTAGAGAGTTCGATTACTCGAAATCATCTAAGAATGCATTACAATATCGAAGAACATCTCAATTTATGGTAAATTTGGGAGTAACCATCAGATCTAGCATTCATCTTCGATCAACGGCTTTGATGAAACGCACGGATGTGAATCGTTACGATTAAGTCGTGGTCGTTGGATCGGAGATGGACCACGGAGATTTCATCATGTCGCGCATGAAAAATTACATTAAACGCCATCCATCAAATCTTGATCTAACGCTTGAGATGCATTTTTGCTAGTTATAATCTCAGCTGTTATTACTCTTTTGATGAATGGCTGAGATTAAATCATTTTAAAAATGATTCTCCGATGAGTAGAAATGCGCCACGTACCCCTGCCTTAAGTGACGATCGATAATCACAATTTAATCGCGCGATCGAACGCTTCACTTGATGTCACATCACCCCCCGCCTAGATCAACGATCGTGATTCGATTGGACGCTCCAGATTTTGCCACGTCACCTGCGCGATTTTTAAAATTGATTTAAATTTAATAAATCAATTGAAAATTCAAAAAAATTCAAAAAAATTAGAAAAATTCAGAAAAAATCCAAAAAATCCATACAAATTTGAAAATTCATAACTTTCAAATACAACTCCAAATTAATCTAAATTTTTTTCATTGGATCAGAAATTAAATTCTCTATCATTTAAAAAGTTAAAATATTTAAATAACAAGAGAATAAATTCTTATTTCAAAAATACACTCATTTTTCTTAAAAATTATAACCTAAAAAAATGAATATATAAAAATTATTGTCTCTTATTATTTAGCATTAAAATGCAATTATAATCTGAAATATAGATGAGAGTAATCTTAATCTAAAATATATTCTTAAAAATGTATAATTCTCTCTAAAATAGTGCATTTTGAGATTATCACTTAAAATTGCATGAAATGATAGATATGCACTCAAAGTATGAGAACATGCATAAAAAGAGAATGTTTTATGCCATAATTTGCATTAATAATCATATTTTTGCATGTTAAGATTAAATGTTATCAAGCATCATGATCAAGGTAATGTAGTCCCCCATCAAATTCTATTTTGCCATTTTACCCTTCTTCTCGGAATGGATTTTAAGAGTCCTATTTTGCAATTTCACCTCAATTTCTCTTCTAACAATAATTTCTTCTTCAAAAAACAATTTATTTTCTAAACATGATTTGTCTTTTATCCCAAATTTATAATCTAACCTGAATCTACACTTTTCTCTTTCTAACCATACAATACGAATTTATACATACATATAAGTGTAGACATACTTACATGTATATGTTTATAGATATATAAGTATGTTGTTTCATATACATTTAAACAAATCATGTATACATTCATCTTATAAATGTATAATATATACATTTGTAACATCAAGACCTATAAATGGATATATACTTTTGGAAAAATGTTTACTTGTGTACTTTCAAATGTACCTATATACATAGATACATATATATATATATAAACATTTATACACGCATATTATATTATAAAAACATATATATATATATATATATATATACAAATATATGTATATATACTTATATATACATTTATAGACACATTCCCCCATATATTCATGTCTATACTTGTATACATACATGTATGCATATTAACCTTTTTAGATAAATATAGATTTATCTATTTACCTATATATGTAAATATATAAATGAGTATGGAGGGATGTATTTACATAGATACATAGATATCAATACATTTAGATATTCTCTCGTATATTTAAGAATATGTCTACATACATGTATATACATATATGAAATTATTTATATACATGTACTTGTATACATGTAAATATATAAATGTGTGTAGAGGGATAAATTTACATATATACATAGATGTCTATACATTTAAATGTACAGAGTTTTATTTAATTATGTATGCACATATATGAAACTATTTATATGCATAAACACATATATGGACATTTAATTAGGTACATATATATGCACATAACTACATGTATAAAGTTTGAAAGCTGTTTTCAATAAATTTCTAGGCCCATTTATCTATATTCATTTATACATGTATATACATTCATAATAAAATACAAGTCTATACATATAAATACACGTGGTTAGATAATTGCATTTATATACATACATACATACATACAAATATGCAAATACATACGGATGACACGGATTTATATACATACGAATTAAGACACTTATGATTTTATATATAATGAAATATTGCAGCTTTCATATTAGATGATTCATGAGTTTATCTTAATTACTCACAAAATTATGTTTATACCTGGAAAACATGAAAAGGCGTTGAGGATATGAATCTTAATTATTTTCATGCCTTCACTATTTCAAAAAAACTTTGATTCTACAACATTTCAAGTTAAAATTTATATTAACCTGATTAAACTTATTATTTCATAGTTTTCCTGGATTTTTATGATCTTAGTAGTTTATTTTAGGGTTTCAAATATTTAATTACCTTAAAAAAATGAGTTTCTTGTGGCCCTCAAAATTGCACATGTGTTCATTGTGGGAGGAGGTGCCCAAGTGATCCACTAGACTACAAGATGGGCGAAGCTCATTTGTCTTCGGTTGGAACAATCGGCCAAGTGGTCCACCAGTTTTTTATGATATGTGTTTTATAAACTCCCATATGGACAGCGTCCAACATCCATCTCCCCCCCCCCTCTCGCCTGACATTGCTGACCTTGCTCAACAACATGGAAACAGGTGTTTTTGGCATTCATCAGGTCGTTTCTTGTGTCTATTCAAAAGAGGGATAGATAGAGACAAGAGGAAACTGCCATCTGGGCTTCTAAAGCCGTTTGGTTGCCAATTTGGGAAAAATGGGTTGGGAAAAGACAAAGCAAGTTGATAACATGCTATATTAACATAATAAAACATGATTTTTGATACATATTAAGGTGTAAATAGTTTCATTTACATGCATGTTATCATACTTATGTGTATTTTTCTATCATTCCATGAAAACGTAATTATAATCTCAAAAATACCTTAAATTAGGGTTAAATATGATGATTTAAAAGACAAATAATTAATAACCCATCTTTACTTGAGATTATAAATGTTTTAAAAGTTAAAATAATGAGAGAAAATATTTTATAAACATATATTTATATTTTCTTAAGTTAATCATTAAAAATAAATGTGGTTTTTTGGATAAAAAATTTAAAACTCTCATTATTTATCAAATTTTATCTTTGAGAATGATAGATAATTAAATTTTTGATCAAATAAAAGAAATTTGGATTAATTTGGAGTTATATATTAAAAGTTATGAATTTCCTATTTTTAGGGATTTTTTCTGGATTTTTTGACTAATTTTACGATTTTTTAATGTTAAAAATAATTTAATAAAGACAAAAAAGGGGTTTTTCCGTGCGGGACCTACATGGATGTGACATGGCACGAAAGGCCACGTGGCAGCGCCACGCGGGCCCACGCGGCGCCTACGCGGCGTTGTGACAGATGCACAATATTTGTATAGCCTTCCGTTTATCGGAAGGGAATTATTACCCCTAAGATATGTCGGAACTTATAAAGTCGATGGATTCCTTTAATTTCCTCCGTGTGGGACTAAGTTCCACGGAGTTATTTTTTGCACAGAACACGTGGCGGAAGGGGAGACGTCGGATCAGGTGAAGCACGATCAAGGCGCGTCAATCACGTGGACACGCGGTCCACCGGATCACCATCAAGCGCATGTGCCTTAATTGAAGTGTTATAACGGTGTGGATTTAACGCGCGTGATGAGATCCAAAGCGTTGAATCGCGATCCAACTGCGGCGAGAGGATGCGTTTTTAAACGTTTATTCGAGCGGATCAATCTGAGCCCTTGACGAGTCGTTTTTGTGCGTCGTTAAAACACAAATACGATGGTCAAACAAAATTTATAAAACCGAACTCACAAAGACAAGATAGAATAATCAAGTACTGGGTAAGTATCGGGTCGATCCACAGAGAGCAGGGTTGACTTTAATCACAGAGTTGACTTGGTCAAACTTAGGTTTAAAAGGAGATTTAAATAAGAGAAAATAATATTTAAGATAGGGAAATGATATAAATAAGCTAAATAAGACTTTTTAAGATTTGAAATCTCGGATTTGACAGAGAAAAGTCAAAAGTCAAAGTCAAAGCGTTGACTTTGACCAGCAGTAGGTGTTCTGCAAAATCAGAGAATCAAACAGAGTCAGAAGATTACGAAAATTATATATTTGGAAACTAGAGAGAAAATGGAATTTATTGATATAAGTTTTGTAATTTTTGGATAAGAAATGGATTTACTATGAATTATTGAAAATCAATGATCAGAAAATCCCCGAAATGAACACCTCAGAGGAAATCTTCAAATTGAATGACCAAATGAAATCCAAATCTTGCAATTTATATGTCAATAGAAAGCTAAGAACCAGAGGAATCCAACAAGACCAAAATTACCAAATTCTGATTTTCCAATTAAAAGTAATTGACCCCGAAAGTCAACGTTTGACTTCTGATGAAAGATGAACAGTCCGTGGTCAAACGTTAAATTGAAGGGGCAAATGAACTCAGAATTTGATGAAATTGCTATCCACGGAAAGCTGATGAAAAGAGGAATCCAATGAAACCAAAATCAAGTGATTTGGAATTATAATCAGAGAGATATCCTATTTTCAAAATCAGCGACTTTTTCGGATCGAAATTTGGGGAAAATGAAGAACACTATGAACTAATTTGCAAAATTAAACTTCTAAATCTAATAAAAACTCAAATTACCTCTTGATAATCGATCGAATCTCACTACTAACCCGATTGCCACGAGAATTGAGCTCCAATTTGCGCGAATTGGAGTGAATTTGCTCGGATCCTTTCTCACGGACTTTCGGAATTCAAGGGGAAAATTCGATGAAATCAAGGAGGAATTCGCGATCAATCCCGCTCCAATCCCTTCGGAATCGAGTCTAAACGCGGGGGAATCACGATGAACTTAAGATTTTCCTCGAAATTCGCTTAATTCCTTCACGAATCAATCAAAAGTTGAAGAACAAGAGAAGGAGTACATGAGTTTTTAAAGAGAAATTGGCCCGAAGATCGTGGCCAATTGAAGCGTTCATGGAGGTTGATTCATGGATTCGTGGGAGCGGTTCTTTGGGGCGATGTCGTGGCTTCACTCCCAGGGTGCATCGGCTTCAATTTCGCGGTCAAATCGCCATTGTTTTAGCCACGATCATGCCACGATTTTTCGCCATGATCGCGGCTAAATTGGGGCGCGATCGGGCTCGATCTTGCTTCTCGCGCGTCGTCGATCGTTTGCCGATCGACGGGAAACGATTCCGCTCCATCCTGGTGCCATCTTCGCCTCGATCGCGGCTCGATCGCGCCGCGATCACGGCTCGATCGCGACGCGATCGTGTTCTTCCTCCATCGCCCAGCACCGTCCGATGGTTTGATGCGAGTATCCCGCGCCCGTCCGATCGCGATTGCATTTCGACGAAGATCAGCCGTCCGATCCTTCCCACGCCTTCTATTGATGCCGATCGGGAGCTTCTCAGGATGCCACGTGGCGCGAGGTAAGTCGTCCGATCATTTCACTTAAGCTTCATTTTTAAGCACGTGTCTTATTTGAGGATCGCGTGGACTCCGGTCCACGCGATCCACGCTCTGCGATCAGTGTCGACTGGATCCGACGCCCGCCGTGCTGCCACGTCACCTGCAAGGTAAGAACCGTGTGGGAACATAGTCCCACACGGAAGAAATAGGAGAAATGGGCGCGGTTAAATAGTGGAGCGCATTAGTATAATCAGCCAGTTCATTGAATAGGCTTCTATATACTATATGCTCTCTATGCCTACGTGTCAGCCACGCGTCACACGCGGGCCACACGCGTCCTGCCACGTCGTAACGGCGCGGTGGACCCGCGCGCCACGTGGCTCGGTCGCCACGTCAGCCCCGCCTGGGCCCGCTCGCCACGTCAGCTTCGAGGTAAGTATCCCTTTTTCGCGTTTTTAAATAAAAAATACTAAAGAAAATCAATTAAAAATCAATTAAAAATCGGAAAAATTCGTATAAAACTTTAGAAATTCATAATTTAAAATATACAACTCCTTTTTAATTGAAATTTTCTCCATTGGATCATAAATTCTTTCCTTTTTAATATCATGTCATTTAAAATATGTTTTCAAGAAAGAAATAAGGATGAATTAAAATTTCATTAAATAAGTTCTAATTAAACCTTATAAATCATAAATTCATCCTAAAATCATCCTTCCAAACATTTACTAAAGTCAAAACTCATTTAATCACTGAGATTAACTCCTGTTAATCTAAACAAAAGATTAATCATCTCTTAAGCATGAAATTATCTCTAATTTATGCATAAATATCAACTTTAGTGAAATGTCATGCCAATGGAGAAAATTCCTAAAAAGTATGATAACATGCATCATATTCACATGAAATAAGCCTGAATATGAGTTAATTAGGATAAGAATTCAGGTTATAAATGCATGTTATCAGCCCTTCATCAAGATCGGACGGCCACGACATTTTTGAAACGGTCCACGGTGGACCGTTCCATCGTAACCGTCAATCGTTTCGATCGGACGGTTACGCCCAAATGTACTATAAAACAATATGTTCTTTGATGTTCTAAAGCATTCGAGTTGGAAATCAAGAAATTGGTTTCTCTACACACCTCCCCTCTCGTTTCTCTTGATCTCATCGTGTTCTGTTCTCATTTCCGCATCCCCGGAGCCTTTGAAATCAAGATTTGGTGGAATAGATTAGGAGAAACCAGCGCTTGAATCTCATCTTCGTGTTCTTCTTGTTCTTCGCGATTAAGCGGTTTAATCGCGATGATTTGATCGCTAATTGGGATTAGTGGAAGCGGTTTTTCATAATCTACCTTCCTATCATGTTTAATTTCAATTTAGATTAGGATTTAAGGTTCAATTTTGTTTAATTTTAGTTAAAATTGTGATTTCTTCGTCCGTAATTTTCTCTCCACTTTGATCTTCAATTTCTCCACGAAATCAAAACCAAATTCGATGATTCTTGATTCCGTCGAATTGATTTGAAGTTCTCTTTCATAATTTATCATTTTCCCCAATTTCTATCATCAATTCATTGTTCGATTTGATCAATTTTGAAGAATAGATCAAGAATTTCCTTATTGCCCTGTGGATTCGACCCTTATTTACCATTATACCCTTCAATTCGAGGCATTTTCATCAAATTGGTCTTGTCAAATGGCGCCGTTGCCGGGGAATTAAAGCAAATTTTTTATCAAATTAGTCAATTTTGACTTGGTCAACTCAGATTTTTCTCTTATTTTCTTAAAATTCACGCAATTTCAATTGTATTTTGAGTGATCTGAAGTAGGAATCAATCTTCGAGATCCTTAATTTGATAAGAATAAGTGATTTTCGCCCCTTTTCTAAGGATTACAGGCAATTACTTCTTCAAAATCGCATTGAGAACGCGTAACTCTTATGGAGACCGACATTGAGGTACGATTGATCTCAAGTTTTAATATATTTTAAGTATTTATAAGTTATTATCCATCTAAGTATCCGATCCACTCTTGATGAGAAGACGAATAGCCAGGAGAGTACGAAATAATCCCTTAGAAATAGACCTCTTTGAACAATCGTCGCAAACTCCCAAAGCTACCGAGACCAACACTACCGAGACCAATTCAAGATTTGAACCCACCGAACTAGTAGAAATGGCCAGGAATGATGAGGGAAATGCTAGGAAATGCCTTAGTGACTACGCTAGGCCTGTCCTCCAGTGACCCGTCACTAGAATTCACGCACCCCTAGGTAGAGGGGCCAATTTCAAAATAGATTCCCATGTTATGAGCATGCTTCCTATCTTCCATGGTAAGCCTTCTGAAGATCCCTATAGACATGTAGATGAGCTTTCCCAAGTTTGTGAGATAAATCACCTTCAAAATGTCCCCGCCGACACGATGAAGATGAAACTCTTTCCCGCTACCCTTAGAGATAGAGCTAAAGACTGGTTTTTAAAATTATGGAAAGAATTCACAAGTTGGACCGAGATGGAGGAAGAGTTTTTAAGAAAATACTATTCCGTAGGAAAAATCACCTCCGTCTGAAAAGCCATTCGAGAGTTCACCCAAGGCTTGAGTGAAACCTTCCACGAGGCCTGGGAGAGATTAAGAGATCTTACAAGGGAGTGTCCACACCATGGAGTGTCTAACCACGAACTAACTCAAATATTTTATGACGGGTTAGGCCCTCAAGATAGATATCTTTTGGATGTAGCTAGTGGCGGCACCTTCATGAGCAAATACGAAGACGATGCGATGGAACTCATCGAAACGGTGGCGGAAAATAGTCAGCATAATGCGGTGAAACCATTTGGAAGAGGTGCAATGCCGAAAGCTCTCGACGCCAAGTCAGCGGAGACCAGGATGCTCCTCGAAAGAATCGACAAAATGGCGGAAGTCCAGAACTTACTACTGGACTGACTCAACATCCGCAACGGTTCCCAAGGACTCGCCCCGTCTCACTCCAAGAAGCGTCACCATGCACAACTTGCTTGAGATTCAACCACGTTGAATTAGATTGCCCCGTGATGGCAGTCCATGGGCAAGGGATGTATAGACAAGGTCCATCGGGAGGACCAAGTCAATAGGGATGACCAAATTATCCAAGTAATTATCCTAACCAATATAATACCCCTGTTTTTAACAATTCTTTGCAGAATAATAGCTATAGGAGGAACAACGATCAACCCTATCCTCCACAATATAATGGTCAGCAAAACTACCCTAATCAGAGACAGACGTCGTTCGTCCCGCCGACTCAACCACAAGCATACATGCAAGCTCCATGCCAGACCACGCCGGCATTCGACCTGATCCTCGACGCGATCTCGCAACTAATGGAGCAAATGACGAGGATGAACTCACGCGTGGACGAAATTCAAGACTTCGTCAAGACGAACGTCCAACCGACAACGGATAAAAAGGGTAAGCAAGTAAATTTTACTATGACCAATTACCCTCACAGGCCACGGCAAATCCAAGAAATCAAGGAGCTTCGTCGACTCAGACACACAACATCAACCATGTGCACGTCGATTAGGAAGCCGTTGAATCAGCATTGGCCATATCAAGCCTTCGGAGTGGGAAAGCTCTATCGGATCCATACAAGGATCACCCTTTCCACCAAGGCCATAATGAAGAAAAAGAAATGCCAATTATCGTCGAGCAAGACAATGACTCGGAGGACGAGGAAGAATAGGTTACGGCTGAACCTAACCCTGAAAAATACAAGCCCCCTGTGCCTTATCCTCAAGCCCTAAACTGACCAAAAGCCAAGAATAGCGAAACCGATGACAACCTACTAGACGCCTTTAAAAAGGTGACAATAACCATTCCTTTAATAAATGCCATCAAGCATATCCCTTCCTATGCAAAATTCCTAAAAGATATACGTACTCCCCATAGAAACCCTAAAACAATCCAACTTAGTGAGACGGTAAGCTCAATCATGATGAATTGCTTACCCGTTAAAAATAGAGATCCAGGAGCACCCATGATCACGAGTGAAATAGGAGGAATGTCCTTCACTAGATCCCTACTAGATACAGGAGCTAATATCAACATCCTCCCCAAAGCTGTATTTGATCGTCATCATGTAGGGGAGCTACAACCTTTCTTAGTAGAACTATGCTTAGCCGATGGATCTGTTAGGAAACCTCATGGATTAGTAGAGGATGTCATCGTAAGAATAGAGGATTGTTATTTCCTGGTAGACTTCCTAGTGGTCGACATGAAAATGACTAACGAGCTGAGCCAAGCCCTAATTATCTTAGGACAACCCTTCCTAGCTACCGCAAAAGCTGTAACCGACTGGGGGAAAGGAGAAGTAATTCTCAAGGTGGGAGAGCACACCGTGAAGGTCGACATCAACAAATTAATGAAATACCCTTCACAAGCTTTCGAAGACTTGGGCGCCATCGACTTCACCGACGATCAAGACATAGATGCATGCGTAGAAGAAGTGATGATGATCGACGAGGAAGCAAGATATAGGAGCTTCCTATGGACGAGCCAACTTTGGAGCTCAAAACTCTCCCGTCTACACTCAAGTACGCCTTCCTTGATGAAGAGAAAGCAAAGCCAATAATTATTTTGTCCAAGCTGGACATGAAGCAAGAAGAACAACTGTTGGAAGTGCTAAGGAAAAATAAAGAAGCAATCGGATGGACCCTGACGGACCTAAAAGGGTTGGACCCTTCACTATGCACTCATCGCATCTTCCTAGAGGATGAGTCGAGACCCGTCAGGGATGCCCAGAGATGACTCAACCCGAGGGTATGGGAGGCCGTAAAAGAAGAGATTCTTAAATGGCTCAACGCAGAAATCATCTACCCCATATCCGATAGCCAATGGATGAGTCAGGTACACGTTGTTCCGAAGAAAGCCGGAGTAACGGTCACAATGAATGAGAAGGGCGAGGAAATCCAGACGTGCCTATCGACAAAGTGGAGAGTCTGCATCGACTACCGAAAGCTGAACTCCGTTACCAAGAAGGATCACTTCCCGCTACCGTTCATCGACCAAATCCTTGACCGACTGGCAGGATCAAACTACTTTTGCTTTCTCGATGGATACTCGAGCTATAATCCAATTGCTATCCACCCCAACGATCAAGAGAAGATGACGTTCACATGTCCATTTGGCACCTTCGCCTTCAGACGCATGCCATTCGGACTGTGCAACGCCCCCGCGACCTTCCAACGATGTATGATGGCTATTTTCTCCGACTTTCTTGGCGATAGCTTAGAAGTCTTCATGGACGATTTCTCCGTCTTTGGAAACGACTTCGAAAGTTGTCTTGCTCACCTGACGAAGATACTGGAGGTATGCGTCAAGAAACGACTGGTACTCAGCTGGGAGAAATCCCACTTCATGGTACGAGAGGGAGTAGTGCTCAGGCACATTGTCTTAGGAAAATGCTTAGAAGTGGACAAGGCAAAGATAGAGGTCATCCAAAACCTCCATCTACCAAATACCGTAAAAGATTTGAGGAGCTTTCTCCGGCATGTTGGCTTCTATCGGAGATTTATCCAGGACTTTGCGAAAAGTCTCCAAGCCCCCACCACCCTTCTTTGCAAGGACAAGGACTTCATCGTCGAAGAAGAAGGGAAGCGCGCATTCACGATGCTGAAGCAAGCACTGATCAAGGCACTGATACTTCAAAGTCCTAATTGGGACTTACCCTTCGAGATCATGTGCGACGCTTCAGACTATGCGGTGGGAGCGGTCTTGGGGCAACGACTTGAAAAAAAGCTGACGACCATCTGTTATGCAAGTAAGACCCTCATCGAAGCTCAAATTAATTACACGACTACGGAGAAAGAGCTTCTGGCGGTGGTCTACGCTCTCGAGAAGTTCCAGCCTTACATCTTGGGGAGCAAGATCATCATCTATACTGATCATGCAGCCCTGAAATACTTGCTCTCCAAGAAAGAGGCCAAACCACGACTCATACGATGGGTGCTACTCCTTCAAGAATTTGACTTGGAGATAAAAATCAAGAAGGGCAGCGAAAACTCGGTGGTGGACCACTTATCGCGTCTCCACATCTCGAGAGGAGAGGACATCGGAGATACATTTCCAGACGAGCATCTCCTCGCCATCTCGAGTCACGCCCCTGGTATGCACACATTGTCAACTTCATCGTCACTGAATCGATCTGGAGCATTGGAAACCGGCATAAAAAAGATAAGTTCTTCTACGAGGTCAAGTATTATTTTTGGGTGGAACCACTTCTGTTCCACCTAGGATACGACCAGGTTATCCGACGATGCGTACCAGAGGAGGAGCAAGGAGACATACTGGCTATGTGTCACTCATCGACTTGTGGAGGACACTTCACGGCACGAAAGACCGCAGAAAAGATCCTATAGAGCGGCTTCTACTGGCCCTCCATCTTCAAGGATGCCCACCGTTTCTACACAGAGTGCTTACAATGTCAAGCAGCGATCAACATCTCCAAGCGAGATGAGATGTCGATGCGGCCAATCCTTGAGGTGGAAATCTTCGACCTTTGGGGGATAGATTTCATAGGACCTTTCCCACCTTCTGACAGGAAAGAGTACATACTGGTTGTGGTGGACTATGTGTCCAAGTGGGTCGAGGCAATCCCACTAGGACAAATGATCATCGGGAGGTTCTGCGATTCATCACACGATGCATCTTTCGCCTGATACGGTTGTCCGAGGGCCATCATCAGCGACGGCGGCTCACACTTCAACAACTCTCACTTTTGAGCGCTATTGAAGAAGTACAGAGTTCATCACCGCATCACAACGCCATACCACCCCCAAGCAAGTGGGCAAGTAGAGGTTAGTAATCGAGAAGTCAAGACTATTCTTAAGAAGATAATTCGTCCAGATGGAAAGGATTGGGCACACAAGCTCCCCGACGCACTATGGGCATACCGGACGGCATACAAGACACCCATCGGGATGTCTTCCCTTCTGGCTCATCTTCGGGAAAGCCTGCCACCTTCCGATTGAGCTAGAGCACCGAGCCTACTGGGCTATCAAAAAGCTCAATCTCGCACTTGACGAAGCAGGGAAAGAATGACTTCTCCAGCTTCAAGAGCTACAAGAGTTGAGGCACAACGCGTACGAGAATGCGGCGATCTACAAAGAGAAGACCAAGGCCTTCCATGACCGACACATCCGACGACGATCATTCCAGGTCAACGACAAGGTCTGGCTCTACAACTCGCGCCTCAAGCTCTTCCCTGGCAAGTTGCGCTCTAGATGGGATGGTCCCTATATGGTTTTCTGGAATTGTTCGACGGCGGAGCGGTACTTATCTCTGACCCTAAGACCGGTCAACAATTCAAGGTAAATGGCCATCATCTCAAGCTGTACCTGACCTCAGAGCCACCCGCACTAGCAGATAAGGTAAATCTACATCTTCTCGAGCACTCGAGGACATGACGTATCACCCTCTGACCAATCAGTAGTCGTAGGTATTATTTTTGTTTAGTCTGGCTGAAGACGTTAAACTTAGCACTCTTGGAGGCACCCCAAGATTATCTTACCTTTTTAGTTTTATGTTTCTTTTCATTTATTTTAGACACCGGAGAACTACATTAGGAAAGGGCGCACCTTGCACCGAAATCTCACAAGCATCATGGACTAATGAGCTTTTCTAAACCTATCTCACCGCGTTTTTTTCATGCCATGATTCGATGAGTTTTTCACATGAGCATCTAGTTTTCATTGAGGGCAATGAAATATTCTAGTTGGGGGTGAGGATTTAAAAAAAGCTCTACCATTTTTCAAAAATTTTAAAATTCTACCTTCTAAAAACTCCTATTTTTCAAAAATTTTGATCTAATCTACCCAACCTTAGAAGTCTTTTCATCTAGAGATCTGACCTACTAGAGATGTAGAAGTGAGGACCTTATAGTACATATGATTACATTTTGAGTAATAAAGCCAAATGATCTAGAGAGACCAATGGATTAGAGTTAGTGGTTGACTTCTTTGGGGTTGGGTATCTAACAGGCACCAAAGAAAAAGAGTAATCAGAGGTTGAAATGCTATGGGATTGAAATGGAGAGTATTTGAGAGAAAATAGAATTCCATCCTTTACCTATTATTAGCACAAACTGCTTAGTATAAGGAATTTCTCGATTCTAGACTTTCCCCTTTAAAGAGTGCAATGATCCATAAATTTTTGTAGCACCTATCTTTCCTTATAGGCATGTAGTATTTCTTTTCCAAAGCAGTCAAGTAGTTACACCAATTTGTTTTAAACTTTGCTTTTGATGATGAACACTCCCAAGTGAACTCACATATCCATCTCACCTTCCATTTTTCCTCCCACGTGTACTTATACCTTCACTACACTTCATTTGCTACACACTCTCTTCAGAAACCCTAAAAATCCTCCACATCATCATTCTAGTCTTCTGAAATGCTTAAAAAATAAGAAGAAGAAAAGAAAGAGATAAATAAGAAGTTACAAGAAGGAAAATGAGTGGGAACATCTTCTACCTTTATCTCTACCTCCACCATCATCTCTACCATTCACCCTATCCATCATCATCCACCTCACTTGGGAGTATAATCATCATATGTGGTACCTTCTTTGCTTTTATAATCCACTTTGTTTTATCAACATATTTGCTTTTAGCCAAGTCATACCCTTAGAAATAGTATCTTTTATTTCCTTCAGCCTCCTCACACAAAGCATCCAAAGATTGGAATCCTTTTGAATTGCACTCTTTTAACGAGGAAAGCGAGTTGAGGGGAATTCTAAGTACTAAGTAGCCTCCATTTTGAGGGAAGGAGTGATGTGTTTATGGAGAGGGTAAGGAATTACATCCACTCATGAGAGAGTGAGTATATTTTCAGCACCATAGCATCATACCTTAGATAGGCTCACCTTGATTATAATCAAGAATTAGACTTGAGCATTAGCCGATGAGCACTACCCTAACATGCACTAAAACCTAGAGATGGAATCTAGATCATTATGGCATACACTATGAGGAAAACGTGATCATACATTTATACACTTCACCTTTTTAGTAGTACGATCAAAGGATGAAAAGACCTTCTAGGGAGATCATATAGTAAATTGCTAAGAGACTAGCAATAATTTAAGTTGGGAGGTGTGATAACATGCTATATTAAGATAATATAACATGATTTTTGATCCATATTAAGGTGTAAATAGTTTCATTTACATGCATGTTATCATACTTATGTGTATTTTTCTATCATTCCATAAAAACGTAATTATAATCTCAAAAATACCTTAAATTAGGGTTAAATATGATGATTTAAAAGACAAATAATTAATAACCCATTTTTACTTGAGATCATAAAGGTTTTAAAAGTTAAAATAATGAGAGAAAATATTTTATAAACATTTATTTATATTTTCTTAAGTTAATCCTTAAAAAAATAAATGTATTTTTGATATAAAATTTAAGACTCTCATTATTTATCAAATTTTATCATTTAGAATGATAGATAGTTAAATTTCGGATCAAATAAAAGAAATTTGGATTAATTTGGAGTTATATATTAAAAGTTATGAATTTCCTATTTTTAGGGATTTTTGTAGATTTTTCTAACTAATTTTATGATTTTTTAATGTTAAAAATAATTTAATAAAGGCAAAAAAGGGGTTTTTCTGCGCGGGACCCACGTGGATGCGACATGGCACGCAAGGCCACGTGGCAGCACCTACGCGGGCCCACTCGGCGCCTATGACGAGACGAAACCGCGAGGTCGTCAATTTCACGCGGTATCGCGTCAAAAATAATACCGAACTTACCAATTTTGGGAATTTCTAACAAATTGAGTGGCATAATGGTAAATACGAGTCAAATCCACAGGGAATTAAGGAATTTCTTGACGTAATCTTCAAATTTGATCAAATAAGACGAGAATTTGATGGTAGAAATTGGGGAAAATGGTATTTTTAGAAAGAAGACTTCAAATCGATTCCACGGAATCAAAAATCGTTAAATTTGGACTTAAATTCGCGGAGAAATCAAGATTCGAAGTGGAGAGAAATTTCAGACGATCGAAATCGTGATTTTGGATGAAATTTAACAAAATTAAAGTGTAGATCCTAATCTAAACACAAATTAAACGTGATAGGAGGATTAGGAAGCCAAAACCGCTCCCACTAATCCCCGATTGCAATTAAATCGCGCCGATTAAGCCTCTTAATCACGAAGAACACGAAGAACGCGATCGGTGGATTCAAGCTGCGATTTCTCCTTTGATACTCCACCAAATCTTGACTTCAACACCTCCGTGGATGCGGAAATGAGAGAGGAAGAGGATGGAATCAAGAGAAACGAGAGAGAGAGAGGTGTCTTGACAGTCAATTAGATTGAAATCTCACTCGAATGCATACATCGACGAATAACTCGTCTATTTATAGGGCGAATTGGGGAAAACCGTCCGATTGATGCGTTTAATCCGCATCAACGGCCGAGATTAAACGCATCAATTCAAAATGGTAAGCTTAAATCGTGGCCGTCAGATCTCAGATGAACGCTCCAGATCGCTCCGCTTGATATGTGTTTAAAAACGCTTTGATTTGTGCCTCTTGGATCGCGATCCAACAGTCCAGATGAATAACGCACGATTTAATCTGGACCGTTATAATCCACCTTTATTCAACACGTGCGTTGATCTTCATCTGGTGGTCCACGCACCACGTGATCGCCACGTCACTGAAATCGGCAGTTATAATTCCCTGAAATCGCGCACGTGCTTGATGATCACTCCGTGGTCCGGTGTCTACGCGATCGACGCGCGTCTTTTCATCGCGCCTTCGATCCGACGTTCAACATGCGTCCACGTCACCTGCAGTTAAAATAGTGTGTGGGACTTTAGTCCCACATGGAGAAAATTAATGGAGTCCGTCGGGTTTATAACGCCCGACGGATTAAAGGGTTAATAACCCTTCCCATCTAGGGAAGGCTGAAGACCCATTTTATATATATTAAATAAATATACTATAAATATAAAAATGCGCCACGTAGGCGCGCTGCGCGGGTCCGCGTGGCTCTGCCACGTGGCCTTGCGTGCCACGTCGCACCCGCGTGGGACCCGCGCGCTTTTTGATTTTTATTTATTTATTTTAAACATTTTTTAAATAGAAATTAAATCGGGAAAAATCAGGAAAAATTCAGAAAAATCCCTAAAAATTGTAAAATTCATATCTTTTAAAATACAACTCCAAATTAATCCAAATTTCTTTCATTTGATCTAAAATTTAATTATCTATTATTCTAAAAAGTCAGATTTAATAAATCATAAGAGTTAAAATTATTATTTCAAAAATACATTCATTTACTAAGATTTTAAACTTTAGAAAATAAAATGAATGTTTATAAAAATTGTTTCTCTTATTATTTTAACTTTAAAAATAGTTCTAATCTCAAGAAAAATATGGGTTATCAAATTATTAAACTCTAATTTATCAAAATTAACCCTAAATTAAAGTATTTTGAGATTATAATGACTTTTTAAGAGAATAATAGAAAAATACATATAAGTACGATAACATGCATGGAAATGAAATCATTTATACTTAAATATGCATCAAAAATCATGTTTTATGATGTAAATATAGCATGTTATTAGCCTACGTGGCGATGTGACAGATGCGCAATATTTATATTTATTACTATATAGTTTATAATGTATTGCCTTCCGTTTATCGGAAGGGAATTATTACCCCTAAGATACGTTGCACCTTATAAACTCGATCGATTCTTTTAATTTCCTCCGTGTGGGACTAAGTTCCACGGAGTTATTTTTTGCGCAAAACACGTGGCGGAAGGGGAGACGTCGGATCAGGTGAAGCATGATCGAGGCGCGTCGATCACGTGGACGAGCGGTCCACCGGATCACCATTAAGCGCACGTGCCTTAATTGAAGCGTTATAACGGTGTGGATTTAACGCGCGCGATGAGATCCAAAGCGTTGGATCGCGATCCAACGGCGGCGAGAGGATGCGTTTTTAAACGTTTATTCGAGCGGATCAATCTGAGCCCTTCATCAAGATCGGACGGCCACGACATTTTTGAAACGGTCCACGGTGAACCGTTCCATCGTAACCGTCGATCATTTCGATCGGACGGTTACGCCCAAATGTACCATGAAACAAGATGTTCTTTGATGTTCTAAAGCATTCGAGTTGGAAATCAAGAAATTGAACGGTCTACAAACCTCCCCTCTTGTTTCTGTTGATCTCATCGTGTTCTATTCTCATTTCCGCACCTCCGGAGCCTTTGAAATCAAGATTTGGTGGAATAGATTAGGAGAAATTGGCGCTTGAATCTCATCTTTGCGTTCTTCTTGTTCTTCGCGATTAAGCGGTATAATCGCAATGATTTGATCGCCAATTGGGATTAGTGGAAGCAGTTTTTCATAATCTACCTTCCTATCATGTTTAATTTCAATTTAGATTAGGATTTAAGGTTCAATTTTTGTTTAATTTTAGTTCAAATTGTGATTTCTTCGTCTATAACTTTCTCTCCACTTTGATCTTCAATTTCTCCACGAAATCAAAACCAAATTCGATGATTCTTGATTCCGTGGAATTGATTTGAAGTTCTCTTTCATAATTTACCATTTTCCCCAATTTCTATCAGCAATTCATGGTGCGATTTGATCAATTTTGAAGAATAGATCAAGAATTTCCTTATTTCCCTGTGGATTCAACCCTTATTTACCATTATACCCTTCAATTCGAGGCATTTTCATCAAATTAGTAAGTTTGGAAATATTTTTGACGAAAAGACCATGTGAAATCGACGACCTCGCGGTCCTGTCTCGTGACAAGTGTTGAATTTTACAAGTTCAGATTTGTTGACTGGCATTGTTGCAAAGGCTATGTGGATGTTCAAGTTAATAATGCATGAATGCAAATGACATGCACAAGCCAACAAAAAAAAACCTACAAAAAAATCCTTGAAACCCCCTATTCCCTCTCTTGTTCTTCCCCCCTATTGGCCACTCACCCTCTCTCTCTCTCTCTTTATTTGTCTATCTCTTCTCTCTCTCTCTCTCTCTCTCACTCTCATCTCTCTCTCTCTCTCTCGCTCTCTCTCTCTCTCTCTCTCTCTCTCTCTCTCTCTCTCTTTCTATCGATTTCTCCCTCTCCTCTTCTTTCTCTCTGCACGAGCGCTCTCTCTTCCTCTGGTTGAGAGCTCTATCTCTCCTTCTGCGTAAGTGCTTTGTCTCTCCCTTTGTGTGAGAGCTCTATCTCTCCCTCTCTCTTCTCCTCTCTGTGCACTTTACTCTCGTCATTCATGTGTTTCTCTCAGCCCTCTATTCATTTCACACTTTCTGCTTTCTCTCTCTCTCTCAATGCACTCTCATCTCTCTCCCTCTCTGCCCTCTCCCTCAGGTCTTCTCTATTTGTCTCTATCCTCCCCCTCTATTTCTAAGTGAGTTGTGCTCTTTCTTCTCTCTCTCTCTCTTTCAATATCTCTGCTCTCATTAATCTCTCCTTCTACACCTTCCTCTCTGAATTCTCTATTTCTCTCTCTTTTCTTTCTCACAATCTCTCTCTGCACTCCATGCTCACTCTACTATCTCTCTATGCAGTATCTTCTGCCCTTTATCTGCAATTTATTTCTCTCTCAATCCTTCTCTCTGTATATATATGTGCTTTCTACTCACTCTTCTCCCTCTCGATGCACTCTCTCTGCTCTCAATTTCTCTCACTCTCTCTGCATCTCTCTCTATACTTTGGATTACGTTCGCCAACACTGAATGTTGGTTTGGAGGCATGTGCATAAAGTGTACTCACACATGCTAATGCCTACCACCTAGCAAAACAGTTTTTGTGTCTATTTCAATGTAGGGATAGATAGAAATGGCTAGAAACTGCCATTTGGACTTCTAAAGCCATTTGGTCACTATTTTGGACATAATAGGTCACGAAAAGAGAGGGGCAGTGTTACAAGAGCTGAAGAAGAAGTTTGTGATAGAGATTATGTAGCCTATTGATAACATGCAAGTTAAACATGAAAATATATGATTATTAACGCAAGTTAAGACAAAACATTCCATTCTAATGCATATTATCATATTTTTTAGTAATTATGTATCATTCACTGAAAAAATCATTATAATCGCAAAATGCACTAATTTCAGGTTAATTATGATAAATTAAGAAGAATATTTTATAGATTAGATTATCCCCATCTTTATTTGAGATTATAATTGGTCTTAATACTAAATACTAAGAGAAATCACTTTATATACACTCATGTGTTTTTCTAAGTTTTTAATTCTAAATAAAATGAGTTTATTTTTTAAATAGAAATTTAATCTCTTGTTATTTATTAAATTTGACTTTTCAAAATGATAGATAATTTAATTTCTGATCCAATGAAAAAAAATTTGATTAATTTTGAGTTATAATTTAAAAGATATGAATTATATAATTTTTAGGGATTTTTCTAGAATTTTCTAAATTTTATATGAATTTAATTCGATTTATTTTAAGTAAATTCATTTAAAATCATTTATTTTATCATGTGCTAAGTCGGCAGCTGATGTGCGAGAGCAAAAAAGTGGCACCGCGTGGTGACATATGAGACCGCCACATGTCACACATGCGTATTTGTGTGCGCACTTGTGCGCGTGTGTGATTGCGCATGTGCACACGTGTGTGTGTATGCAATTAAGGAGAAAACACCTTGTTAAGGATTTTTGCTAACTCCTTAATCACCTACCAATTATATACACACGTATTCTCTTTAATTTTTTCCATGTAGGACTTTGTTTTGTGTTAAATGTGTGCAGGTGATGTGACATTACGAGAAGCATCCGATTCACGCTTTTAAAGAAGACCGTCAATCTTCACTTAAGTCCGGGAGTTGACGAGGCGTTTTATGCGGTCGTTAAAAAACACAAATGTTGGTCAAACCACATTTATAATATTGAACTCACAATGACAAAGATATAAAAACAAGTAAAGTGTAAGTATCGTGTCAATCCACAGATAACAAGGTTAGCTTTTATTGCAGAGTTGACTTGGTCAAACTTGGGTTTAAAAGAAGTTTTAACAAAGTAGAAATGACATTTTATGAATAGAAATGATATAAATATACTAAATAGGGAATTCTAATATTTAAGATCTCGAATTTGACTGAGAAAATCAAAAGTCAAAGTCAACGCATTGACTTTGACCAATAGTCAAATTTCTGTAAAATCAGATAATCAAAAGATGTGAGAAGGTTACGAAAATTATATATTCAAAATCTATAGAGAAAGTGGAATTTATTGATATAAGATTCGTGATTTATCGATAAGAATTGGATTTATTATGAATTATTGAAAATCAAAAATCAGAAAAATCCCGAAATGAACACTTCAGAGAAAATCTTCTAATTGACTGATCAAATGTTAATCAAATCTTGAAATTTATATATCAATATAAAGCTAAAAACTAGAGGATTCCAAAGAGACCAAAATTATAAAAAATCCAATTTATATTTTGAAAGTAATTGACACTCAAAATTCAATGCTCAAATTTGGATTGAAATTGAACAGTGCTTTGTCAAATGTTAATTTGAGGGGCCAAATGATCTTGGAATTTGACAAATTTTCTATCCACGGAAAGCTGATGAAATAATGAGTCCAAGGAAATTAGAATCATGCGATTCAAAATTATAATCAGAGAGATATCGTATTTTCAAAATTAGAAAAATTTTGAACTAAAATTATGTAAAATTGAAGAAAACTATGACTTAAAACTAATAAAAACTCAAATTGCCATCAGATAATCGATTGAATCTTACTACTAACCCAATTTTCGTGATGATGGGTGGTGGCGTACGACCCCCGTCGCCACCAAGACACGATACCACGGTGCCGGAGGAGCCCTTTTGTGCGCGCGGATCTATCCGCTTATCTTTATTTCTTTATTTCTTTATTATGAACTTTTTGACCCGCACGTGTTTAAGCGGGTCCTCCCTTATTTTCCTCTTCCTTTTAGGCTTTCGGGTGGGTTCTTTCCTTTTCGGGATCCCATTCGTGAAGCCCCTTCTTTTGTGAACCTTTATTTTCTATGAGTATTTTGGGTTTTGGGTTGTGGGCCTCAAGTAGGCCCTTTCCCCTCTCGGCCCATCATGGGCTCTATAAGAGGGGAAGGGACCCCCCCACAAACCCTAGCCGTCATTTAAGAAAAGAAGAGTCTTCCTCTCGAGTGGCTGCTCAAGGAAGGTTAGGGAAGAAGTCCTACCGCCGACGCCGCCGCCGCTGCCGCCGCACCAGTTCGTGCCGCCGCCGCCGCCGCGATCCCAGCCGCCACCACCACCGCCGCCCAAGGCCGCCGCCATCGCCGCCGCGCCAAACCGCCTCCTCCGTCGACCTCCAAGGCCACGGCGCCGCCGCCGCACCTCGCCGCCGCCGCGCGCCTGCGCTGCCGCGCTGACTCGCCGCCGCCCTCGCGTCCTGCTGCCGCCGACGCCACGCCCGACTGCCGACCCCGCCTCCGATCCGCTCGCTTCCCGCACTCCCCGCAAGGCTCCGCGCCCCACTCCGCCTCGAGGACTGCCGCCCCTGCCTTCCCCCCTGATCTGCCGCCCGGTGCTCCCTCCCCCGCTCCGGAGTCGCCACCTCGACTTCCCTCGCCGCGCGCCGCCCTGTCCTCAGCAAAGAAACCCTAGCCAACGAGGAGAGAAATGAACGATTCCCGCTGAGCCGACTCAGCGGGAATCGGCCCCCCCTCAAGCCGGTCCGAGCCAGCCGGAACCGGCCCGGACCGCCCTTGACCAGCTGCGGCCGCCCAGACCGATCCCCAGCCAGGCCGGTCCAGACCGCCCCAGGCCGACTCCGACCCAGATTGGTCTAGACGGTCCTGATCCGGACCGGTCCAGTCCACCCAGGACGGCCCGGCCCGGTCTGAGCGAGTCGAGACCGCTGAAGCAGCCCCGAAGCGGTCCCAGGCAGGCCCAGAACAGCCCGAGCCGGCCCCGGACCGAGCCCGAGCCGTCCCTGAGCCCGGCCTGATCGCCCGAACCGGCCCAGGACGCCGCCTCCCGCCTTCACCGTGTTCGCTGCGACCCGCCCGGCTCGTTGCGACTCGTCATCGCCCCGCCCCGTGCCGACCGCTCCTCCGCGCCCCTCGCCGACTCGCCCCGGCGTCCGACATCGCTGCCGCGCCCGACGACCTCCCTCGCCCCGACCGACCGGGCTCGCGCCCCGCAGGTTAGGCATTCATCCCCCTTTCTCTTCTTTGAAGTTCTATATTTCCTTCAGTACTTCCCGCACTTGTCTCCACCGCCCTCGGGCCTAGTTAGGTTGAGTGACGTCAGGGTACGCGATTGGGATCGTGGATCCGGCCGCCGGGTTGACGATCGAGCTCCCCCCCGACGACCCGAGGCTGCCCTCTCTCCTGCATCGACGGATCTGGGAGGACTTCCGCTCCATCCTACTCGGCGCACCCCAGGAGCACTTTGACGGCGCAGGAAGGTTGGCTGCTTGAGGAGATTTTAGACATCATACATCATTTAGTACACGTAGTTCTCCCGTCCCTAGTTCCCCCTTAGAGGATATTAGTGCCGGACCGAATCATCCCCGTCGGTCCTGCATCAATGGGGCTTTAATTGACACGGATTAAAGCGGACTCTGCACGATTTCTTCCTCGCAGACGTTCGACGTTCAAGGGGAAAATCCAATGAAATTCGACGGTGAATCATGATTAATCCTGCTCCAGTTGGATCGCGATTGAGTCTAAACGCAGGGGAATCATGATGAACTCAAGATTATGCTCCAAATTCGCTTAATTACTTCACGAATCAATCAAGAGTTAGCTTACAAAAGAGAGAGTTCATCGGTTTTTAAAGGGGATTTCGCCCAAAAATCTCGGGCCGTTTGATCCGGTGATAGGTGGAATTGATAGCCACGATCGCACGATGATCGTGGGCCATCAATTTGAAGCGATCATGGCCATGATTGGGCAGCGATCGGACCACGATCGCGTGGCGATCGGGCCACGATCTTGCAACGATCAGTTCACGATCGTGTGGCGATCACGGACCTCGATCGTGGACCACGATCTCCTTTGATATCACTTCCGCTGTCCGATGAAGATCGTATGACCACTTCACGATCGCGCGTCTGATGAAGATCAAGTGCTCTCAAAGTCTCCACGCGTCACCAGGTGAGCCCTCCAAGCTATCATTTTGATTCGCCCGTACGATGAAGATCGGACGCGCCCATTGTGTCCATGATAACATGCTAAATTATCATGATAAAACATGATTATTAATGCATATTAAGGCATAAATGATTTCATTTCCATGCATGTTATCATATTTATGTGTATTTTTCTATCATTCCATGAAAAATTCATTATAATCTCAAAAATACTTTAAATTATGGCTGAATATGATGATATAAAGATAAATAATTTAGTAACCCATCTTTTACTTGAGATTATAGAGGTTTTAAAGTAAAAATAATGAGAGAAATCATTTTATAGACATTTATTTACATTTTCTTAAGTTAAAAACTTTAAAGAATAAATGTTTTTTTGAAATGGAAATTAAAACTCTCATTATTTATTAATTTTGAATATTTAGAATGATAGATACTTAAATTTTTGATCAAATGAAATAAATTTGGATTAATTTGGAGTTATATTTTGAAAGCTATGAATTTTCTAATTTTTAGGGATTATTCCGGATTTTTCTGAATTTATTTTCGATTTTAAATCGATTAAAACAATTAAAAAAAAGTAAAAAGGGGTTTATTTTCACGCGGGACCCACGTGGATGCAATGTGGCATGCAAGGCCACGTGGCAGAGCCACGCGGACCCACGCGAGCGCTTGCGTGGCGTGATGTGACACATGTGCATATTTATATTTATTTGTAATATAGGGTTATAGTACATATAAGCATTCCGATTATTGGAATTACGCCAGCCCTCTATTTCCGTCGCATCTTATAAACCTGTCATTTTCCTTTAATTTTCTTCGTGTGGGACTAAGTTCCACACGGTTTTTAAGTGCAGGACACGTGGCTAAAGGAGAGACATTCGATGAAAAGGCGCATCGATTGAGATGCGTGGATCGCGTGGACTCGAGGTCCACATATCATCATTAGCGAACGTGGCTATTTAAGGGAGTTATAACAACTCTGATGAAACGCGCATGGGGCAGGGCGCATCTGGACCGTCAGATCGCGATTCAAGGCGTTTTATAAACGCATCTCAACAGACTTCATCCAAACCCTCCATCACGATCCGATGGCTGCGATATAATCGAAATGGTCCACGATGGACCGTTTCATCGTGGACCATCGATCGTTTCGATCAGACGCTTACGCCCAAGTACCCTATAAAAAGAGATGTTCTTCCGATTTGTAATGCATTCGAAATAGAAATCAATCCAATTGATCTGTTTATCCATCCCCTTCTACACTCATTTCCGCATCCACAGAGGGTTTGAAATCGAGATTTGGTTGAGAGACGAAGGAGAAATCGAAGCTTGAACTCCACGATCGCGTTCTTCATATTTTTGATGATTTAGGTGATTAATCGTGTTAATCTGATCGCAATCTTGGGTTAGTGGAGTCGGTTTTTGCTAATCTATTATCCATTCATGTTTAATTTTGATCTATATTACGAATTGAAGTTTAATTTCGTTTAGTTTTTGTTAAATTTTCAATTAACAATTTCGGAAAATTCTCTCTACTTCGATCTTCAATATCTTCACGAAATCAAAGTCAAATTTGATGATTTTTTATTCCATGGAAACGATTTGAAGTTCTCTCTCGTAATTTACCATTTTCCTCAATTTCTATCATCGATTCATTGTCCGGTTGGATCAATTTCGAAGAGATCATCATAGATTTCTTTATTTCCTTGTGGATTCGACCCTTATTTACCATTATACCCCTTTATTCGAGAGATTTTCATCAAATTGGTAAGTTTGGAATTATTTTTGACACGAGACCGTGTGAAATCGATGACCTCGCGGTTTCATCTCCTCAGTCCACTAGTCGACAGGTGAGCCCTCGATCACGGTCACTTAAACTTTCTTTGATACAGGGTGCTTAGATTGCCATCGCATGGACTCGGGTCCATGTGATCGGATCCGATGCCCGTGATGCCACCACGTCACCTGCAAAAGGAAATCTCCCGAGAACTTAGTCCCACACAGAGAAAATGGGCAAAAATCTCGCGTATAAGAGCTTGGGCGGTTTAACGCTATTGCGTTACCGCCACAATACTCTAACTAGGGCCCACTAACCCGTGGGCCCTTCACACGCCAGCCCCCCTTGCCACGTGGAGCCCCTCACAGGCGTCCGCGTGGACTCGCGTGGCCGCTTGCCACGTGTCTGCACCACCCACGCGCCAACTGCGCCTCGCGTGGGCCATGCGCGGCTCTACCATGTGGCCTGAGTGCCGCGTCGCATCCGCGCTGGTCCCGCGCGCCACATCAGCTTCGCGCGCCACGTGTCATCCGCGGGTTCTATAGAAAATAAGCCCTTTTGCGATTTTAATTAAGGAAGAAATTCGATATAAATTCAATAAAAATTAAATTCTAGAAAAATCTAAAATGTTCAGAAGTTCATAACTCTTAAAATACAACTCGTTTTAATCTCAAATTTTCTCCTTTGGATCTCAATTTCTTTTTTTTTAATATCATCCCATTAAAAATATTATTTTAAATGAAGAATATAGGATGAATTAAAAAAATAACATAAAGGCATTCATTAAAATCTCATTCTTTTAGTCATCCAATAATTTTCTTTTCATAATTAATCCTTTAAATCATTTACTAAAGTCAAAATAAGTTAGGGAAAGTACTTAATTCCTATTAATTTAACCTTGCAAAAAGATTAATCATCAAGAAGGCACATAATTATCCCTAATTTATGCATAAATATGAACTTTAGTGTAATGGCAAACCAATGGAGAAAATTCATAAAAACTATGATAACGTGCATCCTATTCACATAAAATAAGCATGAATATGAGTTAAATAGGATAAGAATGGAAGTTATAAATGCATGTTATCAACGGTACGTGGCGCAACTTTCATTCGTCGGTGAATCATTTTTGAAATGATTTAATCTCAGCCATCAATTCGAGGGGTTATAGCGGCTGCGATTAAAACCAATGGAAATGCATCTGAAGCATCAAACAACAAGCATTTCATGCCTCACTTATAACGCGCAAGATGTGGCAAAATCTTGACAGTCCATCTCAGATCCAACAGACGCGACTTAATCATAACAATTCGAAGCTTGAAATTTCATCATAGCTGTTGATCGAAGAATTAAATCTCTATCCAATGGTTATGCCCAATTTGCCCTATAAATTGAGATGTTCTTCGAGTAATCGAACTGTCTAGACACAAAATCCCTTGAATCTCTTGCTTCCATATGCTTCTAGATCAATTTCTGCATCCACGTAGTGTTTGAAGGTGAGATTTTATTGAGACAATAGGAAGAAATTGACTCTTGAACCCTAACAATTTTTTGTAAATTTGAGAATGAAAAGCCTTTGATCCGGCAAGGAATTGGATCAAGTCGAGGGTTAGCGATCAAATTGGATCACGATTTTCCAAATTTTGATGAATAGCATTGATTCCGGCAATTAAATTGGATCAAATTGATCGCAATTGTGGGTTAGCGATCGTGTTTCATTTGAATCTATCTTTGTTTAGCTTTTCATTTCGTTTTAGAATCGTTATTAGATTAAATTTCAGTCTTAATTTTGATTTTTGTGATTTTAATTTTTTTGGAAATTTCACGTCTATTCTATCTTTGCAAAATTAATTTTGATTTCTTTGCAAAATTAAAGTCAAATTTAGTGATTTTTGTTTCCGTGGATTCGTCTTTGAGTCCTCTTTCTTCAAAATATCAAATTGCCTAATTTCTATCATCGATCCATCGTCCAATTTGATCAAATTCGAATAGATCATCAAGAATTTCCCTAATTCCCTGTGGATTGACTCATATTTACCATTATACCCCTCAATTCGGGAATTAATCTTGAAATTGGTAAGTTTGGGCTTTATTTTGACTCTTGATCGTGTGTTTTCAACGACCACTTGGTCTCAATTCGTCAATGTCCATGGGCATATACAATGACTAAGTAAATTATGATGAGATCATAATATATTGATCACTAGTGTATAAACATCTGTTTTAAACATTCCTATTCAGGGGATATTAAAGAGGGACATCGAATTATCTGGAAAGAGTAGCACTATCTAATATGACACAGTCATTACACTATTATCAAGCTTCTACGCCTCATCCTCAGACCATCAGAGAAGAATGAAAACACATGGAGCCTCCCATGAAGATGATGACGTTGAGTCCAATTGAAATCAACCTCATAAAAGACAACATCACAGTCGCAATATTTTCAAGGTGGATATGATCACAGTGAAATGAAGAGAACGTCTCACAAATCTGATTTCTTTCCACAAAACACGTACTTTCCTACAGTCAATACAACTGCTAAAAGGCAATCAATAGATTAAGATTACTCCATGGGTCAACCTCTTACAAACTTTGAAGCGATGAGAATACATGAAGCCTCCACAAGTTTGATAACGTGAATAAACCGGAAATCATTCCGGCATTACTAGTATGAGCTTCTATGGGAGCTGATAAGCGTAAAAACGCGGTCGTCGAATGCGCGCTTTTACGTCTCAAACAAAATTTATAACTCAACTCTTCAAATCTGATTTTTAAATTAGAACAGTGGCAAGTCGAGGTCGAATCCACAGGGAGGAAGGTTAAGAGATTGAAATCAGAAGCTATTTTTGGTATTTTTATATTTAGAAAGCGGAAATGGATGATGAAAGGAAGAAAATGAGTGTGGAGATGAAGTGAAACGAACAAGTGCTTCCAAACTCCTTGCGAAGATTGAAAACCCTTGATCGAGGATGGAAAAGTGATTTTTAGGGTTTGTAAATGTGGAAATGTGGATGAACAGATGAGGAAAATGGAAGAAATGGATAGAAAACGATCCTAATCTAAAGATTCGTGATGAAAATACTATCTAGTGATGCTCCCTAATCAAAATATACCTTCATGAGCTGTATATCTCGCCCGGACTTGGCGTCTTGCATCCAACACGAAGAATGAATAAAGAAGGGAAGAAACTCACTAAGAATGAAGTTCAACACATGAACAATGATCCATCGTTGCTTTCTTTCCTTCTGGCTAGCCAATGCTAGAAGCAAACAAAAAGAACATTGATAACCCTAATTTTTTTGTCTCAGAACTTAAATCAGCTCCATCAAATTCGTAGAGCTTGAAAAGACGGTCATGCCCACGAAATTTCAGCCCCTAACTTCATCAGGATCGTCGGATATCAAGGTTTTAATTTAGATGAATTTGGGCCGTTGATATAATCTCTCTCTCCTCAGATGGCACCGGTCAACCTCCCGTAACACCCGCTGCGGTCAAACCTGCAAAGTAAGGAAACTCATTATCTCTCCTCTCTCCTCTCTCTTCTCCTCTCTTTCCTCTCGCCTCTTCTCTCTCGATGGCGAAAAACAACCGCGGTGAAAGGGCGAGCGAGAGAGAGAACTCTTCTCCCTCCGTCGCGAGGGAGGGAGAAGAGAGAGAGAGAGAGAGAGACGCGCGAGCGAGGAAGAAAGGGGAGAGAAGGAGAAGAGAAGGAGAGAGTGTGGAGAGAGAAAGAGGAGGGTTTTCCTCCTCTCGCCTCTCCTCGCGACGGAAAAATTTCCGTCGCGAGAGAGAGAGGGAAAGAGAGAAAACTGGGAGGAGAGAAGAACGCAGAGAAAAGAGAGTGAGGGAGAAGGGAGTTATCTACGCGAGAGAGAGAAAGTGAGAGGAGAGAAAACTGGGAGAGCAGGGAAGGGCACAGAGGAAAGAGAAAGAGAGAGAGATTATGAGAGAGAAACAAGAAAGAAAGAGAGAGGACGTCCTCCTTGCGGTCGCCTCGCGACGGAAGCAATTTCCGTCGCGAGGAGACGCGAGAGGGAGAGAGGGAGGTGGAGGAGGAAGAAATTTTCCTCCTCCTCCCCCTTACACGCGCACGCCCGCGCGTGCCAGGAGAGGAGTGAATCTCTCCTCGCGACGGAAAATTCCGTCGCGAGAGAGAGAAGAGAAAGGGAGAGCGAAAATCTCCCTCTCCCTTTCTCACGCACGCGTGCGCGAGGAAGAGAAGGAGAGGGGGAGTCTTTTCCTCCCGCCTCTCCTCGCGATGGAACTTCCATCGCGAGAGAGAGAGGGAGGGGAAGAGAGAGGAAAAGAAGAGTAAAGAGAGAGGAGAAAAGAAATAGAGAAAGAAATAGAGAGAGAAAAACGGGAGAGAGAGAAGAGCTCCTCTCGCGACGGAAATAATTTCCGTCGCGAGAAGGAAGAGAAGGAAGAGAATGAGGGGAAAGAGAGAGAGAGAGAGAGAGAGAGAGATTATGAGAGAGGGCGATTCTCTCTCCTCTCTTTTTCCTTCCTTTTTTCTATTTTGCCTTTCTTTTAATATTTTATTTTCTTTAAAAAGAAATTCTTTTTTAAGGATTTTACTTTCAAAAAATTATCAAAAACATTCCAAAAAGAATCCAGAAAAAATGTCAAAAGTAATAATATATTCTTGATGAATTTTTGTCATTAAAATACTCATAAAATGCTATTAATTTGACAAAAATCAAGAATATCTTTTAAAATATAAAACATATCAATTTAATCATTTTAAATAATGATAACATGTATTTATGATTATATTTCAAAGAATAAATGCATAAAATGCATGATATTAATGCATGAAATTGCATGTTATCAGGAGCTAAGTCTCCAAACAGAAGACGACCATGAGGACAGAGGCATCAAACGATCCTCACAACAACTACAGAGAATGAAGGCTTGGACTGATGACCACTAACCGACTGAAGAACTACCCTTTCAACGATCGCAACTAGCTCTCACATAGTAAAGTCAACAGCTGAATCGACAAAAATCAAAAGCAAGCTCTTGGTGAAAAGGAAAGAAGCGAAAGTTCGACTAGCAAAAGCTACATTTCCATCTGAGAAGAATCGCCGACGTCCAAGGAAGCTTTGACATCGACAACTTATGCAGACGGGCGACCGGCGGGGACTTTCACGTCATCTACCCGATCCGCGAGGACTCTCCCGTCTCCTGCAACTGAACTCTTTCACCAACAATTCTGCAAAAGAAGAAAGCAAAGAAGACAATGGACAATAGGATTTTATAAGATCGCAAGCGTGATAGGTAGAGAATACACGCGAAGATAACGGTAAATTAGCGCTAACGCCTCTACTGGAGAAGCTTCAGAGCATATTTACAACAGTGGTTCCGCGGAATTGACGATTACGTCACATAAACTGTAAGTGCAGTCCCTCATATTCCATGAACGTGACAACAACGTCACTGAGACGCATGAGACTCCCCCACGATGATATATAACTGTCATAATTGCCATGAAACCGCACGGGCTTAAGGGCGAGATAACCGCCACCATTTCCTCTCTCTCCCAAGGCATCTTTTCGTCCAAACTCTTTATCTTCTCTCCTCTATGGTGGGCATCCTTGAAGATGACGGGCCAGTAAAAACCGCTTTGTAAAATCTTATCTGATGTCTTCTGCACGGCAAAATGTCCTCCACATGCTGATGAGTGACACATCGATAATATACCTCCTTGTTCTTCTTCCGCTACACATCAATGTATGATCTCATCGTATCTTACATGGAATAGAAGTGGTTCTTCCCAATAATAATACTTGAGTTCATGGAAGAACTTATCATTACAATGCCGATTCCAATGCTCTGAGATCGATCCCGTCACAAGAAAATTGACGATATGCGTGAACCAAGGAGCGTGACTAGATACTGCAAGAAGATGCTCATTAGGAAATGAATCACTAATGTCTCCCGTACCTGAAACGGGGAGACGAGATAGGTGATCCGCTATCGAGTTTTTGTTGCCCTGCTTATCTTTAATCTCCAAGTCAAACTCTTGAAGAAGCGTCACGCATCGTATCAATTGTGGCTTCGCCTCCTTCTTGGAAAACATGTACTTTAGTGCTGCGTGATCTGTATAAACGACGATCTTGCTTCCCAAGATGTAAGGCCTACACTTCTCTAATGCGTAGACCACCACCAACAGCTCCTTCACCGTAGTCGTGTAATTCATTTGAGCTTCAGAAAGGGTCTTACTCACATACCAAATGGCAATTGGCTTCTTATCTATCCGTTGTCCCAATATCGCTCCAACTGCATAGTCTGAAGCATCGCATATGATCTCGAAAGGTAAGTCCCAATTGTGACATTGAAGAATTGGTGCTTCGATCAATGCGAGCTTCAACATCTCAAATATGCACTCCCCTTCTTTGTCAATGAAAAAGTCCTGATCCTTGCAAAGAAGAGTGGTTAGTGGTTTGGAAACTTTAGCAAAGTCTCGTATAAACCTGCGTAAAAGCCAACGTACCCTAGAAAACTTTATAAATCTCGTAACGTAGTGGGGAGAGGAAGGTTTTGAATGACCTCAATCTTGGCTTTATCAACCTCCAAACCTTTGCCCGAGATGAGATGCCCGAGCACTACTCCCTCTCATACCATGAAATGGGATTTCTCCCAACTCAATACCAGTCGTTTCCTGATGTAGACCTCGAGGATCTTTGTCAAGTGAGCTAGACAGCTGTTGAAATCATCTCCAAAGACAGAGAAATCGTCCATGAAGACTTCGAGACTGTCGCCAAGGAAATTAGAAAATATCACCGTCATGCATCTCTGAAATGTATAAGGGGCGTTACATAGCCCGAATGGCATTCGCCTAAAAGCGAACGAGCTAAAGGGACATGTAAACGTAGTCTTTTCCTGATCGTCCGGATGAATCACAATCTAGTTATACCCTGAATAACCATTCAAGAAACAAAAGTAAGTTTGACCTGCTAGCCGATCAAGGATTTGATCAATGAACGACAACGAAAAGTGATACTTCTTCGTCGCAGTATTCAACTTTCGGTAGTCGATACAAACTCGCCACTTTTGTTGTAAGGCGCATTTGAATCTCCTTGCCCTTGGAATTTGATAGGCTCAAAGTCGTCGTGTGTTTAAGCCCGACAAATTTACTATTTATACTTGAGAAAACTAAGTCTGAATGGGGCTAATGAAGGCGTATAGCTTTCTAGGTCGATCCACAGGGATTCTAGGGCACGACAATATCAATAATAAGAATGGAGATGAGGGTAAAGACGAAGGATTAGGAGTAAATATAAATATGCGCACGTCACATCCGTGCCACGTAGGCCCTCGCGTGGGTTCGCGTGGCTCTGCCACGTGGCCTTGCGTGCCACGTCGCATCCACATGGGTCCCGTGCGATAATTAAACCCTTTTTTCTCTTTTTTAATTGTTTTTAATGCTTTTAAAATAGAAAATAAATTTAAATAAATTCAGAAAAATTCCAAAAATTCCTAAAAATTGTAAAAATCATAACTTTCAAAATACAACTCCAAATTAGTTCAAATTTGTTTTGTTGGATCAGAAATTGAATAATATATCATTATAAAAATTTAAATTATTAAAATAATAAGAGAATGAATATTAATTAAATAATTACATTCATGTATTTTCAAAAATAACTTTATAAAAATACATAAATGTTAATAAAGATCTTTTCTCTTATATTTTCATGATTAAAACATAATTATGATCTCAAATATAATTAGGATTAAAATCATAATGTTTAATTATGCCTACTTATCCATAAATTGATGCATTTTTAGATCATATCATGAAATTGTACAAAATGTAAATTATTTAACATGATAACATGCATATATTTAGAGTAATTAATGCTTTCATTTGCATTAAGAATCATGTAAATTCAAGTATAAATAGCATGTTATCACATGGCTCGACGGACCTCCCCGTCATCCACCATCTCTCCTCTATTCGTGGAATTTCCCATTCCCTACCCCATCGCCCCTGCTATTCCCACCTAGCCACCTCGCCCTGGACGGAATTCACGATTTCTAAGCAGAAATTGCTCACGCTCCAGCACTCCTTGACCAGCTTGCTCGCGAATCCATCAGCCGCGCCTCCAGCTCGCGTCGCCTTCACCTGCACCCACCACTCCAAGGTGTCATGTCCGTGTCCTCCTTGGGGTACCCCGTCCACGCACCTGAATGGCCCCCCCTTGCGACACGCCATCGCCCGCATCAGCCCAGACCATGCCCGTGCCGGCCCCTTCTTGATCCAAGCCACGTCCACACGGGGTCCAACCCAGGCCCACTCCCGATTTAGATTGTGCCTGTATCTGGCTTGGGTCGCGCCTTTGCACACCGCCCCTGGTCACGCTTTTTTGTGCACGCCCATGTCCCCACCCACACGCCCTCGCCCTGCTCCGGTCGCACCTCACAAGTCGTGCCTACCTGCTCCTCGCTCAACCGCACGATCGCTCTCGAGTACACTCATCTGTATGTCGTGATCCGCCGCCTGCCTTCCTCGACATCACCCGATTCGCCGCCACTTCTGCTGATCGTCGGTGCTGCGTACAAATGATCTTCCCCGCCACGACCGACCGGGCTCATGCCTTGCAGGTTAAGCACGCATCCCCTTCTCTTCACGTTGGAGTACCATTATTTCTTTCAATATTTCCCGCTCTTGCTTCCTCTACCATCAGGACTTAGAGTAGGCCTATTGAGAGGAAAATTTTAGTGGATTGTGACTGTGGTCCAATTCGTCAGGTTGATCATCGAGCTCCCCTTAACGACCCAAGGCTTAGCGGCCGTGAGGACATGGACCTAGAGGACTCCCGGAGTGGCCCTACATGGCGCACTCCAAGAGTTCTAGAGACGACGTGTGGGAACGTAGCTGCTTGTTGGCATGATTAGGTCATCACATCATAGTAGTTCACCCTAGGATATCCATCCCTTAGATTCACCTTTAGTATTTTCGTGCAGGACCAGGTTTACCAGTCTGGTCCTGCATCATCTTGGTATCAGAGCACAGACCTTGATCGCTTGAATGCGCTCGCTGCCTCTGTTCCATTTCATCTTCCGCGTCTCTTGTATCATTCATTTTTTTAGACATTTAGGCTTTTATCCAGCATTCATCATTCATCACACTAGGGATAGCCCCTCTTCCTTCTAGCCAGGTACACAGCCATGGTAGCCGTGACACACTCCGACAGAGCCACTATTAGTGAGGGGTCTATGTCCCCACCCAGGAACCCTAGGGTTCCCTCGGGCATTCCGATGCCTGATGGTGGATTGGAGGGTGTTCGCCCTCCTCCTCAGCCCCCGATCCGCCCAGGACTGGGTGATCCTACCTCTCCGAGGCCGGAACCACCTAGCGCCCACTCGTCCGATGGATGGTCCACACGAGCTCACTCCCCCTTCTCTCAACAAAAGGCGACCGCGTCCCGAGAAGGCCCTAGACATGACTCCAGATGCTCGGCCTTCAACTAGCCAGCCTCGATGAGTAGGACGTGACCGTCTCCAGTTGCCTTCCGTAGGCAACCCATATCTCACCCAGGCGGTTCTTCACCATACGATGAGTGCCATCCTAGAGCGGATGGGAGTCCCGCTCCCATCCACTTCCGGCCGCACGACCCCCTAGAAAAACCAGCCCTGGCTTAAGCGCCCATCAGGCGACATCCGAGTACATGATGAGTTGGAGCGACGACCCACCCCACGTAGGGGCCCCTACAAACGGACCCCATTCCCTAATAGGCGACATGCTGACCGATCGACTCAGGGAGACTACTCGAGGGACTACTGACGTGTCATTTTTGTGCGTCGTTAAAACACAAATACGATGGTCAAACAAAATTTATAAAACCGAACTCACAAAGACAAGATAGAAAAATCAAGTACTGGGTAAGTATCGGGTCGATCCACAGAGAGCAGGGTTGACTTTAATCGCAGAGTTGACTTGGTCAAACTTAGGTTTAAAAGGAGCTTTAGATAAGAGAAAATAAGATTTAAGATAGGGAAATGATATAAATAAGGTAAATAAGAATTTTTAAGAATTGAAATCTCGGATTTGACAGAGAAAAGTCAAAAGTCAAAGTCAAAGCGTTGACTTTGACCAGCAGTAGGTGTTCTGCAAAATCAGAGAATCAAACAGAGTCAGAAGATTACGAAAATTAAATATTTGGAAACTAGAGAGAAAATGGAATTTATTGATATAAGTTTTGTAATTTTTGGATAAGAAATGGATTTATTATGAATTATTGAAAATCAATGATCAGAAAATCCCCGAAATGAACACCTCAGAGGAAATCTTCAAATTGAATGACCCAAATGAAATCCAAATCTTGCAATTTATATGTCAATAGAAAGCTAAGAACCAGAGGAATCCAACAAGACCAAAAATTATCAAAGTTCTGATTTGCCAATTAAAAAGTAATTGACCCCGAAAGTCAACGTTTGACTTCTGATGAAAGATGAACAGTCCGTGGTCAAACGTTAAATTGAAGGGGCAAATGAACTCAGAATTTCATGAAATTGCTATCCACGGAAAGCTGATGAAAAGCGGAATCCAATGAAACCAAAATCAAGTGATTTGGAATTATAATCAGAGAGATATCCTATTTTCAAAATCAGCGACGTTTCGGATCAAAATTTGGGGAAAATGAAGAAGACTATGAACTAATTTGCAAAATTAAACTTCTAAATCTAATAAAAACTCAAATTACCTCTTGATAATCAATCGAATCTCACTACTAACCCGATTGCCACGAGAATTAAGCTCCAATTTGCGCGAATTGGAGTGAATTTGCTCGGATCCTTTCTCACGGACTTTCGGAATTCAAGGGGAAAATTCGATGAAATCAAGGAGGAATTCGCGATCAATCCCGCTCCAATCCCTTCGGAATCGAGTCTAAACGCGGGGGAATCACGATGAACTTAAGATTTTCCTCGAAATTCGCTTAATTCCTTCACGAATCAATCAAAAGTTGAAGAACAAGAGAGGGGAATACATGCTTTTAAAGGAGAAATTGGGCTTGAAATCGTGGGTGATGGAGACGATCGTGGAGGCGGTTTGCTGTCGTCGTGGAGGCGATTCCTTGGGCCTGGGTTGTGGCTTAAATTTCGCGGCGCTTTTGACCAAATTCAGTGGTGAATTTGGCTCCTTTTTCCACAATTTAAGCGCCACAAGTGGACCACGATCGAGCCACGATCGGGTCACGATCGGGCTTCGATCGTGGTCCTAAGTCTTCGCCGATCGCTTGTCGATCGGTGGAGGACGATTTCGCTCCATTTTCTCCTCGATCGCGGTTCGATCGCGCCGCGATCGCGGCTCGATCGCGCCGCGATCGTGGAGTTCTTCCACGACCTTCAGCCGCCGTCCGATTCCGATCTCACTGGATGGACGATCGCGATTATCTGATCCCGTGCGTCGCGATCGCGATGTAAATCAGCCGTCCGATCGCGATCATCTCTTGACGAAGATCAGCCGTCCGATCGTTTGATGCGAGTCTTCTGTTGATGCCGATCGGGAGCTTCTCAGGATGCCACGTGGCGCGAGGTACGTCGTCCGATTCCCTTTACTTACTTTCTTTTTTTCGCACGTGTTTTGATGAAGATCGCGTGGACTCGGGTCCACGCGATCTCAGCCGTTCCGCCTGCATCCAACGCTCATCGCGTTGCCACGTCTCCTGCAAAACAAAAGTCGTGTGGGAACATAGTCCCACACGAATTAAAAGAAGGGAAAGGTTGCGCATAAATAGGTGAAAGGATTCCCCTATTAACTATCTAAATATGCCTCTCTGCTCCGCGACACGTGGCGCCCCACACGGGCGCCCACATGGCGCGTGGCCTTCCTGCCATTTGGCGCGCCCTGTGCGCCTCCTGCGTGGGCCACACGCGCCCTGCCACGTGGCCTCAGCGCCACGTCATAACGGCGCGGTGGACCCGCGCGCCACGTCAGAACGTCGCCTAAGCCAGGTCGCCACGTCAGCTCCGCCTGGGCCCGCTCGCCACGTCAGCTCCGCGGTAAGCCTACCCCTTTTTATCGATTTTTTTAATTGAAAAATACTCAAAAATTTTATTAAAATTCAAATAAAAATCGGAAAAAGGCTTAAAACTTCTGAAATTCATAATTTAAAATATAAAACTCCTTTTTAATTGAAATTTTCTCCATTGGATCATAAATTCTTTCCTTTTTAATATTATGCCATTTAAAATATGTTTTCAAGAAGGAAATAAGGATGAATTAAAATTTCATTAAATAAGTTCTAATTAAGCCTTCTAAATCATAAATTCATCCTAAAATCATCCTTCCAAACATTTACTAAAGTCAAAACTCATTTAATCACTAAGATTAACTTCTATTAATCTAAACAAAAGATTAATCATCTCTTAAGCATGAAATTATCTCTAATTTGTGCATAAATATCAACTTTAGTGAAATGACATGCCAATGGAGAAAATTCCTAAAAAGTATGATAACATGCATCATATTCACATAAAATAAGCATGAATATGAGTTAATTATGATAAGAATTCAGGTTATAAATGCATGTTATCAACTACCACCCAGATGACTCGGGCACTAGAGGTGCCCGACCCTATGACGATCAAGGTGATTGTCGAGATGATCGTGCCCCAGCAGTCCCTGCATATGGAGCTCAGGATCATGGGTGCCCTGATCGCCGAGAAGACTCACCACGTCACCACGATTACTATCGCGAGAACGACTATACCACATGCATTCGAGGAGACCCGCATCAACGCGGAGACTACGACCCCCGGCTTGACTATCACGCTATGACCGTGAGGCCCCACCACGCGCACCACCATGGACGGACTACGTCATCCCCTACGATCAAGAGTACGATCGAAGACGGCCCCCTAGTCCACCCCATCATCACCACGATGAGCGAGACCTCCATGACTGACATGATGACCCAAATCGTGGTCGTGAGGACCATCACGCTCGCATGCAGAAGAGCGTGAGGGTCGAGGTTCATGTCTTTGATGGTTCTCGCAAACCCAAAGACTTTATTGATAGGGAGTTCAACATGAACTCCTACTTCTGTTGGTACCATATGGATACCGACCTCTGCGTCGAGTACGCAGAGATGAGACTTGGCGGATAGGCCAAGATACTTTGGGAGAACAAGTACCTTGCCGCCGAGAGGCGAGAACTCCCGATCACTAATAGGGCTTAGATGGTCCAAAAGCTGCGGAGCAAGTATGTTCCACGGCAGTACGAGGCGACACTCTTTCTATCGTGGTTTGAACTTTGACAAGGCAAGTCACCTGTCCAGGACTACATCCAGACATTTGAGGAGTGTCGGATGAGGTGTCGATTTGTGGAGGACCCACGGACTGTTATTGGCCTCTTCACACACGGGCTAAACACCCCTCTTTGGAATGAGGTGCTCAAGAGCTGCCCTTCCGAAGATGAAGATACCTATCGTATTGTGGAGCACATGGAGAGACCTCGCGACGATGCCCTAGTGATGATGATAGCGACAATGAACACTTAGACTTCCAGGGCCCCATTCAGTTGCTCGATGATGACTACCACCTCATCCTAGCCTTGAACAAGTGGCGGGAATAGTCGGACTATCTCAACCACTTCAGTGGGGTCTGCCCCACCTCCCCGGGCCGTGATGACGAAGTCGTCCATCCGCACTATGGCTGTGGCGCCTACACCCATCACTTGTTTCAAGTGCCAAGGCAAGGGACATCGGGCCAGCCAATGCCCCTCTTCTAAATTTGCTTATCGGGTTAGAAGACGATGTCTCGGGATACATTGGAGGTGACGACATATTAGGTGATGATGTCTACATTGCTGACGATGGACTAGAGGAGGATTGCTTGGATCCCGAGGTGATTGGTTACATCCAGATCACTAGCGTAGCTCCTCCACACCCTCCCACGGTACCACATGGATCTATAGTAGTCAGTATTGCCTCTTGTTTCATGGCCACTCCTAGATACGGTCACAGAAGAACGACCCCCATCCACGAGGGCACGCCCCCCCCCTACGGCTGCCTCAAGGCCCTCATCATCCTTTCCCGACCAGACAGGAATCACATCACCTAACCCCGATCAGGCAGCAGACTGCGCACTTTGCACGTCGATCTTCTACACGTCCGTGAAGATCAACGGGCAAGTGTGGAAGGTGATTGTTGACAATGGTAGTTGCGTCAACACCGTGTCTGACACGATGATCCACCGACTCGGTTTAGCGACCCATCCGCACCCGAGTCCCTACAATGTATCTTGGATTGAAACGACTTCTTTACCAGTCCAACTCCAGAGTAGGGTACCCCTGTGAGTCAGCACTTATGATGACAACGTCCTTTGGGATGTCGTTTCGATGAAAATTTGAAGCATCCTACTTGGGCGATGACGTGTCGTTTTTGTGCGTCGTTAAACACAAAGACGATGGTCAAACAAAAATTTATAAAACCGAACTCACAAAGACAAGTATCGGGTCGATCCACAGAGAGCAAGGTTGACTTTAATCGTAGAGTTGACTTGGTCAAACTTAGGTTTAAAAGGAGTTTTAAATAAGAGAATATAAGATGTAAGATATGGAAATTATATAAATAAGGTAAATAAGAAGTTTTAAGATTTGAAATCTCGGATTTGACAGAGAAAAGTCAAAAGTCAACGTCAAAGCATTGACTTTGACCAGCAGTAGGTGTTCTGCAAAATCAAAGAATCAAGAAGAGTCAGAAGATTACGAAAAGTAGATATTTGGAAACTAGAGAGAAAATTGAATTTATTGATATAAGTTTTGTAATTTTTGGATTAGAAATGGATTTATTATGAATTATTGAAAATCAATGATCAGAAAATCCCCGAAATGAACACCTCAGAGGAAATCATCAAATTGAATGCCCAAATGAAATCCAAATCTTACAATTTATATGTCAATAGAAATCTAAGAACCAGAGGAATCCAACAAGACCAAAATTATCAAATTCTGATTTTTCAATAAAAAGTAATTGACCCCGAAAGTCAACGTTTGACTTCTGATGAAAGATGAACAGTCAGTGGTCAAACGTTAAATTGAAGGGTCAAATGAACTCAGAATTTGATGAAATTTCTATCCACAGAAAGCTGATGAAAAGAGGAATCCAATGAAGCCAAAATCAAGTTATTTGGAATTATAATCAGAGAGATATCCTATTTTCAAAATCAGCGACTTTTTGGACTGAAATTTGGGGAAAATGAAGAACACTATGAACTAATTTACAAAATTAAACTTCTAAGTCTAATAAAAACTCAAATTACCTCTTGATAATCGATCGAATCTCACTACTAACCCGATTGCCACGAGAATTAAGCTCCAATTTGCGCGAATTGGAGTGAATTTGCTCGGATCCTTTCTCACGGACTTTCGGAATTCAAGGGGAAAATTCGATGAAATCAAGGAAGAATTCGTGATCAATCCCGCTCCAATCCCTTCGGAATCGAGTCTAAACGCGGGGGATCACGATGAACTAAAGATCTTCCTCGAAATTCGCTTAATTCCTTCACGAATCGATCAAAAGTTCTAGAACAAAGAAGGAATACATGGGTTTTTAAAGAAGAAATTGACCCGAAGATCGTTGCCAATTGAAGCGGTCGTGGAGGTTGATTCATGGCTTCGTGGGAGCGGTTCTTTGGGGCGATTTCGTGGCGTCACTTCCATGGTGCATCGGCTTCAATTTCGTGGATGAATCGCCATTATTTTATCCACGATCGGGCCACGATTTTCGCCACGATCACGCCACAATTGGGCCGCGATCGGGCGTCAATCATGCTGCTCGAGCTTCGTCGATCGCTTGCCGATCGACGGAGACGGATTCCGCTCCGGTCCCGCGCCATCTTCGCCTCGATCGTGGCTCGATCACGCCGCGATCGTGGAGTTCTTCCACGATCGTCCATCGCCGTCCGATTACGCCTCAGGTGAACGAGCGGCTACGATCGCGCGATCTCGTGGTCCACAATTTCGAGGAACGTCCGCCGTCCGATGGAAGACGATCGCGATGATGATCGCGATCGCGACACTGATCGTTCGATGAAGATCGGGCGCACCAGAAGACTCCACGCGTCACCAAGGTTGCCAGTGATCACGGCCGTTTGATGATGATCGATGCCTCCTCGCTTTGCCACGTGTCGACCACTTGTCGCGTTGCATTTAATGCACGCGGTTTCTGCAGTTATCATTACTTGTGGCGCAATTAATGCATCAGAAGCGACCGTCGGTTTGTCCTATTAGGCGGGAAAAAGCGTTCTTTTTTTTCATTCGTCCACGTCGCCTCGACTGACGGTCCTGAAAACGAGAGCACTAAATGGCATTGTCTTATTAGGCGGAGGAAAACTCCCTCTTTTTTTTCATTGGCCGCCGCCTCCTCGACTGGCGTGCCTCGAATTCCACGGAAGAAAGACGGCTTTGTCTCATTAGGCGCCCTTTTAATTGGTCACCGCCGTGCATGCCACGTGTCTTGATTTCCGACGCTCTGATCCGATCCGACGCCCGCCAAGCCGCCACGTCACATGCAAAATATGAAACCGTGTGGAACATAGTCCCACACGGAAGAAATATAGGAAATATACGCGGTTAAATAGGGGAATTTATCGTACATATTAGCCAGTTCTAAGAATAGGCTTATATGTATGATAACCCTGTGATATGAATATAATATATGTATATGCCACGTGTCAGCCACGTGTCACGCGCGGGCCACACGCGTCCTGCCACGTGGCCTCAGCGCCATGTCGTAACGGCGCGGTGGACCCGCGCGCCACGTGGGCCCGCTCGCCACGTCAGCCGGCGCGCGCCACGTCAGCTCCGCAGGTACGTTTTCCTTTTTCGCGATTTTTCTAACTAAAAAAATAATTAAAAAATTCAATTAAAAATCAAATAAAAATCAAAAAAATCGCATAAAACTTTAGAAATTCATATTTCTCAAAATACAACTCCTTTTTAATCCAAATTTTCTCCATTGGATCACAAATTCTTTTCTTTTTAATATCATGTCATTTAAAATATGTTTTCAAGAAGGAAATAAGGGTGAATTAAAATTTCATTAAATAAGTTCTAATTAAACATTCTAAATCATAAATTCATCCTAAAATCATCCTTCCAAACATTTACTAAACTCAAAACTCATTTAATAACTGAGATTAACTTCTATTAATTTAAACAAAAGATTATCATCTATTAAACATGAAATTATCCCTAATTTATGCATAAATATCAACTTTAGTGAAATGACATGCCAATGGAGAAAATTCCTAAAAAGTATGATAACATGCATCATATTCACATAAAATAAGCATGAATATGAGTTAACTAGGATAAGAATTCAGGTTTATAAATGCATGTTATTAGGCGACCATGGCTGTACGATCATGACGTCTAGTTGGCAGGAAGAGCAAATACTTGCTCTTTCATGCATCGTGGCTGCAGAGTCGTGTGGGTCCCCTTCATGGCCCGACCTACCGCTTGTCGCCTACCGCCGCCTCACGTTGGACTTATGGTGGTTCGAGGACAGGAGTTTTCAACGGAGTATCCGGGATGAGCTCGCAGATACTCCAGTTTGCTTTGCCCTAGCTCTAGATATCCCCACCAGAGCTGCCCTACCTTCAGCTTCCCCCGAGGCTGAGCTGATCCTAGCGGAATTTGGGGGATGTTTTCCTAGAGGATCTACCCGACAAGCTACCACCGATTCGCCACATCTAGCACGCGATTGATCTCTTGTTGGGAGCTTCGCTCTTGAACCTACCCCACTATCGAATGGAGCCCACACGCTATGAGGAGCTATGGCGACTGCTTCAGAAGTTACTAGCGAAAGGCCTCATCTAGGAGAGCCTTAGCCCCTACGCAGTACCCGCCCTTCTAGCACCAAAGAAGGATGGTACATGGCGTATGTGTTGTCACAGCCGTGTAATCAACAAGATCACAGTCAAGTACCGTTTTTGGATCCCACGCTTATAAGACTTGTTCAATATGATGGCGGGATCCATTGTCTTCTCAAAGATTGATTTGAGAAGCGGATACCACTAGATTTGAATTCATCCCGGAGATGAGTGGAAGACCGCCTTTAAGATAAAGGACAGTCTCTACGAGTGGTGAGTTATGCCGGTCAGCCTCTCGAATGTGCCCAGCACATTCTAGTGGCTAATGAAAGACGTCTTGCGCCCATTCATTGGCAAATTCGTTATTGTCTACTTCGACGACATTCTTATCTACAGTCGTGGGTGAGAGGATTATCTACACCATTTACGCTAGGTTTGTGACGCACTTCGATGAGAGAAGCTTTACATCCATCCCAAGAAGTGTTACTTCTTCATGATAGAGGTCTCCTTCCTACTATTCCTCATGTCATCTCAAGGTGTGTCCGCCGATCCGGAGAAGGTGCGAGCTATCTCCTCATGGCCTCGACCTTCCACTATCCACAACATTCAGAGTTTATTGGACTGGCGACATTCTATCGCCGATTCATCCAAAACTTTAGTTCTGCGATGGCACCCATCACCGACTGCGTCAAGCTGGAGACATTCCAGTGGACCGAGGTAGCCAGGCAAGCGTTTGACAGACCAAAGGCCTTGATGACCTAGGCACTGGTCCTACGATTACCCGACTTTAGCAAGGTGTTTGAAGTCGCTTGCGATGCCTCTAGCGTCGGCATTGGGGGTGTCTTGAGCCAGAATCGCCATTCCATCGAGTTCTTCAGCGAGAAGTTGAATGACGTTAGACTCCGGTACTCCACGTATGATGAGGAGTTCTACGTCGTCATTCAAGCATTGAGATACTGGCGCCATTATCTCCTGTCCAAGGAGTTGGTGCTCTTCTCAGACCACGAAGCCCTGAAGTACCTCTACTCACAGCAGAAGCTGAGCGACACACACGCACAGTGGGTGGAGTATATGCAAGACTACACGTTCGTTATTCGCCACAAGAAGGACAAGGACAATGTGGTCGCGAACGCATTGAGCCGCTGCGCGCATCTCCTCACTTTGGTGAGGGTGCAGGATACCGGGTTTGAGTCCTTAAAGGACTCATACTCGACATGTCATGATTTCGGCCCCATAGTCCATGCCCTCGAGCTTGGCACCAGCCATGAGCACCGTGAATACCTTTAGACAGAGGGCTACCTATTCTTTAAGAATAGGTTGTGCATTCCACGCACGTCTCTCCGGGATCAGCTCACTTGGGAGTGCCATTCTGGAGGTCTTGCGGGCCATTTTGGCCGTGACAAGACAATTACAGCCGTAGAACATCAGTTCTATTGGCCGAGCTTGAAGCTCGATGTTGGGAACATCGTCGCTAGTGCCAGGGTGTGAGCCTTTGCCAAGCAAGTAAAGAAGAATCTGGCCACTACATAGTGCTTCTAGTGTCGACGCGACCTTAAGATGACATGAGCATGGATTTCCTACTCGGACTACCCCGCACAGTCCGCCACCATGATTCCATCATGGTAGTTATGGATCATTTTTTGAAGATGGCCCACTTTGTGGCATGTTCGAAGATGTCTGACGCCACGCGAGTGGCCTAGTTGTACTTACAAGAGGTAGTACGCTTACATGGACTTCCCAAGTCCATTGTATCGCATCCCGACGTCCGTTTCACGAGCCACTTTTGGAGGACGTTGTGGAGCATGCTGGGGACCAAGATAAGATTTTCGACGGCGTATCACCCGCAGACCAATGGCCAGACTGAGGTTGTCAATCGGATTCTTAGAAACTTGCTCTGATCTTTGGTGGGGAACAACCTCACCACCTGGGATCTGGTCATCCCGCGTGTCAAGTATGTGTATAACGCCTTGGCGAACCGCACCACTTTCATGAGTCCATTAGTAGTTGCCCGTGGCTTAGTACCTCACGAAGCTCTAGATTTAGTGCCAGTAGATCCCCACATAAGAGCCTCTCGAGGATGGTGTCGTATTTGCACAACATGTGAGTGAGTTGCATCATTATATTTATGACAGGATTACTTAGCAAAATGCAGCCTACAAGCAGGCTGCGGACTTGCATCGTTGACATTGGAGTTTCAAAGTGGGTGACCAGGTGGTGGTTTGGTTGAGACTTGAGAGACACTCTCCAAGCACGGCTACAAAACTTCATGCTTGTAGCGTGGGCCCATTTTGGGTCCTTACTCGTGTGCACGAGAACGCCTACGTCGTCAACATCCCTCCCTCGTGGGGGATCAGCTCGACCTTCAACATGGCGGACTTGGCCACGTACTTAGCTCTACCACTACATGATCAGCCTTCCGATCCTGGCCCCTTCGCTGAGAGCGAGTTTGCCCAGTAGTCCACTCCCCCACTACTACCACCCGATTGGCATGAGCCGGTAGAGGAGGTACTGCAGGAGATAATTGATTCACAGGGAATGGTGCTTCACGGAGGTTTTTTGTGCATTGGCAGGGACGTCCGGTAGAGGATAACGTGTGGATCACGGAGGACGACTTGGTGCGCCTACCACCTGACTTGCTCGAGCCGCTGCCCGACACACTCGCTAACTCGACAGAATCGAGTTCTTCCGACCCCGGGAGGATTGGTGGTGTACGAACTTTCTTGGCCCGCACGTGTTTAAGCGGGCCCTTGCTTATTTTCGCTCTCCTCTTCAAGCTTTCGGGTGGGTTCTTCTCTTTTCGAGATCCTATTTGTGAAGCCCTTCTTCCTTGTGAACCTTCTTATTTCTATGAGCATGTTTAAGCTTTGGGTTGTGGGCCTCAAGTGGGCCCTCTGCCCTCTCGGCCCATTTTGGGCTCTACAAGAGGGGAAGGGAACCTCCCCCCCTCCCACAAACCCTAGCCGTCATTTGAAGAATGAAAGGAGTAAACTCCCTCTCAAGTGGCTGCTCAAGGAAGATCGGGTAAAGAGACCTATTGCCACCTCCGCCGCTGCCTCCGCCGCACGAATACGTGCCGACACCACCGCCTTCCCTTGCCCCGATCCCGCTACCTCCATTACCGTTGGTCCTTCGCCGCCGCTGCCCCAGCGCAGCCATCACTGCACCTACCTCCCTCCCCTACCCGCATCTCCTTCCTCTCCCCATTGCCCCATGATCCTCCCCAGTCTCATTCTCCTCACCGGCAATCTTTCCATTGCCCAGCCTTCCCCAGTTTCCTTTCCTCACGTCCTACTCGCCCGTCACGCCCTTCTCCCTGCACACTCCACCCATCGGGCCACAGTCTCCCAATTCCCCAACCGAATATCATGTCTTCCCAGCTTCCTCTCTCCCCCTCCCCTCCCGCTCGCGGTTTCCATCTACGCGCTTTCCCGACTTCCCAATTCCGATCTTGACCTTGACTACGTTCCTCTTCCCCCTGTCACCTTGCTCCTTTTAAAGTCCACCCAACGCCCCCACAGGAATTCAAATCATCAACCCGCAAGACCATCCCCTCCGTCCCCACCAACCATCACCTCTCACACTGCTGATTCTTCCACCATGCTTTGCCGAATTCATCCGTCGCCCCACCGAAATCCATTATGCGACCATGCCGAGGGGCGCTCAAGCTCAGGCTGGTATCGCTGGGGGGCCATGCGGCCCAAAGTGCATGGGAGCAGAACTCCCATCTGCTCCAGAACGACACTCACCGTACGGTGAAGATCCGCTTGGGAGAGATAAGGGTCACCCATGGAAGGCGACCGAGGACAAGTCACGTCCTCGCGCCGAGGCTGGCTGGTCGAAGGCTGAGCATCTGCAGTCATCTCTGGGGCCTTCCTGGGGCGCTGTTGCCGCGGTCGAGCGAAGGGGAGTGAGCTCATGTAGATCGTCCATCGGACGAGTATGGACTAGGTGGGTCTGGCCTCGAGGGAGGTCGGACCACCTAGTCCTAAGCAAACCGTGGGCGGAGGAGGAGGGCGAACACCTTTCGCTCCGCCATCGGGCATAGGAATGCCTGGGGAACCCCTAGGGTCCCTGGGTGGGGACGTAGACCCCTCGCGAACAGTGGCTCTAGCGAAGCGTGTCGCGGCTACCATGGCGATGTACTTGGCTATGGGAAAGAGGGGCTATTCCCAGTGTGATGAATGATGAATGTTAGATAAAGCCTAAATGTCTAAATGAATGAATGATGCAAATGATGCGGAAGATGAAATGGAACGGAGGCGGCGAGCGCAGTCAAGCGGCCACAGCCTGTGCTCTGATACCAAGATGATGCACGACCAGGGTGTGATAACATGTTATTTAATGTATTAAAATAATACAGTTTACATGCTTATTTGGACTAAATCAACTGTTTATGCATGTTATCATCAAAGAAAATGATTAATTTCGGCTTTACAGCAAAATTCCTATTTTTCCTGATTTTTTGGTATTTTTTTGGTAATTTTTTGACTTCAGAATCATAGAGAAATAAATATTTAAAGTCGAAATATAATTTTGGATTTATTTAAAGGCATTTTATAATTTTTATAATGATTTATTAAGCCTTTTGGGGATTTAATCAGATCGTGACACGTGTCACGATCTTAACTGTCCAAGTCTGAAAAATTAAAACGTGCTCCAATCATTGGACGTCGGCCCAATGATTGGGCACGCACTTTCTTTTATTTATGGACTCTAATCGAGACATGTCAGTCAAGAAGGGCGGCAGCCAATGAAAAAAAAGGAGGGACTTTCTCCTGCCTAATAAGACAAAGATGTCTTTTTTGTTTTTAATTGATTTTCAGGAGTGAGGATGACGTGGCAAAAGCCGATTGGACAAGAACATTTCAGGAGATGCGTGACGTGATGTGTCGGCCCATGATTGAACAAATCATTTCACGCGGATCACTGACGATGATGCGACGTGTCAAGCGATGATTGTAGGAATCACTTCACGCGGATCGGAGCGGCAGTTATCCTCCTTCACGGAAATCAAGGCGCGGAAATCAATGCCACATCATCAATCCGTGCAAGTCCAAGTAGGAGAGAGAATTAAATCAACGGCTCAAATTTCTCCAACTTCCAGACGCGATATCTGGCGATCTAGAAGGCGGATCAAGCCCAAATTTTGGGGGCAACTTCCTCTCTCTCTCCTCTTTCCATCCATGCCTTCTGATCTATAAATAGGGCTCGGGAAGACCTTGTTTTTTTATCTTTTAGTCAGCCTCCTTGTGGAGGTTGGTTGGCCATGGGGATCAAGGCTACTAGGGATCAACTATCTTGGTAAGTTTAATTATTGTTTGTTCTTCTTATGTTCTTGTGTGTTCGCCTGGTATTTAGGATTGTTCTTCTTAGTGCATCCAGATACCCGACTTGCTTCTTCGTATCCTCTTTTGTGATCGCTTGTTCCATGGCAAGAGTGTTTCGTGTCAAAAGGCCAAGGGAGCACCGGTGGATCAGGTTTTATCTTTTTATCGTGTTTAGAATTAATCACCATCGGTTGAATCGATCTCAAGAAAGTTAGAGGGCCTTGTCACTGAGATCCCGCTCAAGGCTAGGGCGAGGGTCTTAGCCCCGTGAGGACTGAGGATAGGGGACAACGTTGTTACTATGTGACTTCTAGTTGCTTATTCAGCTCATTATTATATCGTGACCGACGCCAAGCTTGGGCACTAATTCAAGCTCCCATAGAATAATGATGATTGCGTCATGATTAGATGGATTGACCGGCACTTAGGGTTTATGTGTTAATCTTAGGACATTTCCTTCCTCTTATATCAATATATTAATCAAACCAACTACAAAAATATCTTCGCTTGTTCTTGAACTTTTGATTGATTCGTGAAGTGAATTAAGCAAATTTCGAGGAAGATCTTTAGTTCATCATGATCCCCCCGCGTTTAGACTCAATTGCGAAGCAATTGGAGCGGGATTGATCACGAATTTCCCCTTGATTTCATCAAATTTGCCCCTTCAATTCCGAACGTCCGCGAGGAAGAATCCGAGCAAATTCCGTTCAATCCATGCGAATTGAAGCCTAATTCTCATGGCAATCGGGTTAGTAGTGAGATTCGATTGATTATCAAGAGGTAATTTGAGTTTATATTACATTTAGAAGTTTAATTTTGCAAATTAGTTCTTAGTGTTCTTCATTTTTCCTAAAAGTTTCATCCAAAATTTTGCTGAGTTTGAAAATACGATATCTCTTTGATTATAATTTCAAATCACTTGATTTTAGTTTCATTAGATTTCTCTTTTCATCAGCTTTCTGTGAATTGCAAATTCATCGAATTCCAAGTTCATTTGACCCTCCAATTTGACGTTTGACCGAGGACTGTTTATCTTTCATCAGAAGTCAAATGTTGACTTTCAGGGTCAATTACTTTTAATTTACAAATCAGAATTTGATCATTTTGGTTTTTTTGTATTCCTATGATTCTTAGCTTTCCATTGACATATAAATTGCAAGATTTGGATTTCATTTGGCTGGTCAATTTGAAGATTTCCTTTGAGGTGTTCATTTGAAAGGTTTTTTGATATTTGATTTTCAATTATTCATAGTAAATCCATTTCTTATCAAAAAATCACGAATTATATATCAATAAATTCCATTTTCTCTCTAGTTTCCAAATGTATAATTTTTGTAGTCTTTTGACTCTATTTGATTCTCTGATTTTACAGAACACCTACTGTTGGTCAAAGTCAATGCTTTGACTTTGACTTTTGACTTTTCTCTGTCAAATCTGAGATTTCAATTCTTAAAATCTCTTATTTAGTATATTTATATCACTTCCATCCATCACATCTTATTTTCACTTCTTTAAAACCCCTTTTAAACCTAAGTTTGACCAAGTCAACTCTGTAATTAAAGTCAACCTTGCTCTGTGTGGATCGACCCGATACTTACAGATCACTTGATTTTATATCTTATCTTTGTGAGTTCGGTTTTTGTAAATTTTGTTTGACCTACGTTGTTGTGTTTTAACGACGCAGAAAAACGCTACGTTAGGGTGCGACGCTGATCACATTGAGATACTAAAGGGTGAAACTATAGAAGAGATACCCTATGGTGATCTATGGTGATGTAATGACCTACTAATGCCGAAAAGCAGATTACCATCTCGAGCGTCGTCTTTGGAACTCCTGGGATGCGCCGAGAAGTGTCAGTCTAGGAATCCTTCCGGTCCACGTCCTCGCGGGCGTTGGGCCGTGGGTCCTCGAGGGGAGCTCGACGATCAACCCAATGGATTGGACCATGGTCTCAATCCTATCGAGTCGTCTAATCACTCGACCTAAATTAAGTTCCGACGGCGGTGGAAGCAAGTGTGGGAGATATTGAAAGCGATAAATTACTCCGAAGTAAAGGGGGGGATGGATACCTAACCTGCGGGGCGCGAGCGCGGTCAGTCGTGATGATGGATATCGTTCGTACGCAGCACGGACGGTCGGCAAAGCTGGGCAGGTGGACGGCGATGCGAGCCCGAGGAAGTCTCCGACGCAGAGTAGAATGGCATACCAATGGAGAAAATTTATAAAACTATGATAACATGCATCATAATTACATAAAATAAGCACGAAAATTTAGTTAATTAAGATCAGAATTTTAGTTAAATATGCATGTTATCACCGGCCACTCCAATGTGTCTTGTCCGTGTCCTCCTTGGGGTACCCCGTCCACGCACCTAACCGGCTCCCCCCTCACGACATGCCATTGCTTGCATTAGTCCACGCCATGCCCATACTGCCCCATTCCTGATCCAAGCCACGTCCACATGGGGTCCAAACTGGGCTCGCTCCCGATTCAGATCGTGCCCGTATCTAGCTTGGGTCGTGTCTGTGCACACCGCCCCTGGTCGCGTTCTTCTGCGCACGCCTCTGTCCGCGCTTGCATGCCCTCGCCCCGCTCCGGTCACACCCCACAAGTTGTGCCCGCCTGCTCCCCGCCCGGCCGCACGATCGCTCCCGAGTACACTCGCCCGTCTGGCGCCATCTGCCGCCAGCCTTCTTCGCCACCACTTCTGCTGACCTTCGGTGCTGCATACGAATGACCTTCCCTGCCACGACCGACCGGGCTCGTGCCTTGCAAGTTAGGCACGCATCCCCTTCTCTTCACGTTGGAGTGCCATTATTTCTTTCAGTATTTCCCGCTCTTGCTTCCTCCGCCATCAGGACTTAGAGTAGGCCTATTGAGAGGACAATTCGAGTGGATTGTGATCATGGCCCAATTCTTCGGGTTGATCGTCGAGCTCCCCTTGATGACCCAAGGCTTGGCGCCCGTGAGGACGTGGACCTGGAAGACTCCCGGACTGGCACTACACAGCGCACTCCAAGAGTTCCTGAGAGGACATGCGGAAAGGCAACAGCTTGTTGGTATGATTAGGGAATTACATTATAGTAGTTCACCCTAGGATATCCATCCCTTATATTCAACTTTAGTATTTTTGTGCACGACTGGGTTTATGAGTCTAGTCTTGCATCAAATTCAAATGTGGAAAAGAAGGAAGTTACTTTTTATTCTCCAAATTTCTTTGACACACATGATGAATCAATTGAACAAGAAGCTCCACTAAAAGATTATTGATAAGTCCAAATTATCCAAATTAATTGTTTCATTATGCCTTTATTTGGACTTAATCAATAAAAGTGTATATAAAAGAAATTTTCCCTTTAAACTCCTAGATATCTAAAGATGAGGCTTAGTAAAGGGGTCGATCCAAGGGAGGCTATGCCAAAGTCTACTTTTTTTATATATTTAATTCAGAACTTCTTCTCATCCAACTAATTTCAATAGTAGTAGAGAATTACTACTAAAGTCAACTCAATATGATCTCATAGTGAATGTTTTCAATCTCACCATATTCTCTTTTACATTAATTTACGATTACTAGACTTAATAAAAAAAGACTCTGTTGAGAAAGTTTAATTTCTCAATTAAAATTAGAAAGAGACATTAAGAACTTCTTTACTTTAAGAGCTTCTTTTTATTCAGATCTAGAATTCAATTTCAATTTATATCTATTTTATTCTATTGTATTCTTATTAACCTTTCTACATTTCTGTAATTGTCTTTTTCTAATTTAACAATCGATTTCCCTCTTACTATAGCTACTGAATAGAGTATCAAACTGATTTTAAATCTTCTCAAATTGCATCAGATCTAATTTGACTAAAACACAGCAATCACTTAAGTTTTCTAAGTGAATTCAAATACAAAAGGGGAATAATAGAGTAGAGATTGTATTTCTTTAATATTCTTTTCATTTTGCGCCTAAAAGAAAAGGATAACAATGACTGAATTAAAGAACTAAAAATCTGAAACCTAAAAATTTCAGTTGAATAGAAATTCAAAAGATACTTAAAATGAATTATAAATGCAGTAAGAATCAATTGCAGTCAACAAATCTAGTGAAGAAATAATTCGATTAGAGAGAAAAGAAAAGAAAGAACTGACAGAATTAACGAATTGAAAATCTAAAACCTAAATTTTAATTTGAATCGAACTCCAAAAGATACTAAAAATTAATTATAAATGTTGTAAGAATCAATTTCAGTAAACAAATCTAGTGAAGAAATACTTCGACTCAAAAGAAAAGAAAACAAAACAAAACAAATTTCTAAACCTAAACTGATTCTAACAAACCTCCTTGCTGCTTCGAATCGATGTCATCAACTTGATGAGCTTTTGGAAATCATCATCAATCTCTTGAACTTATCTTAATCTCGCTTGTGTCCTCTAGGCCAATGTTTCATTGGGGGCAAAAAGTCAAGATGAGCCCTCCGGAAACATCTCCTCTTACTCTTAATGGTTTTCGAAATCACGACGCCTCTTTTGCAAATTTGTTATGTCCTTTGGTACGCATTGCTCCCCATGCGCGTCTGTGTTGCACGTTGTGATTTCTCAGCATCATGCCTTCGTCCCATTGATTTGTGGAGGACTTATCGCGCGTCTTGGTGCTCGTACCCCAAAGGTAAGTCCAAATTTGACTGTGTACACATTGTCGTGTATGTAGTCTTACGCTTCATCGTATGATTGGTTCACACATTGCGCCGTGTATCTTCTGTCCACATTCCCTCAAAAACTAATTAGTACAAATCGGCCCATTAAGGGCATTAGTAACATAAATAGAAATTTAAAGACATTTCTTAAGGTAATTATTGCTGTAAAAAAATATTATTCTGTTAAAAAAATATGGTTGTGAAAATAATTATTCTGAAGGTAATTATTACTTAAAATTTCTCATAACATCACTAATTATTTGTAACTAACTATTCCATTTTCAAGTGCAATGGACATCTTTATTCTAAGCATAACATCATGATAACATGCAAAATAATATTTGATTTAAGACATTTAATGACCAAAATGCAAATAAAATAGATCGTTTAGAGTAACACTTTTGCCTATTATCAATTATCATGAAGACATGAGAAGCCTCAATGACATTCTTGATAATGGGCAAGGTGGTCATCTAATTAGAGAGTAAAGGTCACCTAGAAAGTTTGCAAACCTTTATTGCATTTATGAAGCGACAAATCAAGTTATTATAGGCCCTGAATCATGCAATTTGACTCAAGAAGAGCCAAGTTCATATAATGAAGCATCCAAAAAGAGTGTTTAGACACAAGCCAAGCAAGATGCAAGCCTATTGGTCTTTAATTGAGAAGAATGAAACATGGGAGATGGTGACCCCTCCACTAGGATGCAAGCCTATTGGTCTTAAGTGGGTCTTTAAGACAAAGAGAAACTCTTATGGTGATATAGTGAGGTACAAAGCTAGACTCGTGGACAAAGGATATGTTTAAAAGTTTGGCATTGAGTACAAAGAAGTTTTTGCTCTAGATGCGAGAATGGAGACTATTCGAGTACTTTTAGCCCTTGCAGCACAAGAAGGATGGCAAGTCCATCACATGGATGTTAAATCTGCCTTCTTTAATCGTGAGTTAGAAGAGGAAGTCTACGTGAAACATCCACTTCATGCATTAAACCTCATGCATTCACTTAAGTCATGAAATGTTAAAAATCAAAATTTTAGATCAAACATAAGTGGTTTGACCCTTAAAAGGGTCAAACACCCTGAAAACACATAAGAATGTTAATTGATAAAAAATATAGAATTAAGTGATTTGGCCTTAAACTGAAGAAAATTTCATTTTAAGATGATAAGCTGCATCATATAGATCAAAATTATGTACTAATAATAGATAATTATTATGAAAATAAGAGTTAAACATGACAAAACGATTTAGTGTGGTTGTTAAAACATACGATCGTCGATCAAATAAAATTTGTAATTCCAAACTCACGATGATTAAAAAATATCAAATCAAGTACAACGATGAGATCATGTAGAACCACAGAGAGACGGTTGACTTTTACCAACAGAGTTGACTTGGTCAAACTTAATTCTAATTAGGGTTTTTTAAGAAATAAAAATGATTTAGTATCAATGAAAATAGTACTAATATATGAGAGAAGATATTTTAAGAATTTTGAAAAATATTTGAAGAAGAAAAGTCAAAAGTCAAGGTCAAAGAGTTCACTTTGAGCAGACTTTGACTTTCTATAAAATCAAAGAGGAAAAAGGTGAGAAAATATTATGAAAATTATATTTAAAGAAACTAGATAGAAAAAGGACAACTTTGACATAGAAATTGTGACTTTTAGAGAAGAATTGGATTTACTGTGATTTTTCCAAAATCAATGAACAGAAAATCACCGAAATAAGGTCTTGGTCAAAATCCTTAAATTGACTAATCAAATGATAAAAAAATCTAAAAAATCAACACCAATAAAAAGCAATCAATCGGAGGATTCTAAAGACACCAAAGTTATCAAATTTCATCTTCTATATTTGTAGTAATCGCCCTCGAAAGTCAATGCCCAAATTCATATTGATTTTCAATACTAGTTGGTCAAACGACAAATTGAAGGGTCAAACCTTGATGAAAATTGACTAATAAGATATCTACGGAAAGATGATTAAACAAGGAATCCAATGAAACAAAATTGAAACAAATTGGACGTAATATCAGGGAGAAATCCTTGTTCGGAAATCAGAAAAAAATTGCAATGAAATTTGGGCGAAGTGACAAAATTTCTGATTCCTTAACTCTAGTTACCTATCTATCTAAATATAATCTAGACTATCTAAATTGCATGGATTACGAAGGAATCACACTACTTACCCGATTGACGTGAATATTGAGATTCATATTGCTTTCATTGCTAAGAATTTCTATGATTCTTTCTTCCTCATGATTTCGGCGTTCAAGGGACGATTTCCAAATGTTTTCTGATAGTGATTAGTGATTAACTTGCCTCAATCCATGCACGATTGGTAAGAGAGATCTTCTATTTATAGAAGAACTAATCATGATAAATTGGGCCATCTGTTTCGCTCAAAGATCTGGTCACCCCTACTTCCTTTTCTACCTAATTTTCTTTCTAGTCTCACTTCTTTTCTTACTCTTTTTTACATTCTAACTGTAATTTCTTTTCTAACAATTAATTCTATTCTTACACCCCAATCTCTTTTCAAACCATCATTTCATTTATTATCCTAGTTAGTTTTATATCTATAACCTCCTTCCAAACACCCTAATATTACATGAATATATTTCTTGTCAGAGGTGTAGCCAATAACCCTAATATTACATGGACTTAAAGAGGTGACCAGATCTTTGAATTGTGGGACTAAATGGGTTGCCAAGGGACTAGTAATAATTCAATTATGACAACATGAAATATAAGTGAGAAATTGATGTATGATCATCTTTTGGGTATTTAGGGGGTTGAAACAGCATGTAGTCAAAGAAATTAATGGTTCATGCAAAATTATTATTTTTGCATCATTCCATAAGATTTAGCCTTCTTTTCATGATTTTCCACAATTGATTAACTTCATCCTAAGTTGATATGACTTATTTCAAAAATTAAATATATGCAAATTGTGAAAATATACGCAAATTTTGAAAAAAGTACTGAATTAAATGTGAGGTTTTTGGGGCTTTCTCCACACAATTTTAGGACTTCGTCGCATTTTGCCATGTATCTGCGCTGTTTTCAGCTTGATCCAATCAATTGCACATTATTAGCCATAGGACATTTTCTATTTCCACTGAAAACGTCAAAGGGCAACTTTATGCACGAAAAACGTCGTCTCTCTCATTCTGTTTCTCTTTTTCTTGCTCCCTCCTCTGTCGCCCAAATCTCTCTCACGCTCTTGATTTCTCTCTCTCCATCTCATTCTCTCTCTCTCTCTCTCTCTCTCTCTCTCTCTTTCAATTCCTTACTCTGCTTTTTTCTCTTTCTCCTCTTTTCTTGCACTCTCTTCTCTCTCTATTGCGAATTCCTCCTCGTTCGCGTGCTCTTTTGTCAATATTTCCTGTGCTTACTGTCTCTCGATCTCACCCTCTCTCCCGTTCGGCTTTCTGTAGGATCGATCTCTCTCCTGCGCTCCACGTTTTCTCTTTCTCATTTAACCTCGCTTCTTTGTTCCTCCGGCTTCTCTATCTCACGCTCTCATCCTCTATTTTGCTCCCTCAATCTTTCTCGCTTCCTCTTTCCTGCGACCTCTCTCTCTGTCTCTTGAGATTCTTTCCTTACTCTCGCCAAACTTCTCTCTTCTTCGCTCCCTTTTCGTTCTTCGGCATTCCAGTTTCCGATCCCTCCCTCTCTTCAATTATCTCTCTCCTTACTCAATCTCTCTTGCTCTCTCAATCCCTCTTTCTGTCCTATTTTCTCTCCCTCAAAATCTCTCGCACCACTCAATCTCGTTTTCTCTCTCGTCTTACGCTCGCTTCCTCTCAAGCTCTCTTTCTCCCTCTCTCTTTCTTTCGCTCTGTCGCTCTCACTCTCTCTCTCACACTAAATTCTTCTTCCACTCTTTCTATCGCTGATTCTCTATCTCCCATGCAGCCTCTCTCTTCCTCTCTCGTCTTCTCCTCTTTATTCCCCCCTCTCGCGCATTCGCGTTCTCCCTTGCTCTCTCGCTCTCTCAATTTCTCTTCTTCTCTCTCTTCGGATTGCTCTCATTCTCTCTATTTTCCTCTCTCTCACCCGCTCCTGCTCATTCTTCCCCTCTCTCAGTCTTTCTCTCTCTCTCTCTCTCGCTTTCTTCTTCCATCTCGAGTTCTCAATCTTTCTCTATTCCATCTTTCGCGTCGCACCTTCTCTTCCACTTAGTTTTTCTCTCCCAATTCTTTTTTCTCTTTTGCACTTCTCCGTTGTCAATCTCCTTCACTCTCCATCTTCTTTGCGACCTCCCTCATTCTCTCAATCTTCCTCCCTCATTCTAACACTTATATTTCCTTTATAACCCTATTTCCTGTTTCAACCCTAATTTCCTTGCTTCCCTCATTTCAATTCTAAACTTAATTTATATTCCAACCCTCCTTTCTTTTCTAACTCTAATGTTTATCTTCTAATCCTCTTTTTTTTCTAACCCCATTTTTTCATAACGCTATTTTTGTTTCTAATCTGAATCTTGTTTGAGACGTTAATTTCTTTTTTTAACTCTAATCTATTTTGGAACCCCAAATTCTTTTTCAACCCCAATTTATTTTCCGACCCTAATTTCTTTTCTAACCCTACTTTCTTTTCTAAACCAATTTTTTTTTCGAACCCTGATTTTTCTCAAACAGTAACTTCCCTTCTAGCAATAATATCTAACAAGACCCAATGGATCGAACTAATCCTTGGTTGCTACGACTAGCATTGCAGAAGGAACTTCTGTTTTGATAAGCAAAATATAACAACTTGTTTAGACATAATTTGCCTAGTTTATGTTGTAACCTGAATTTCTTTTCTAACCCTCATTTCTTTTTCAACCCCAATTATCTTTCTAATCCTAATTTATTTTAGAACTCTGATTTTCTTCTGATCGTAATTGCTTTCTAACCCTAAGTTTCTTGACCTTATATTATTCATGAACTCTAATTTTTCACCTAACTCTAAATTACTTTTTACCCCTTATTTCTTTTCTACTTTAATTTCTGTTTTAACTCTTATTTCTTTCTAACCTTATTTCATTTCTATCACTAATTTCTTTTCCAAGCCTAGTCGCTTGCCCTACCAATTTCTTTTCGAACACAACTTTCTTTTATAACTATAATTTTCCTATATAAATGTAATTTTTTTTCTTACCCTAATTCATTTTCTTGCCCTAGTTTAGTTTCTTTCTATAATTTTTTAGCTTTCATTTCTGTTCAAACCCTGATTTCATTTCTAATGGTCCTTTCTTTGCAAGGAATAGTTTCATTTATAATTTTAATTTCTTTTTTTAACAGATATCTTTTCTGACCCTTATGTTATTTCTAACCCTAAATGATATTCTAGTTCTAATTTCATGGATAACTTAATTCCTATTTTTAATTTATTTTCTAACCCTAAGTTTATTTTCTAACCCTTGTTGCTAGTCTCACTCTAATTTTCCTTCAAGTGCTTTTATATGAAAGCTGTGGTCTTTCTAACCCTAGTTTCCTTTTATCCTTAATTTCTTTTAAGACCCATTATTTTTCTGACCCTAGTTGCTTTTCTTACCCTTATTTCTTATATAACTCCTATTATTATTATTATTATTAACTCTGATTTCTTTTATAACTCTGCATCCTTTTCTGATAATACATGTTGTTCATAGCATATTCTACAAATTTATTAAATATTAATGTTTAATTTCACTATAAATCACGTGTTATCATAGGAATTCACAAAATAATGATTTTTCTTGAAATAATGAAGATGCATTAAAACCATGATTATAAAATGATTTTTATGCATTGATATTTTAAAAATATATTTTATTCTATAATATTTCAAGGTAAAATTGATTTTAAATTGATGGAAATGTTTTTACAAAATCTTCCTGAAATTTTTGTAAAATTTGAAGCTAATTTGGGTGTCAAATTATTTTCTTATAAGAAGCTCTAAAAATAAAGAAACATATAAAAATTAATAAATAACCGTTTTGTTTGCTCGCGAGCCATTCTCTTGCAGCGAATTTGGAGAACCGTAAATCTTTTGGGACGAAAAGAATGGGCTAATCGCCCCATTTATCCCGTGTTTTGGGGTTTATTTTCGTTTTATCCCGTGTTTTCAAAGTTAGCCTAATTTATCCCCAATTTGTCAAATCAGCCCTGGTATATCTGTGTTTGTCACATCAAGCCCAGTGTGATGTCGTGGATGGCCACATCGGCGTGGAATCCACGTCGGACGCCACATCATCGCGGGAAGAATCTTCCCCATTTATCCCGTTCGCCCCATTTATCGCCCCTGGTTTCCAAACACTCCAGCGATTTTGATCTGGTATGTTTTTTCAATAGCGATTTTCATCCCTGTTTGTAAAAACGATTTCGAAATCGTTTTTAACAAGAACGATTTTGAAATAGTTCTTGTTAAAAACGATTTCGAAATCATTTTTAATCATAATCGTTCTTCAGAAAAACGATTTCGAAATCGTTTTTAAGAAGAACGATTTCGATCAAAAAACGATTTTGAAATCGTTTTTCGAAGAACGAGGGAGGATTTCAAAATCGTTTTGCTTAAAATTCATTAACTCGACCCGATTTTAATTGTATTAATTAGTTTTTTTTCCTGTTTTGAATCGAATTTCTGTTATCCTTTCTTCCCCAACATATCGCCTGAGTCTTTAATTTTTCCGTCGTTATAGGCCCTTCAGTAATTTAAGTGGTTTATTTAAAAAAATTAATCGATGTATTTCGATTAATTTCGATTGCTTGAGCTGATTTTGCAATCTTCTTTGTTCAGACAGACGTTTATTATGGTGGAGGGAAGCTCGCTCGTGCGGCTGTTCCTAGTGGAGCCTCTACAGGTTCGTACAACGAATATCCAATGCTTTAACTAATTATAGATTTTTATAATATAGGGATAATAATTTATTTATTACTTTTTTCTGCTCGATTAGGTGTCTACGAGGCTCTGGAACTCAGAGATGGAGGATCTGACTACCTTGGAAAGGGTGTTCTCAAGGTTCTCTCTCTATATTTTCAGTTTGTCAGTTTGGAAAACCGTTTTCCTTCTCTCATTGAGAAAACCTGTTTCGAATGTCAGGCTGTTTCGAATGTGAACACAATCATTGGCCCAGCATTGATCGGGAAGGTAACTATCCCTGCTCTTATTAATTTATACGTACTACTACATTATGATTTAAGTTTGATGAACTTTTCATATTGTAATTTGAACAAAAATTTTACCCTTTTTCAGGACCCTACTGAACAGACTCAAATTGATGATTTCATGGTGCAACAACTAGATGGAACATCCAACGAATGGGGATGGTGCAAGCAAAAGGTTTCATAAATTGTAGTTTCCTTAATTGTAACCATCATAAACTAATCAGTAAATAGAGAAACCCTCTGTAAATAGCCTTGGCAACCCTCTGTAAATAGAGAAACAACAAAATGAGTAAATATGCAAATACTCAGTTTTCAAATAAAAATAAATTATAATTACAGTGGGGTTGGTGACGAGGAGATCGTCTCCAACGATCTGAACTTGGGTTCCAATTTCGTCCGTCATCTTGGAATAATGGTTCCAGTCGTCCTGATCAAAGGGATCCTCAATGGAGACTATTGGATACTTTGAAACGAAGGACTTGTAGACATTCTTCAGAGCGTCTCCAGATATTTTCTGCGACCCATCATTATTCTGCAATGAAAAAAAAACACCACGATTAAGTTTAAAAATTCGTTTATAGACAGACACACTGATTTCACCAGTACCTCTTCCTTGAAGTTGAGATCGTAGGTCTGGTCCTTGTCGGAGTATAACTTTGATGCTGCAACGTCCATTCCGATCACCACCTGTAATAGGTACGTAAAGTTGTTAAAATTCTCTCGACAAATTATGTTTCGTTTTTTGAATAAATTAATGACCAAAGATTTCTTACTTTGCCAGTGTACCCAGCCTTTGCGATGGCAAGGTTCAGAAGCTCGAGGCCCTCTTCATTTTCCTGGAAATATACGAAAATAAGATGGCGGACACTAAGGAAAATGCAAATCTCTCCAAGATATATATAACCAGTATAACTAAAATTAAGCAACCTGAATGTTAGGAGCGAAGCCACCCTCATCTCCAACATTGGTGGCATCTTGCCCGTACTTCTTCTTGATGACGCTCTGTGGAAAAAATAAGATATAGTTGTTGATCGTCTATGGTAGTAAGAGACAGACAATCGACAGCTAGAGGGTTTAAAGCAATAATTACAATCGGCAGATGATCTTGATGATCAAGATGATCAGGGTGATTGGACATAATTTAAGGGGCATGGGAATAAAACCCAGTTTTTTTTGGAAAATTAAAAGATTATCGCCTGAAACCAGTTATCACCCAGGAATAAACACCAGCTGGTCTCTATCGCAGGCAAGTAAAGATCTTTTCCTAAGTTTCTTCCATCAAGGTGCGTATAAATTCTGGGTGGCGTGAATTTTCTGAAGATCTGAGACCAACTGAAGAGTTAACCCTTGATCTTGATTGATTAACAGACACCCAAAGCATGCAGCGGCTTTATATTAAGACAGATAGAATAATCACCTTCAAATTATGATAAACTTCAACTCCCATCTTCATCGCTTCTTTGAAGGATGAGGCGCCAACCGGAAGAATCATAAATTCCTGAGGAAAAATGTTAAAATTTAATATTCATTATGACCGTAAAAAAATATAAAAAAAATTCAATATAACCGTAATTTTTGCACGCTTAAAGTTCCAGTTACCTGCATAGCTAATTTGTTTCCCGCATGGGATCCTCCATTAATAACATTGAAAAGCTCGGCACAGTGCCACACCCTGCATTCTTGTTTCCAGCCAAATTGGCGATGTGCTAAAAAAGTAAAAACACAAAAACTCATTATTATTATATATCAATTGTTTAGTTTTTCTAAAAAGCAAAGTGTATGAATTAGCCAAAAACCTCGGTAAAAGGGGAATATTTTTACGTCGAGCTCCAGCTCTTTGCAAATCGCCGGGGAGACAGCCAAAATAGCATTGGCGCCAAGCTGAAGAAGAGTAATTTAAAAATTTACTCGATTAGTTTATGATGGTTACAATTAAGGAAACTACAATTTATGAAACCTTTGCTTGCACCATCCCCATTCGTTGGATGTTCCATCCGACTTGTTGCACCATGAAATCATCGATTTGAGTCCGTTTCAGTGAGGGTCCTGAAAAAGGTGAAAATTTTTGTTCAAATTACAATATGAAAAAGTTCATCAAACTTAAATCATAATGTAGTAGTACGTATAAATTAATAAGAGCAGGGATAGTTACCTTCCCGATCAATGCTCGGGCCAATGATTGTGTTCATATTCGAAACAGCCCCTGACATAGGTTTTTCTCAATGAGAGAAGGAAAACGGTTTTCCCAAAGCTGATAAGCTGAAAAATATAGAGAGAGAGAGAACCTTGAGAACACCCTTTCCAAGGTAGTCGGATCCTCCATCTCTCGAGTTCCAGAGCCTCATAGACACCTAATCGGGCAGAAAAAGTAATAAATAAATTATTATCCCTATATTATAAAAATCTATAATTAGTTAAAGCATTTGGACTATTCGTTATACGTAACTCGAGAGGCTCCACTAGGAATAGCCGCATCGAGCGAGCTTCCCTCCACCATAATAAACGCTCTGTCTCGAACAGAGAAGATTCCAAAATCAGCTCAAGCAATCGAAAGTGATCGAAATACATCGATTAATAAATAAACCACTTAAATTACTCAAGGGCCTATAACGACTGAAAAATTAAAGACTCGAGGCGATATGTTGGGGAAGAAAGGATAACAGAAATTCGATACAAAACAGGAAAAAAAACTAATTAATACAATTAAAATCGGGTCGAGTTAATGAATTTTAAGCAAAACGATTTTGAAATCCTCCCTCGTTCTTCAGAAAAACGATTTCGAAATCGTTTTTAAAAACAGGGATGAAAATCGCTTTTGAAAAAACATACCAGATCAAAATCGCCGGAGTGTTTGGAAATCGGGGGCGATAAATGGGGCGAACGGGATAAATAGGGAAGATTCTTCCTGCGATGATGCGGCGTCCGACGTGGATTCCACGCCGACGTGGCCGTCCACGACAGCACACTGGGCTTGATGTGACAAACACGGGATATACCGGGCTGATTTGACAAAGTGGGGATAAATTAGGCTAACTTTGAAAATACGGGATAAAACGAAAATAAACCCCAAAACACGGGATAAATGGGGCGATTAACCCCGAAAAGAATTATTGCCACGTCACCCCGCGAACGAAAAGACTTTCGAGAACCGTAAAAGTGTGCATATTTTTCTAAGTCTATCGGGCCGAAAATCCCGCATCAACAGCATGCCACGTCTCCCTGCGGGCGGCAGTCTGGGCGGACGGAGGGCGTAACTTGGGGCATTCGAGAAGTTCAAGCACCATCTCGGCACTCAGAGCGATCGTACGAAGGTGTGAAGGCGCGAGGTGAACAATTTCAGGCGCCCATGAAGAGCTGAAGTGGTCGTTCTGGAGCTTTGTCATCGTCGCCGCCGGAGTCGCCAGCGCCGGCGACATTCAATGAAGCGCGACCCATTCTCTTCATTATGAGGCGTTTCCTCAGCTTCCGTCGCTGATACGGCGATAGTGACGTCTCTCCCTCCGATTTGATAATGGATTTGGGGGATGATGTCAGCTGACGTCATCTGAAAACATAAGATATAGCTTCAATAGAATATCTTGAAAAATATTGTTCGAAGCTCCAAAAATCTGAAATTTTCAATGTAAGTTTCAATATAATCTGATATAGGTTCAGTATAATTTTCAATGAAATTTTCAATCTGAAAAATCTGAAATGCTGGCATCCCTGTGATCGACTTGGTAATTTCTCGCCGTTTTTTGTGCCTAAATCCAAACGAATTGTTTTCCTTGAAAATAAATTGTGGATATTAGAAATTAAAGAAATTCCGGTTTATAAATTTTAAAAATTGATCGATCTAAAATCGACGACTAGGTTGCATCACTTTCTATTCCCATTTTCTTTCTAACCATCACTTCTGTTCGAACCCTAATTTCTTTTCCAAACCTAATCCCTTTTATCAACTGAATAGATTTTCTAGCCCTAATGTTTAGAACCATAGTTTATTTTCTAACCCTAAGCTATTTTCTTACCTTAAACTCTATTCCAACTCTAATCTTTTGTTGAAACTCTAATTTATTCTCCAACCTTGATTCCTTTGCTGACCCTAATTTTTCATCTAACCCTAATTTCTTTCATAACTCTAATTTATTTTAATTCTCATTTCTTTTTTAACAAAATTTCCTTTTTTGCCCTAATTTTTATTCTAATCCTAATCTCTTTTCAAACCTCAATTCTTTTCTAACCTGATATGTTTTTCAACCCTAGTTTCTTTTCTACTCCTAAACTCTTTTCAACCCTAATTTCTATTCACACCCAAATATGTCTTCTAACCCAGACATATTTTGTAAACCTATCTTCTTTTCTAACTCTCATTTCTTTTCAAATACTGATTTCTTTTCAGACTTTAATTTATTCTTTAACCCTAATTTCTTGTTGCACCCAAACGTGATTTCTGATGCTATTTTGCTTTTAAGATGCTAATTTATTTTTCTAACTCTTTGTTTTTAACCCAATTTTGTTAATACTATTTTTATCAAGCCCCAAAGTTTATTTCCACCCTAATGTCTTATTAAACACTAGTTTTTTTCCCAACCCTAAATTCCTTTCTTTCGCTAGTGCCTTCTAACCATAATTTCTTATATAATTTTAATTTCTCATCCAACTCTTATTTCTTTCATAAACCTATTTTTTTTTCTAACCTAGTTTTTAATTGAACTCGAATGTCATTTCTAACCCTGTATACACCTCTAATACTTATTTTCTCAAGTGAAATGCTTATCCCTCAGATTTCTTTTTTAGCCCTAAGTTATTTCCTTACTCTAGTTTCTTTTCTAGTCTAATGTATATTCAAACCTTTAGATCTCTTTTACCTTCATTTACTTTCTAACTACAATTTCTTTTCCGAACCTTAATTTCTTTTGGAACCATACTTTTAACTCTATCCCTCATTTTGTTTCTACATTTAATTTCTTGATTAAACCTTTATTTTTACTTTCAAGTACTGACTTATTTGTTAACGCTAAATTTCATTTCTAATCCAAATTTATATTCTAACATCAATTTTGTTTCTCACTCTAATTTTTTTCTAACCCTAGTATCTTACAAACCCTAATTTCTTGTTGATCCCTAATTTACTTTCTATCCCTTATTTCTATTCTCACCTTAATTTGTTTTCTAACCCTACTCTCGTTCCAACCCCAATTTACCTCTAACCCTCAATTCCATTCTTAACTCTAGATTCCTTTCAAAACCTATTTTTTTCTAACCCTAGTTTATTTTCTAACCATAATTTCTTTTGCAGTCCTAATTTATTTTTTAATTATAATTTCTTTCCTAACCTAGAATTCATTTCCAACCATGACTTATTTTTGACACTATATTGTTTTCCAACCCTGTTTTCATTTCTTACCTCATTTTTTCCCCTAATTACCTCTATTTTCTTTTCTAAGCCGTTTTCTCTTCTAACTCCAAATTATTTTCTAACCCTATTTTCTTTTCTAATGCTAATTTCTTTTCTAAATCTAATTTCTGTTTCATCCCAAATATCTATTCTCACACTAATGTTTTTCTAACCCTAATTTCTCTCTTTACCTCAAATTCTTTTCCAAAGCTAATATTTTCCTAAATCTAATTACTTTTTAAACTCAAACTCATTTTCTTACCTAAATTTCCTTTATAAGGGTAATTTATTGTCCATCCCTAATTTCTTCACTTTTCATAATATATTTCTCCACTTCAATTTTTTTATAACCCGTGTTATTTTCTAATCTTAAAGTCCCTTTTAGCACTCAATTATTTTCCTACTATAATCTTTTAACACTAATTGCTGATTCATAATATTTCTTTTACCAACCTAGTTTCTTTTCCAACCGTAATTTCTTTTCAAACTCTAATTTTCTTTAACCCTAATTTATTTTCCAGTCGTAGTTATAGTTCTAACATGAATTTATGACTCTGCCTCCTCCTTGCCACCCTTTCTCCAGCTCTCCATTCTAGTTCTCACACATTCTCTCTCACTCTTCCTCCCTCTATCTGGTACTCTCTCTCTCTCTCTTATTCTCTCTTTTGCTATTTAGATTGCTGTGATTGAAAAAATCCAGTTTTTGTAGATTCGGAAGAATTCGAGGGTAGAAGCGGACAAGGCCATGGTGAGTAAAATAGTAAAGGCATTGTAGAGCCTTGACCAAGAGGACAACCGACATCTGATCTTCAGGGAGTATCAAAGGAAATTGAAGTACCTTCACTTTAGTGGAGAAAGAGTTGGAGTGAGAATTCTTCCCGGGTTTGAAGACTTGGACTAAACAAGATGGGGGCATCATGCCAAATTCTCTATCATCTGTTAGAGTGCAAAATTTAGCAATTGTGCAAGGATGTATAAGTTGTCTCACTGAAATTCTTTGTTTAGGGTTAGAGGATTGAGTCAAAGTTGGAAGTCCTATCACCAATATGGCTTACATCACCAAAGCCCTCAATGCCCATCCTTGAGTGTTCTTGCAAAAATAAAGGAATGAAAGGCTCAATTGAGTTAACATGACTAGGTTTATGTAGAAACTAACTCTACAACCTAGAAATCTTAATCAAGTGAGTGTTGATTTCTCAGTTGAGCTTAGAAACTCAACTAGATTGCCTCTAAGGAACATACCAAGGATGTTGCATTATATACACATAATCCATAGGATCATTGCACAAAAAAGCATTGTTGATGTCAAGATGGGTTATCATCCAACCCTAGCTTCCAAAGATGGAGACTAAAGTCATAGTAGATAACCCTTATCAATTCACAGTAGAGATTTTTTGAGTGATTGGCATTGTTAAAGTGGGTGAAGCCTCAAGTCACTAAATAACCCTTATCAAATATGATTCCCTGAAGGAAAATAAATCTTAAAATTCACAATTTTAGCATCCATAAGTTCCTAGATTCCATGAAAACAATACCCAATTGTGCTATTCATTGTGGAATTTGATTATGTAATTGAAATGACCTAAGCCAGTTCTTGGAAATCAATTCAAGTTCAAGTAGGAAGATGAAGGTAGAGAAAGATGAAGAAAGATGGCCTTTGATAAGCTTAAAATGCTATATTAATTAGTGGTAAACAATATAAATGATTGTTACGTCGTGTGAGTCTTTAAGCTTACGCAACACATTTGTAAACCTCACAAGCCTAGGGCAAGCAAGGGTCGATCCACAAGGAGCGAGTGATTCACTAGTGAGTATCTACTTTAAAGCAATTTTTTAGAATTTCAGAAAGATCTCGATCTCCTCTCTTGGATTGGAGATTGAGACTACTACATGCACCAAGGAAATGTAAACTACAGCAGTTTACTTAATAAAATATTCTCGAGTAAAAATTGAGACTGCATTTTAGGTACTTAACAAATATATTAGAAATGAGGGAAATAATTTAAGACAATAAGGGCTAGAGGGAGTTATGGAGGAGAGAACAGTAAAAAGAGTAATCGTGGAAGACTTACTCAGAGAAGAGATAAGAAGAAAAAGATAATACAGATTACGGAGTGAGTAGTTGAGAGAGTATTCTCACCCTCTAAATAAGAAGTAGGTAAGAAATGAGATGAGGGAAAGATACAGAGAATGCGTTCAGAGCGGCGGAAAACGCAAACAGTATAGGTAAGAGAATGATTTCCAAATGAGGCGACAGGAGAGATACTCAAAGAAGGGAAGCGAAGAGACGGGAATCACAATGATGAGAGAGAATTAAATAGGAGAGAGTGGAGAGGCGGACGATACATGCTGAGGCGACTGGAGAGAGATGCCAGCAGGAGAAGATAGTTAATATAGAATAGAATAAAAATAAAAAAATAAGAAGGAGAAGGAGAGGTACGAAAAAGAAAACGGAACAAGGCAATGCGGAGATGCGAAAACTAGATACCGTTTTCCGGGAAATCATTTTGATTCAAAACCGATTTCGGAAATGGATTGTTCGGAAGTTTCACACCTGCAGATAGACGTGGGCAGCGGAAAACATGCCGAAACGAGAGGAGCCTGACGATATCTAGGAGGGGTTCAACAGGTGAGAAAGATAATTTTTATTTTTTATTTTTGTATTTTTGTTTCGAGAAATAAATTTCTCGTCAAACTAATTTCATCGATCGTTCCGTCAATCCAGATGCAGGCGATCAAAGACGAGTCTCGTGAGCGCAAGGTGAAGAGCGATTCCGGGAGAGGAAAATTTCTTTTTTTGGTTTTTTTAAATCAAATCAAGTCTCGGAAATAAGCTCTGGACAAAATCACGATTTCATGGCGTGAGCAGCCGGATAAAAGCGACTTCGGAAGAACTAATTTTTTATTTTTTATCAAGACCGGATGCGGGAATATGCTCTGGGCGAGACTGCGATTTCACCTGCGATCCAAATGTAGTAACTAGAGTCTACGATCAACGACGAAAATGAAACAAACTATTAAATTATCTAGATCAAATGTAAAGAAAAACTACAAAACGTGTTGAGTAATTTCGTGAAGAGAGGAGTATATAATTTTTTTTTTAAGAAAAGAGAGACTAGTAGCTGCCGGTGAGCAGCAGGGAAGAAGCGGCTTCTCCAAGCTCAAGGTTTCTTGAAATGCGATTCCAGGACGAGTCTTGAAAGAGATGGGTGGCGTCCGTAGCTCTGCAAGTGGGCTACCTGCCACGATGGTAACCTGCAGAAAAAAGAAGAACAGAGGGGACGAGGAAGAGAATGAGAGAGAGATTACCTTTCGTCACACCCGTCGAGGCCTAAGGGTCTCTTCTTCCTCTTCCTCTCTAGCAGCTCTAGACGCCCTTGTTCCTCTTGGCTCTTACTCGGGTAAGAGGGACATAGATCCAGCTGCGCACAAGCTTCCAACACGGGCTGGTCTGAATCAAATGATGGCTTCTTCTCCAGAAACCCTAAGCCTTTAAATCGGGGAAGAGAGAAGAAAAATGGGCCATTGGATCTCCCGGCTTCAGCAATCTGGACCCTCTTCTCTTGCCCCTTTTGGGTCTTAATGGGCCTCTCTATTCCTCTCTTGACATCTTCATGGGCTGCTCCAACATTGCTTGGACTGTCTCCCCTAGCTCCTTGGGTTCATGTCTCCACCTAAGCCTTCAAATTCTTTAAAAAAATACATAAGTATGTATAACTTTAGGGCAAGGCCTGAAATTCATAAAAATCACCATGTCATGCTAGATTGTAGATAAAACATGCAAATAAACATAAAGGATTGCATCGAAAATTCATTACAAAAGCATGTTTTATCACTAAAATTTGTGACTTATCAAATACCCCCCAACTAAGATCATTGCTAGTCCCATAGCACTGCCCAATTAATTTCCCTTTCACCATCTCCCTCACGCCTACTGAAGATTTTCCTGCAGGAGATGTCAAAGATCTCAATCACCAGCCATAAATAACACTCACTACAATTTGGGTAAAAACCTTTTCAGGAATGCATGACTCAATGCCTCTTGGTTTGGAAAGAGCTAATGGAATGAGAAGAAAGATGTACTTCACTCTGGGTATGACACTATGACCTTAGGGCACCTCCCTTCGCTTAGTGATGGTGGACCTCACATCTCTCACAAGCAAGGTCACTCTCTCTCAGATAGTGGCTACCTAGGGCTTGTCCCTCTCACTAGCTTTTCTCCTGCCTGAAAGTATGAGGCCGATCATTTCCTCCTCCTTATTTAGCACAGAATGATTGCAGCATGATGCAAGAAGGTGGTGCGGATGCTAAGTTCAGGGTAGTTAATAGTAGTAAGTGAGAAGAGAAGGATGGATGGCACGCATGAGTAATGATTCAAGTGGATGGATTAAAGATGCATCGCCTAAGGTAGTCGCCTCCCAAGATTTTAGAAGAAATGAGGAAGATAGAAATAGGGGTTAATTTTTGAAGAAAATATGACCAACATGAAGTAGTGAAATGCGATACAAGCTTATTTATCACCCCAGAACAATGAGATAATGATGCAACATCGTGATAGCTCATTTTTCCCTCTTTTTTTTTGGTGAAATGAATGAAGAGTCATAATGAATAATCCAAAACATCATGCTTAACAATGCTTAAAAAATGAGGACTGGTGATAATCATGAGATGGAGGTAGTATGAAAAGAACTGAAGAGTAGGATGAGGAGATGGAGAGTGAAGATAGAGAGAACAGTGGCGAAGAGGCAATATCGATGTGATATCGTGGAAAGGGAGATAGACGGACTTGGAAGGTAGACATACCCTTGGTGATACTTAGGTGATGGTAGGGAGAAGGTTTCATATAGTGAAAGGGTAAATACGAGAAATGGAAGAGTAAATGTAAGTGGTTGATTGGTGGGTAGGGTAAGCAGAGAACTTCTGTGCTAAGAACTTAGATAATGATCGCCTCTTGCTTCCAAATAAGATTCACCTAGTAAGAGAGTAAGTCCTAAATAGGATCGGCTAAGATGTACTAATGATGCAGTGGGGATTCACAATTTCACTCATCACTCCACCCTTAGGGTCATAGTGCTTCTATCCTTTGATTTTTCCACCTCCTACACACACCACTATGTAACCTAGCCATTTGGCATTGAGTCTTACATTCATGTACATGTTTAAAATTTGTTAAGGATTTTGAAATAGGAAAAATCAAAAGAGCTCCCCCCTTACTTAAATGGTGCATTGTCCTCAGTGCATGAAAAGTAAATGGAAAGGTTTAGAAGACACAAACAGGGGGTGACGCGCTTCTGAAATTCCTCTGTCAACTTCTCGTTGTTTGTCTTGAGCTGTTCTCATCATGGTTGACTGCTGAGTGGTGGCTCCTCCTTTCCCCCCCCCCTTTTTTTTGATTCCTGAAAAGATAAAAGAAACAAAACACAGAAAACAAAACGCATGCAGCAATAGGAAATAACTAAAAAGGAAAGGAAACTAACTCATTTCGATGAACGATTCTCTAACTATTGGTAGGGCTAGCTAATGGAATGTTAATGGGCAAATGGGGTGGATCATGTTCTAAATAAGGTTTCAGCCTCTGTCCATTAACAGTGAAGTTTTTATGGGTACTAGGGTTGGTCAGTAAAACAGCCCCATTTTCATAAGCTTCTTCCACTATGAAAGGTCCATCCCACCTACTTTTAAACTTTCCCGGGAAGAGTTTCAATCTCGAATTATAAAGCCATACCTTTTGTCCCTTTGAGAAAGACCTTTTAATGTTCTTGTCATGGAAGGTCTTAATTTTGGATTTATAAATTTCTGAATTCTCATACGCCTCATTCCTGATTTCTTCAAGTTCTTGAAGTTGGAGCATCCGGCATTTTCCTGCTTCATCTAATGACAGATTTAGTTGTTTAATAGCCCATAGGGCTTTATGCTCCAACTCTAAGGGGAGGTGACATGGTTTCCCAAAAATTAATCTAAATGGAGACATTCCTAAGGGTGTTTTGTAGGCTGTCCTATAGGCCCATAAAGCTTCATCTAATCGATTGGGCGATTCTTTTCCTTTGGGCTTAACGATTTTTTTGAGGATCTTCTGAATTTCTCTATTGCATAATTCAATTTGCCCATTGGCTTCTGGGTGATATGGTGAGGTGATTCTATGGTGGACACCATGTTTCTTCAAAATACTTCTAAAAGCATGATTGACAAAATGAGACCCCCCATCACTAATCATAGCCCTAGGACATCCATATCTGCAAAATATGTGAGATTCAACAAACTCAGACACCACTTTACTGGTGTTGGTCCTAGTAGCTACAACTTCTACCCACTTAGAGACATAGTCTACAGCCATCAAAATATATTCATACCCATTTACTTTAGGAAATGGCCCCATGAAATCAATACCCCATAGATCAAAGATTTCTACTTCTAAAATAGGTTTTAAGGGCATATGATTTCTCTTGTCTATGTTAAGAGCTGCTTGACATGATGGACATTTTAAATAAAAATCTAATGCATCCTTGAAGATAGCCGGCCAATAAAATCCACTTTCTAGTACCTTGTGGGCTGTTACCTTTGCTGCATAATGACCTCCTCCTGGGTTGGAATGGCAGAATTTGAGGATGCTATACTATTCTTCTTCCGGTATGCATCTTCTCAAGATCTGATCAGCTCCTTGGTGGAAAAGTTCTGGTTCTGCCCAGAATAATGCCTTAAGTCCTTGAAGAACTTTTTCTATTCGGTTTATTTCCATCCTTAAGGAGTTTTTCCTGCAACCAAATAGTTAACGATATGTGCAAACCAAGGGATATTTCCTGTTTGGATGGCTAAGATCTACTCATCAGGAAACGTCTCTTGGATAGGTGAGGAATCAATTATTTTAAGCCTAGAAAGATTATCTGCTACAAAATTTTCACAACCCTTTTTGTCTCTAATTTCTAGGTCAAATTCCTGCAACAATAAGATCCATCGAAGTAACCTTGGTTTTGCTTCCTTCTTAGTTAAAAGATATCTAATGGCTGCATGATCAGAATAAACTATTCTTTTACTACAAAGTAAATATGAACGAAATTTATCTACAGCAAAAATAACTGCCAACAATTCTTTTTCAATGGTTGAATAATTCCGTTGAGCATCAGACAAAGTTTTCCTAGCATAGTAAATGGCCACAGGTTTCTTTTCTCTCCTCTGTCCTAGGATTGCACCTACAGCATAGTCAAAGGCATCACACATGATTTCAAATGGTAAACTCCAATCTGGAGCTTGCAAAATGGGTGCATGTGTGAGTGCCCTCTTCAACTCCTCAAAAGCAGCTAGAGCATCTTCATCTAGAGTAATATCATTTGACTTACTGGAGAGATAATTAGTAAGAGGTTTTGAAATTTTAGCAAAGTTTAATATAAACCTCCTGTAGAAACCTGCATGGCCAAGGAAACCCCTAAGGGTTCGTAGAGTTGTGGGCGGTGGAAGGGCCTGGATCACCTCTATTTTCGCCCGGTCTACTTCCAGCCCACATCTGCTGACTTTGTGTCCCAATACCACCCCCTCCTGCACCATAAAATTGGATTTTTCCCAGCTTAGTACAAGATTACTCTTAATGCATTTTTTCATAACATTAGTTAGATTTAGTAGGCAATTTTCAAAAGACTCGCCAAACACTGAAAAATCATCCATAAAGATTTCTAAACATTTACCCACTAAATCCGAAAATAATGCGTTCATGCACCGCTGAAAGGTGGCGGGAGCGTTACATAAGCCAAAAGGCATACGCCTAAAGGCATATGTACCTACGGGACTAGTGAATGTCGTTTTTTCTTGGTCTTCAGGATGAATATTCACTTGATTGTATCTTGAATAACCATCAAGAAAACAGAAAAAATTATGTCCAGATAATTTTTCTAAAATCTGGTCAATGAAAGGGAGGGGATAATGATCCTTCCTAGTAGCTTTATTCAATTTTCAATAATCAATACATACCCTCCATCCAGAGGTCAATCTTTTCTGGATTTCTTCCCCCTTGTCATTGATTTCTACAGTGATACCAGATTTCTTTGGCACCATATGGACTGGACTAACCCATTGGTTGTTTGAAATAGCATAGATCACTCCAGCCTCTAGCCATTTTAAAATTTCTTTTTCTAAAACTTCCCTCATGTGTGGGTTCAACCTACGATGGGGTTCTCTAGATGGTTTTGAATCCTCCTCTAAAAATATTCTATGTTCACATATGGAAGAAGGGATTCCTTTAATATCTTCAAATGTCCACCCTAAAGCTTTTTCATGTTCTCTCAATACCTTAAGCAGATCTTCTTCTTGGGAAGGAGTAAGAGATGAGGATATAATCACTGGTTTTAAATGTTCTAGGTCTAAGAAAGCATACTTCAAAGAGGTTGGTAATGGTTTAAGCTCTAAGGAGGGTTCAAAAGAAAAGGTGGGAGGATTAGGTTCCTCCTCTTCAAAATATAAATCTTCTACTCCTAGGAGGTAGGCTTGTATTGAAGCTACCTCTTCTTCTTCCTCAAAAAATTCAATATTCTCACCACTTCCTATGGAGCTTTTCATCATTTTTGAGAGATCCATCTTAACTTTTTCTCCTCCTACCTTGAATTCCACTGTTCCTTTTTCCCAATCCATGATCGTCCTAGCTGTGACTAAAAAGGGTCTTCCTAAGATGATGGGTGCGAGACTAAGATCTCCCTTGACTTTAACTTCTGTAACGACAAAATTTACGCGGATCTCACAATTTTCTACAGTGATCATCACATCCGAGAGTCTCCCTTCTGGTTGCCTAATAGTACCATCAGCTAGGAGTAGATCCATACATACTTCTTCTAATTCTATCCCAAAATCATATTCGTCATGTATGGCTTTAGGCATAATACTAATGCTAGCTCCTGTATCAAGTAAAACCTTAGAAAAAGTCTTTCCACTTATCTCACAAGTAATTAGAGGAGCTCCAGGATCTCCCCTTTTTTTTGGAGTAGAATTAAAAATGCTAGAAGTGCACTCAGAGAGTTTAACTATCTCCTTAGGCTTCCTATGGGTGTATGAGTCTTTGAGGTATTTTTTTAAGGTAGGTGTGCATTTAATTGCATCTTCTATTGCTACAGTCATAGTGGCTTTTCTAAAATTCTCTAAAAGCCTATTTTCATGATCAGTGGAAGATCTAGAGGACCCGAAGGCTGAAGGGTAAGGAATAGGAGGTTTATAAGTTGAGGGCAGAGGTCCATCGCAAGGCGATGGCTCCCCTTCCTCTTCCCTATCCTCTTCTTCCTCCATTTTTTCTTTTCCTTTACTTGTATATGGATCTTGAAGTTCCTTGCCATTTCTCAACCTAGAAATAGCATGAATTTTTTTATGATCTAGATCATTATCATAATTAGAATGCGTATTTGATGTAATTAAATTTTTAGGATTAATGGAAGGCTGAGTTGGAAATCAACCTTGACGGGAGTTGAGCTCAACTCCCTTACCTCCAAAATCGTTCTGCCTTTGTCCTTGTTGGAGATTCTCTAGAAATTTGTTGGTTCTTTCTTGTGATTCCAGCATCATCCTTTGTTGAGCTTCCATCATTTTTATCCGCATTTCCAACTGTTTGTTCTGCTCCTCAAGCTCCTGCATTTTTCCAGATTGAAAGTTACTTACCTTACCTTGTTGAAAACCTTCATGTGGACGCTGGTAGGGCTGCTAATAAGGCTGCTGGTAAGGCTTCTGGTAAGGCTGCTGAGCTTGAGATGGTCGACCCTGATATCCCTGTTGATAAGGAGCCTTCGGTTTGAATGAAGAATGTTGTCCTTGTTGGAAAGAGCTTTGCTGGCCCTTCTGACCACTCCATGGTTGTGGGGTGAAGTTCAGGGCTTGAACTTCCTCTGTTTCCCCTTCTTGACATTCTCCCTGAAAATGCTCATCACTAAAACAAACAAGGCATGAAGAATTTTGAAGGTTAGGCATAGGAGATTTAAGTAAATTAGCCTTCAACAAATCTGTCAGGACTTCAAATTTTTTTTCAATTTTTCCGAGGCTCTTCTTCACCTCTTCCATCTCTATTTGCTGCTCCATACCTTGGACATGCAAAATTCCTCCTTGTTTGTTCCTGCCATGTCTAGAAATTAAGTTATTCTGCAAGTCATTCTCGGAGACCTTTTCAATGGTTTTAAATAAGTCATTTTCATGTATGTCTAGAAAACTCCCATTACATCTCATATCTAATTTATTCCTAGCTGTGTCATTAATACCTTCATAAAAAATTTGAGCTAGCTGGGGCTCTGTCAAACCATGATGAGGGCATTTTCGGATGAAATCTTTATACCTATCCCATGATTCACTAAATGACTCATCTCCTTGGGAAAATAACATGATAGATTTTCTAATATTATTGGTTCTACTAATAGAATAGAATTTATTCAACAATTGATGTTCTATATCTTCCCGAGTATGAAATGCAATTCCTAAATTCTTGAACCATTCGTTAGCTCTATCCTTTAATGTAAATGGAAAATACTTCATTTTCATTACCTCTTCAGAAATTCCGACGAGCTGATATGCTGAACATTTATCAGAAAACTCTTCTAAGTAAGATAAAACATCTTCAGCAGGTAATCCATGAAATGAGGGTAAGGAAGCCAAGAATGGATGATCAATTTTAAAAGTGATATTGTTACCTAAGGGTGCTACTATTTTTGTAACATCCTTGCTCCTTGCTGGCTTGTAAAGATCTCTGAGTGTTTTTCCTCCCATGGGCAGCTCCCTCTCCTCTTGATCGGCCATGATGTCTTCTTCTTTGTATTTAGCAGCAATAGTGATAGGACACTCCACCTCGTTTTCTTCTCTTTCAGCTGCTCTAGACCTCGTATTGATCATAAACTCAAGAGAGAATTAGCATAGAAATTACAAGAATGAAATTACCTTTGACCTGTAGTCTAAAGTGAAGGTAGGAGTATATATTGAAATAGAAATAACTCACTAGATGATAATCACCGTGCTCCCCGGCAACGGCGCCAGTTGATAAGCTTAAAATGCTGTATTAATTAGTGGTAAACAATATAAATGATTGTTACGTCGTGTGAGTCTTTAAGCTTACGCAACACATTTGTAAACCTCACAAGCCTAGGGCAAGCAAGGATCGATCCACAAGGAGCGAGTGATTAACTAGTGAGTATCTACTTTAAAGCAATTTTTTAGAATTTCAGAAAGAGCTCGATCTCCTCTCTTGGATTGGAGATTGAGACTACTACATGCACCAAGGAAATGTAAACTACAGGAGTTTACTTAATAAAATATTCTCGAGTAAAAAAAGAGAGAGAGAGAGAGAATGACGAGAGAGAGAATGAAGAGAGAGGAAGAGAATAAAGAGAGAGAGAGAGAATAAGCAGGACCAGGTGGCAGCCAGGTGGGGGAGGAAAAAAATAAAAAATGCCACCTCAGCGGGAATGCTGAGGTGGTGCCAGTATCTGAGCCACCGAAAAAGGTCGTGCCAGTATTTGAGCGTGGAAAAAGGTCGTGCCAGTATTTGATGATTACCCTAAAGGTCATGCCACTATAAGATGTTTACCCTTTATTTTTTACCCACTAGACTACAAGATGGGAGGAGGTGCCCAAGTGATCACCAAGACTCCAAGATGGGAGGAACCTCTTCATCTGTCTTCGGTCTGAATGATCAGCTAAGTGGTGGCCGGCAACTTTTTGATGCTACAAGTTTTATAAACTCCCATATGGACAATGTCCAACATCCATCTCCCTGCCCCCCTCTCGCCCGACAACGCTGACCTCGCCTGACAACGCCGAAACAGGTGTTTTGGCATTCATCGGGCCGTTTCTTGTGTCTATTCAAAAGAGGGATAGATAAAGCCGTTTGGTCGCTAGTTTGGGCATGATAGGTGGTGAAAAGACAGGGCAGGTGTTGAATTTTTGGAGTTCAGATCTGCTGGAGCTGAGGAAGAAGTTTAGACCCGAGGAGCTGCGGCACGGTTTGGCGAAGGATGCACGGTGTTTACACAACACGCCATGAGCTTCTGGTGATGTCTTGAAGCAGTGGAATCCAATTAGGGATCCATCATTTATCTCGCCATCGACCAAGTCATTAACTAGCTGGGAATTACTAGATTGCCGCCAGAACGCCTCATTCAGTCGTGCCAACCAGACATGTACCGAAGCTGTTCAATCCTTCAAAAGCTGCTGAGGGTGCCTTTGGCACTAGGCATAGTTCGTCTCACTACCGGAGACAATGCTGATGGGAGGAGTCCTTTTCCCCATCTACCCTCTCATTTCTAAACCATTTGATGTGCTCCTGGTCCCATTGCACTAGTCTTATTTCTTCCACCATTGTTTCCGTAACTCTACTTGGATTTGTCTCCTTACATTTTGTTTTGAAATTTTGCTTTAACTTCCATAACTCTGCCAAAATTTTGTTTGAAACTTTCCATCTCCTTACATTTTCATAAAATCAAAAACGAAATGACTTTTGATGTTATTCAACGTCAACCGCATTGATTTTTATCCGGTTTATTTAAATCATAAAAAGGAAAAAAAATGTAACTTTTTTGAAAAGTGAAGAGATCAATCAGACATCTACAGCATCCATGTGATCGACCAAGGATCTTCTCACCGAGTTTCCAGGTGACTTTCTCAAAATTAGTTATCTTTTTCTCAAGATAGTAAATAATTATCTTTTAATGGCACGTCATGAGAATGATATTGCGAAGTGCTGACATGCATTGTCACAAGGCACCGTGGGCGTTCACGTTAACAATGCATGAACGCCCATGACATGGAGGACTGCGCAAAAAGGTAAGAAACTACCCAAATCCTCAAAACCCCCGTATCCCCTCTCTTGTTCTTCGCCCTTCACGTCCACTCACCCTCTCTCTCTCTCTCGCTCTCTCTATTTGTCTAGCTGTTTGTCTCTCTCTTAGTGCTCTTTGCTCACTCTTCTCCCTCTCTTTGCACTCTCTCGGCTCTCAGCTTCGGCTCTTTATCATTTGGATTAAACTCGTCAATGCTTTATGTTGACTGGAGGCACACGCATAATGCGTACTCACACATGCTAATGCCTTGCACCTGGCATGCACACAATGATAGGAAATCGGTTAACGTTTTTATACACGTGCATGAAGAACCCTTCTAAGAGGTTTGCATACATACACACATATAATGAATTATATGAATAACTATATTCACCTATATGCATAGATACATATTTATTTACATATGTTTACATTTACATTATTTGTATACACATATAAATGTATGTACATAATGTGTATTCTAAGTGTAAGTGTATTTATATTAATACCTACAAATATTGATATACTTAAATACATAGACAAACATAAAAACACAAGAGTTTATGGATGCATATATATACATATACATATACATATCAAAAGCTATAGTTAATGTCCACATATAAACCCTACTCAGATATATATGTCAACATATTTTTTTAAATATATACATTTATATCAGTAAATAAATATTATTCATTCGGAGAAAGAAATGAAAATTATTTGTATATTGATATCCAGATGTGTTTATTTATATAAATGCCTATCTATATATATATACACACACATTGAATAAGAGGGAAAGAGAGAGTGGAAGAGAGAGAAATAGAGAGAGCAGAGAGTGAGAAAGGGAGAGTAAAATGCAAAAGAGAGAGAAAAAGCTAGGAGGAAGAGTGACTTTGGGTTCTACCCTCTTCTTCTCTTTGTGCCACATAATGTTCTTTCTTAGGAGTTTAAATTCATGTTTTTCAAGCTTACCTAATACATTGGACATAAACACAATAATTGACTAGTAATTGTGTGATGAAATTAGGATGGCATTGGGATAAGCGTCCTATTAGAAGGCTCAAATAGGTGGCTTTTCAAGATGGCAAAACTCCAAGCTTTTCTAGCCCATCTCAAGGAGTCCATTCCATGGAAGATTTAGGTAGACCTGTTTACTCTCACTGGTTGAAGTCGAATGATAATTTGCTAATTAAATTAAACTTTTTATGTGCAAGGACTTGGTAACTTTTGTGAAAAAATAGTTTGGAAAAAGATCCAATCTGAATTGTATTGTATTGTAGAGATTACTTGGTACAAAACACACACATTACTTGGTATAAAGAGTTGATCAAGATGTCGGTGAATATCACCATCGGCTTAGAGAGGTGTTATTGGAGATGATGTGGTGGGTTTTGATCGACTCTGCTTCAGTTGACTTGACAAGAGACAAGGCATCACCCAGATGGTGGATTATCGTTAAAATGATATCGACAACAGTAAAGGTTTTATCATTCATCTCTCACCTTGCCAAAATATTATAGTATAAATTTTTTGAGAAAATAAGCTTTGAGAGTTTTTTTTCCCAAGATCTAATTAAGTGGGTGAATAGATCATCCATTTCCCTCCACATCAAGCTCAAGAACTCCATCAAAAACCTCAAATATGTGGATGTAAAGCTTCTCAAATGAAAACTCTATAAATTCTACTTATTTTCCTCACTATAATCATTATTTTCTTTGCCCTAGAATTATAAAAAAAACAAGAAAAGATACAGTATTTTTCAGGAGTGTCTTGGTAAAAAAGATATTTTTGGTCTGGATGACTATCATTACTCATGAAAGATATGACTTCCTAAAAGATATTTTAAAGTTCCCTTGTGATTCTTTGGGTTATTTGAACTTCATGAATATTCTCAACTTGCCCCCACTCAAATTCTAGTGGGCCTCATGAAATGGGATCTTGGGATACATCACGAAGAGAGTAAGGAGACTTGTATCTATTATAATCCTATATTGTGAATTCAGAAGAGACCCTGCCCTCTTTATAAAATGGACAGTCAAGAAGTCACAAGATTTTGAATAAGAATGTAGAGATGGTGAAGAGAACATGAATGTAGATAATATGAAGGCAAAGCTCTTAAATGAAGATACTTAAAATTGTGTTCTCAAGGGCCTACAGTGGGCGCACCTTAGATCAATCAAAAAGTTTGAAGCGTTGTCAAAAGTGATAGAATACACGAAAATATAACATAAAATTTTTTTAAAAGTATTTTTCAGGAGGGATGTAGAAAAGACTAAAAATACAACAAATTTGAAAGAATATAAGGTGAGATCATAAGAGATATTTGAAAGTTCCCATGTGATTCTTTGAGGTTTGTCAACTTTCTGTCTATTTTCCACTTGTGCCCACTTAGATTCTCTTGAGCCTCATGAGATGTGATCGTGCGATAGATCTAGAAAGGGGTAATGAGACCCCTAGCCCCTGTAATCATATTTTTTAAATTGAGAGGGAACCCTATAATATCTGTGTATTAGAGAGTCTTGGAGTTACAAGAAGATGGATATGAATCTAAAGAAGGAGAAGAGATAGATAAGTGAACTAATCTAGTGATTTGGTTGAGTTGGAGGTAGCTAATGTAATGAGAATGTGGGAAAATTGGGTCTTCTTAAACATATTATTAACTTACTGTAGCTTGATCTACGTAGTTCAATCTCAACTTTTGTCATCAAGATATGTCAACTACTCTAATCCTAATCTAGTTACTACCCTTGATTTCTTCTCTAACTCTGAATGTTTTTCCAAATGTAAATTCTTTTCCAAACCTAATTTATATTCACCCCTAGTTCATTTTTAACCCTAGTTTCTCTTCGAACCCCGATATTCTTGCGGAACCCTTTGTTTTAATTATAATTTCATTTTGAACCCCAATTTATTTTTTAACCTTAATTTTACTACTAAGTCTTATATTCTTTTATTTTATTTATTCATACCTTGATTTCTAGCCCTATATTATTTTGTAACCCTATTTTGAAGGCTAATGTCATTTGGAACCCCAATGTCTTTTCTAACCCTAATTACTGTTGGTCGCGGCCAAATGAACACTAGACTGGACCCTTGTGTAGGTTTGGGTCCTTTGCCATGGTGACTTCGCTAGATGCTTGATCGAGTCGATCGGCCGACCAACAGCCGAGCAATTGCAATGATAGTATCCATGAGAGCAATGACGTGGCCATGAGGGCTGCAGCAACAAAGGCAACGAGAGTAGTGACGGGGGAAAAGGTGCAGCAGCGAGGACTGTAGCAAGAGTGGCAACAAGGGTAGTGGTGAGAGTGGCGGTGCGGCTGGTGGCAAGGGCGACGAGGGTACTGATGAAAACAGTGAGGACAGTAGCGGGACAAGTCGCAAGGGTGGTGGTGGAGAAAGCAGTGAAGATGGCACCGAGAGAAGTGGCGAGGGTGGCAGTGAGAACAGTTGTGCGGACAACGGTGAGAGCATTGGCGAGGGCCGTGGCCAGAGTAGTGATGAGGGCAGCAACAAGAGAAGCGAGAAGGGCGGGTTGGGAATTCAGACCTTTGGGGCCGGCCACTTAGCTCTTTGACTGAGCTAGACTTGGCGAAGCACTCGACCAGTCGGCCAAAAATGACTAACACTAACCATAATTTCATTACCGAGTCTTATCTTCTTCTAATTGAATGGCTGAGTCAACCGACTGAGCACCGGACCGAGCACCAGCCAAGAAATCTTCATCATGAGCCCATTGGCATCGAGGGCAGCAAGGAGAGCAACAACACCGCAGTGATGGGGGCAGCAATAGTAGGAATGAGAGCAGCGGTGTGGTAACGAGGGCCGTGGCAACAAAGGCAAGGAGAGCAGGGAGCGAGGGCTATGGCGAGAGAGGCAGCAATGGTAGCCATGTGGGCAGCGGAGTGGGTGGCAGTGAGGGACGATGACAATGATGAGGGTAGTAGTGAGATCAGTGATGAGGGTGATGACAAAGAGAGCGATGAGGGTGACGGCAACAGAAGTGATGAGGGTGACAATAATGGCAGTAGTAAGAGAAGTGGAAAGGATGGTAACAAGAAAAGTGGTGATCGCAGTTGTGATCGCAGTGGCAAGGGCAGTGGCTACAATTATGAGGGAGGTGTGAAGAGAAGTGAGCCGGGCGGCAGCGAGAATAGCGACGAGAGCGAAGGTAGGGGCAGTAAATCAGTGTAGAAGTAAAAAAAAGTCAATGGGCTTAAGTATAAGTCCATGTTGATACATTTAAGAGATTTGATCATTGTTCAATAGAAGGTCAAGGGTAAAGTCATATCATTATTATGCCTTAATTTTTATATTGTTAATTAAGAATTGAACATTCATTTTGATCACACATGCTCGATTGACTTTCCAGTCATGGTTGGGAATTCAGACCTTTGTGGCCAGCCACTCAATGCGTGGGCGAGCCAAACTCCAACCAGCACTCATCCACTTGGCCCAAAATGACTAACTCTAACCCTAATTTCAATACTCGAGTCTTACCTTCTTCTAACCTTGATTTCTTTTGTAATCTGACTTTCTTTTCTTGCCCTTATTCCTCTTCAAAATACACTTACATTTTTAAGCCTTAGGCGACATCTACTAGAAGACAACCAGGCATAGCATCATGATCAAGGTAATGTAGGCCCCCATCAAACTTTATTTTTCCATTTCTCCCTTCTTTTCAGAATGGATTCTAGGAGTCCTATAGGGAATTCTATTTTGCCATTTCACCTCATTTTCTTTTCTAGCACTAATTTCTTCTCCAACAATAATTTACTTCCTAACTTTAATTTTTTTATAACCCAAATTTATAATCTAACCCTGAATATGCATTTTTCTCTTTCTAACCATATAAGGGCATATAATATGAATTGATACATCCATATTATATATATCCTTATAAGTATAGACATATTTACATGTATACATTTATAGATATATACGTGTGTTTTTTTCATATACATTTAAACAAATAATGTATACATTTATAAGATAAATTAGGTACATATAAATACATGTATAAAGTTTGAAATTTGTTTTCCATAAGTTTATAGATGGATTTATCTATATTCATATACACATGTGTATACATTCATTAATCAAAATAGAAATCTGCACATATAAATACATGTGCTTACACAATTGCATTTATATACATAGATATAAATATGCAAATACATACTGATGGCACGGAATTAAGACATTTCTAATTTTATTTATTATGAAATATAGCAGCTTTCATACTAGATGATTCATGAGTTTATCTTAATAACTCACGAAATTATGTTTGTACCTTGATAAACATGAGACGGCGTTGAGGATCAGCCTAGCGGTGGCCCGCCGGATTTTGATTCTACGTGTTTTATAAAGGGGTTTTATCACCAGCTACCCCAACCTTTCCCCCGACTACGAGATCTACCCCAACCTTTTAAAACCCCGAGATCTACCCCTACCTTTCAAAAAGTTAGTGAGATCTACCCCAGCTGTTGACATGACAAAATCAGACTCCAATGTGCATCGACGTGGAGTCCACGGCGGAGGCTGACGGGGACGGAAGCCACCTGGCTGCCACGTGTCAGCCAAGGGAAAAAAATTTAATCACGGGGGAGAAGAGAGAGCGACGGAGGAGCTCAACTCTTCGCGAAGAACCTCTAGTTGCCGCTGCTGCCTGCTTCCGGCATTGGGCAGATAGCCGGAGCGGGTTCGGCGTCGCCCAGATAGCTGGAGGGAGGGAGGCGGGAGAGAGAGGGAGGGCGCGCGCGAGAGAGAGAGAGAGAGAGAGGGAGGGAGGGCGAGAGAGAGAGAGGGAGGGAGGGCAGGAGATAGGGAGGGAGGGAGGGAGAGAGGGAGGGAGGGCAGGGGAGAGAGAGAGGAGGGAAGGGCGGGAGAAAGAGAGGAGGGAGGGCCGGTGGGAGAGATAACGAGGGAGTGCGAGAGATAGGGAGGGAGGGAGAGAGAGAACGAGGGAGGTGGGAGAAAGAGAGGGAGGGAGAGGGGGAGAGAGGGAGGGAGGGAGGGCCGGAGAGAGAGAGAGAGAGGGAGGGCGGGAGAAAGAGAGAGGGAGGGAGGGAGCGCGAGAGAAAGGGAGGGAGGGAGGAAGCGCAGAGGAGAGAGAGGGAGAGGGAGGGCCGGAGAGGGAGAGAGGGAAGGGAGAGAGAGGGAGGGAGAGAGAGGGAGGGCGAGAGAGAGAGAGGGAGGGAGGGCGGGAGAGAGGGAGGGAGGGAGGGAGACATGGAGGGAGGGAGGGAGGGCAGGGGAGAGAGAAATGAGGGAAGGGCGGGAGAGAGAGAGGAGGGGAGGGCGGGTGGGAGAGAGAGAGCGAGGGAGTGCGGGAGATAGGGAGGGCGGGAGAGAGAGAGCGAGGGAGGGCAGGAGAAAGAGAGGGAGGGAGAGGGGGAGAGAGGGAGGGAGTGAGGGCAAGAGAGAGAGAGGGAAGGAGGGTGGGAGAGAGAGAGAGGGAGGGAGGAAGCACGGGAGAGAGAGGGAGGGAGGGAGCGCGAGAGAGAGAGGGAGGGAGGAAGCGCGGGAGAGAGAGGGAGGAAGAGAGATGAGAGGGAGGGAGGGCGGGAGGGAGGGAGGGAGGGAGGGAGGGAGAGAGAGATGAGAGGAAGGGAGGGAGGGAGGGAGGGAGAGAGACGAGAGGGAGGGAGAGAGAGAGAGAGAGGGAGGAAGAGATAGTGAGAGAGGGAGGAAGAGAGAGAGAGAGAGGGAGGGTGGGAGAGAGAGGGAGAGAGAGTAGTTCGCGGCGGCGAGAGAGAGAGGGAGGGAGGTGGGAGAGAGAGGGAGGGAGGCTCCATCTCTCACTCTCTGCCTCCCTCTCTCACTATCTCTTCCTCCCTCTCTCTCTCTCCCTCCCTCTCGTTTCCTCCCTCCCTCCCTCCCATCTCTCTCCCTCCCTCTCTCTCCCGCGCTTCCTCCGTCCCTCTCTCTCTCGCGCTCCCGCCCTCCCTCCCTCTCTCTCCCGCGCTTCCTCCCTCCCTCTCTCTCTCTCGCGCTCCCTCCCTCCCTCTCTCTCTCTCCGGCCCTCACTCCCTCCCTCTCTCCCCCTCTCCCTCCCTCTCTTTCTCCCGCCCTCCCTCGCTCTCTCTCTCCCGCCCTCCCTATCTCCCGCACTCCCTCGCTCTCTCTCTCCCACCCGCCCTCCCCTCCTCTCTCTCTCACCCCGCCCCTTCCCTCCTCTCTCTCTCTCCCCGCCCTTCCCTCCTCTCTCTCTCCCCTGCCCCTCCCTCCCTCCCTCCCTCTCTTCCTCCTCCCTCCCTCCCTCCCTCTCTCTCCCGCCCCTCCCTCCCTCCCTCTTCTCTCTCTCCCTTTCTCCCTCCCTCTCTCCCTTCCTCTCTCCCTCTTCGGCCCTCCCTCCCTCTCTCTCCCGTGCTTCCTCCCTCCCTCTCTCTCTCGCGCTCCCACCCTCCCTCTCTCTATCTCTGGCCCTCCCTCCCTCCTTCTCTCCCCTCTCCCTCCCTCTCGTTCTTCCGCCCTCCCTCGCTCTCTCTCTCCTGCCATCCCTATCTCCCACACTCCCTCGCTCTCTCTCCCACCCGCCCTCCCCTCCTCTCTCTCTCTCTCCCGCCCTCCCCTCCTGGTGGCGTACGACCCCCGTCGCCACCAAGGCATGACACTACGGCGCCGGTGGAGCCGACACCTACGCGCGTCCAGCCCCCTCGACAGGCGAAGACGAAGGATCCCGAGTTTCACTACACCAAATGAGACCCTCTTCTCGCCACGAGCTCGCGCGCGTGGAGCTATCTTTTCCGTTTTCTATTTTATTATGACTTTATTTAGCCCGCACGTGTTTAAGCGGGCCTTTGCATGTATCTCTCTCTCTCTTTAGGCCTTTGGGTGGGTTTCCCTTTGTTTCGGGACCCTAGCCTAAGGCCCTTTCCCTTTTGTGAACCTCTTATTCTATTTCTATGAGTATGGGTGTGGGTTGTGGGCCTCAAGTGGGCCCTTTCCTCTCTTGGCCCGCCAAGGGCTCTATAAGAGGGGAAGGGACCCCCCCACAAACCCTAGCCGTCATTTGAGAAAAGAAGAGTCTTCCTCTCGAGTGGCTGTGATAAGCGTAAAAACCGCGGTCGTCGAATGCACGCTTTTACGTATCAAACAAAATTTATACTCAACTCTTTAAACTGATTTTTAAATTAGAACAGTGGCAAGTTGAGGTCGAATCCACAGGGAGGAAGGTTAAGAGATTGAAATCAGAAGATTATTTTTGGTACTTTTTTAGATTTAGAAAGCGGAAATGGACGGTGAAGGGAAGAAAATGATCACAGAGATGAAATGAACCAAACAAGTGCTTCCAAACTCTTTTCAGATATTGGAAACCCTTGATCGATGGTGAAAAAGTGATTTTTAGGGTTTTTAAATGTGGAAATGTGGATGAACAGATGATGAAAATAGAAGAAATGGATAGAAAACGATCCTAATCTAAAGATTCGTGATGAAAACACGATCTAGTGATGCTCCCTAATCAAAACATACCTTCGAGAGCCGTATATTTCACCCGGACTCGGCGTCTTGCATCCAACACGAAGAATGAATAGAAGAGGGAAGAAACTCACTGAAAATGAAGTTCAACACATGAACAATGATCCATCGCTGCTTTCTTTCCTTCTGGCTAGCCAATGCTAGAAGCAAACAACAAAACACTGATAACCCTAATTTTTTTGTCTCTGAGCCTAAATCAGCCCCAGCAGATTCGTGGAGCTTGAAATGACGATCATGCCCACGAAATTTCAGCCCCTGACTCCATCCGGATCGTCTGGATATTAGGCTTTTTAATGTGGATCATTTCGACCGTTGATCTGATTTCTCTCTCCTCGATCGCGCCGGTCAAACCGCTACAGGCCCTGGTCAAACTTCGCTGAGTCGCCGAGTCCCCGAGTCGCTGAGTCACACGCTAAAAAGAAAAATTAAAGTTTAAACGTTCACTCTCTCTCCTCTCTCTTCTCCACTCTATTCTCTCTCCTTTCATTTCTCTCTCGACGGCGAAGGAGTTGTCGTGGCGAAACAAGGAGAGGAAGAAGAAACTCCTCCCGCCTCTCCTCGCGACGGAAAATTTTCGTCAGGAGGGGGAGAGAGAGAGAAGAAAGAATGAGGGGAAGAGAAAGGACAAGAGAAAAAAAGAGAATGCGGACAGAGAAAGCTCGGGAGAGAGGGAAGAGCGCAGAGGAGAGAGGAAGCGGCAGAAAGGGAGGAGAGACTGCCTCGGCGACGAGTAAAAATTTCCGTCGCCAGAGAGGGAGCTCTGAGAGAGAGAGAAGAGTGAGGAAAATTTTCCTCATTTCGCCTCTCCTCGGGACGGAAAAATTTCCGTCGCGAGAGTGAGGGCGAGAGAGAAGAGAGAGGGAGAAGGTGAGCTGGGGACGAACGCGGAAGAGAGAGAAAGAAGAAGAAATGGAGGAAGGGGGAGAGAACGAAGAAGAGAGAAGAAGAAGGAGAGGAGAGAGACGAGAGAAAAGAGGAAATTTCCGTCGCAACGGAAATTTCCGGAAAGAGAGAAATAGCGAGAGAAGAAAGAGAGAAGAGAGAGAAGGAGAAGAGAAGGAAGAGAAAGAGGAATTTCCGATGGAAGTTCCCGGAAAGAGATAAGAGAGGGAAGAAGGAAGGGAGAGAGAAAAGAAGAGAGGAAGAGGAGGAAAAGTGGAGAACTCCTTGCGACGTACGTCGCGAAGAGAGAGGGAGAGAGGAGAATCTCCCTCTCTCCTTTCCGCACGCACGCGTGCGCGAGAAAAGAAGAGAAGAACAGAATGAGGGGAAAGAGAAAGAGAACATGGAAGAGTTAGAGAGGGGGAATGGGAGAGCGAGAGAGGGCGACTTTCTCTCAGCGACTGAAGTTTCCGTCGCGAGAGAGGGAGAAGAGGGAGAAAAACGAGAGAAGAGAAAAGAATCTCTCCCTCCCCTTACGCACGCATGCGCGCGTGCGAGAGAGAGGGGAAGGAGAGGAAAAGAGAGAAGAGAAAGAGATAGAAGAGAGATCGTGAGGGAGAGAGGAAGACGAGAGGAGAGGGGAGCAGAAGAAAAACTCTTTCCCACTCGCTTCCTCGCGACGGAAATTCCGTCGCGAGAGAGAGAGCGAGGGAGAGAAAAGAGAGAGAGAGAGAGAGAGAGAGAGAGAAAATAGAGAGAGAAGAGAGGAAGGAAGAGAAGGAAGAGAAGGAAGAGAGAGAGAGAGAAAATAGAGAGAGAAGAGAGGAAGGAAGAGAGAGAGAGAGATTCTCTCTCTTCTTTTTCTCTATTCCCCTTTTCTCTATTTTTATAAAGTTATTTTTTTTAGGATTTCAACTTCTCAAATTCTCAAAAGATACTAAAAAATCCAGAAAAAAAAATGTTAATTCATTAGATATAAAAATATACATAATCTTGATGAATCAATGTCATTAAAATGCTCATAAAATGCTATTAATTATGAAAAATCAAGAATATCCTTTAAAACATAGAAATTATCAATTTAATCATTTTAAATCATGATAACATGCATTTATGATTATATTTCAAAGATTAAATGCATAAAATGCATGATATTAATGCATGAAATTGCATGTCATCAGGCTGCTCAAGGAAGGTTAGGGAAGAGGTCCTACCGCCGACGCCGCCGCCGCTGCCGCCGCACCAGTTCGTGCCGCCTTCGCCGCCGTCGCCTCCGCCGCCACCTCTTGCCCTAGCTCCGGTTCCTCTCCACGCTGCCGCCATCGCCACGCTCCAAGCCGCCGTTGTAGCCGCCGCAGAGGTCCGCCGCCGCCGCACCGGCTCAGCGCCGCCGCCGCCGATCCAGCCGCCGCCACCACCGCCGCCATCGCCGCCGCCATCGCCGCCGCGCTAAAACCGCCCTCCGTCGACCTCCAAGGCCACGAGCGCCGCTCCGCACCTCGCCGCCGCCGCGCTCCGCGCTCCGCCGCGAATCGCCGCTGCCGCCCGCATCCCTGCCGCCGCTGACGCCACGCCCGGCTGCGAGATCCCGCCTCCGTTCCACTCCCGCTCCGCGCCCACTCCGCCACGAGGACCGCCGCCCCCTACCTCCCCTCGATCTACTGCCCGTGCTCCCTCCCTCCCGCTCCCGAAATGCCGCTCGCTTTCCCTCGCTCGCGCGCCGCCCTGCCGTCTGCAACGAAACCCTAGCCAACAAGGAGAGGAATGAACGATTCCCGCTGAGCCGACTCAGCCGGAATCGCCCTCCCCCTCAGCCGGTCCCGAGCCAGCCCGAACTGCCCGACCGCCTGCACTCAGCCTGCGGCCGCCTGCACCAGCTCCGAGACCGCCCCTGTGCCGATCCCGGCCCAGATCGGTCCAGACGGTCCTGATCCGGACCGGCCCAGTCCACCCTGGACCGCCATGCCGGTCAAGAGACGGTCCAGACCACCCGAACCGGCCCAGAACGGTCCAGACCGGCCCAGAGCAGCCCAGACTAGCCCAGTCCGACCTAGACCGCCCTAAACCAGCCCAGACCGCCCCGAGCCGGCCCAGGACGCCGCCTCCCGCCTTCCCCGTGCCCGCTGCGCCCCGTCCAGTTCGCCGCGACTCGTCATCGCTCCGCCCCGCGCCGTTCGCTCCTCCGCGCTCCCTCGCCGACTCGCCCCGGCGTCCGACATCGCTACCGCGCCCGACGACCTCCCTCGCCCCGACCGACCGGGCTCGCGCCCCGCAGGTTAGGCATTCATCCCCCTTTCTCTTACTTTGAAGTCTATATTTCCTTCAGTACTTCCCGCACTTGTCTCCTCCGCCCTCGGACCTAGTTAGGTTGAGTGACGTCAGGGTACGGGATTGGGATCGTGGATCCGGCCGTCGGGTTGATGATCGAGCTTCCCCGACGACCCGAGGCTGCTCTCTCTCCTGCATCGACGGATCTGGGAGGACTCCCGCTCCATCCTACTCGGCGTACCCCAGGAGCACTGTGACGACGCGCCGGAAGGTTGGCTGCTTGAGGAGATTTAGGACATCATTACACCATTAGAACACGTAGTTCTTCCATTCCTAGTTCCCCCTTAGAGGATATTAGCGCCGGACTGATTCACCCCGTCGGTCCTGCATCACCTCCTCTCTCTCTCCCGCCCTTCCCTCCTCTCTCTCTCCCCTGTCCTCTCTCCCGTCCTGATGTGAGCCTCGTACGTTTCGTCAACGAGGAAGGGTGGGTGAAGGTAAGGGAGGATGTGAAGGAGAAGGGGAGAGGAATGGACGGATTGGTGTCTCGCCTTCTCGGCCAATTCTTCGTAACTTTGTTTCCACGAGAGGACCTTCACTCTCTTCAAGGTATGCCGAGACCCGATGAATACCCCGAGAATACTTCCGATGATAACTAATTCATGAGAATAAACTCAAAGGAACTGCATCCCCGTCCAACTATCTGGGATCCCTATTTAACGACTCTCCGTCTTCACTCTCTATCCGACACCCCTCACTAAAGATTCTAAAAATATACAAATTCTGTTGGGCGCGTCGTCGACTTTGCAGATCATCGTGGTCGCTCCGTACGTGCTCCCAGTTCGTCGTCCTCTGCATTTGTGCCTGAGGAAATCGTCGTTGAGGTGCTGGCCGTTTCGCCTTCGTGGGGTCCGTGGGACCCATCATCCTTCCGGGGTTCCAAAAGACTCGACCCCCGCCGAGTCCGTGGGTGGCCTGGTTCAGTCGGGACATCTAGCTGCCCCTGATACGGCACGAGACCGCTGACGTTGAAAGTAGTGGGAATTCTCCAATCCGGCAGAATGGCGATTTCGTAGGCGTTGGAGTTGATCTTCCGTTGGATCTTGAAAGGACTAGCGGCGCGAGGATGTAGCTTGTGAGCGTTCTCCATTGCGTATCGTTCGGGACGTAACCTGAGCATCACCATGTCCCCCCTCCTGGAATTCGCGGGAACAGCGGTGGTCGTCAACTGCGGTTTTGACTTTAGTGTTGTATTCAGTGAGCCTGTCGCGTACTTGTTGGTGGAGCACTGTAAGGTCCGTGGCGAATGTGACGGCCTCGGTAGAACCCGCACCCGGAGTCGGCAGAGGGAGGAGGTCTACTGGTAAGTTAGGATCCTTCCCCGTAGTAATGCAGAAAGGGGAGTCTCCGGTGGCGCGATGTTCGGAGGCGTTGTACGCAAATTCAGCTCAAGGTAGTAGCTCGTCCCAGGCCGTGGTATTCCCTTGAACGAGGCATCGCAGGAGATTGCCTAAGGTTTTTTTGGTGACCTCGGTTTGTCCATCAATTTGTGGGTGAAAGGCCGTCGAGAACTTAAGTGTCGTTCCCATCAGGCGCTAGAGAGTCCTCCAAAAGCTACTGGTGAAACGCACATCGCGATCGGAAACGATGCTGCGGGGAATTCCGTGGAGACGAACCACTTCGTTGAAGAAGAGCCGGGCTGTGTGTGGGGCATCTGTAGTTTTGGAGCACCTGATAAAATGTGCCATCTTGCTAAAATGGTCCACGACCACCAGTATCGAATCCTGTTGCCACCGAGTGCGAGGAAGACCCAGGATGAAATCCAAACTGACCTCTTGCTAGGGAGATTCTGGAAAAAGAAACGGTAGATAGGGTCCGGAATTCTGCTTCGTGAGCTTGCCGATGGTGCACATAGAGCAGCGACCGATCAGGCAACGAAGGTCGCGACGGAGCCGTGGCCAGTAATAGCGGTCTTCCAATGCACTGAGTGTCTTTGTGATGCCGAAGTGGCCCACGAGTCCTCCCCCGTGCAGCTCCCAAATGAGAAAATCCCGAGTGGAACCTACGGGGATGCAGAGACGGTTGCGGAAGACAAGAAACCCTGATTGTGTCCGATAATCTTCGAGTGAAGTCGTTGATTGGGCAGTGCTTCGCCAGGCCTCCTGGAAATCCGGGCAATTGGCGTATAGAAGGGGAAGTTGGTCAAATCTAGTAATCGCCGCCTGAGAGATCTGGAGAGTGTGGTGGCGGCGGCTGAGGGCGTCGGCTACGCGATTATCACGGCCGGGTCTGTGACGGAGTGAGAATGAGAATTCTTGTAAGAATTCCATTCAGCGTCCATGGCGCACGCTGAGCTTTTTCTGGGAATGGAGGAATCGGAGAGCGTCATGGTCGCTGTGTAGCGTGAACTCTTGATGTAGGAGGTAGTGTCGCCAAAACATTAGAGATTGTACCATGGCGTATAGCTCTCGATCATAATTGGAGTATCTGCCTTTTGCATCGTTGAGTTTCTCGCTGAAATAGGATACTGAGTGCGTGTCTTGCAAGAGAACCGCGCCGATGCCCGTGCCGGAGGCGACCGTTGCCACGTCAAAGAGTATGTTAAAGTCGGGGAGCCGAAGGACTGGGGCAGTTGTTAGGGAAATTTTGAGTTGCTGGAAGGCGCGTTCGGCGGCTGGATTTCAGTCGAATTGGGTCTGCCGGAACACGTTAGTCAGCGGAGCGGCGAGGGAACTGAAATTGCGGACGAAGCGCCGATAAAATTTAGCCAAGCCGTGGAAACTCCGGGCGTCAAACATGGACCAGGGCGTTGGCCATTCTCGAATTGCTGTGGTGTTGACGGGATCCACGGCGATGCCGGCTGCTGAGACGATGAACCCAAGGAACGATACTGACTGGTTCAGAAAAGAGCACTTGGATGTATTGACGTACAACTGCTCTTCTTGAAGCTTGCCGTAGACCGCTCGGAGATGCTCCTTATGTTCAGCGACGGAGCGACTATAAACGAGAATATCATCAAAATAAACCACCAAAAACTTACCGGCGAAGGGCCGATGCACCGCGTTCATTAGTCACATGAATGTGCTTGGGGCATTGGAGAGTCCAAATGGCATGACGAGCCATTCATAGAGCCCTTCGGTAGTTTTAAACGTCGTTTTCCATTCATCTCCTACACGGATGCAAACTTGATGATACCTGTTTCGGAGGTCCAGCTTGGAGAAAACTTCGGCCCTGCCGAGCTGGTCTAGTAGATCGTTGATGCGCAAGAATCGGAAACCGTATCGCACCGTGATGCGGTTGATGGCCCAACAGTCAATACATAGTCGCCATGTGCTTTCCTTCTTGGGGGCCAGGAGAGCGGGAACTACGTAGGGACTATAGCTTTCACGGATAAGGCCGCGGTGGAGCAATTCCTCTACTTGTCGCTGGAGTTATGCGCTATGTGTGGGGTTGAGGCGGTAGTGGGGTAGATTAGGCAGCATGGAGCCCGGCACGAAGTCAATGAAATGTTGTATATCCCTGTCGGGAGGTAGCGTATCGGGGGATTCTGTCGGGAAGACAGCGGCGAAGTCCTGTAGGAAATCCGTAAAAATTTCCCGAGCTGGGGGTCTTGGTCTTGGTACGCAACTAGATTGCCCACACGGGAACGTCCTGATTCACGCCTTGGAGGATTTTTCAGGCCAAAACGATCTTGAGATGCTGTCTGGGTGGCTGTAGGCTTTTAGAGGCCCCTGCAGATTCCGTGCCATCCTGGTTCAGAGGAATGAACGGTTGCCAAATTTGTTTGATTCCCCCAAAATGGAAAGTGCAGCGATTGGTCCTCCCGTGTTGTGCGACATCCCGATCGTAGAGCCACGGTCGGCCGAGCAACACGCTCCCCACGCCCATGGGTAGGATATCGTACCAAATGTTCTCGCGATACCTTGCCACCTTTAAAGGTACGATGCACCGCTTAGTCACCGCTAGGGAGGCCTCGTTGATCCACATGGCTTTGTAGGGTCGCGGATGAAGCCATGGTTGAAGTCCAAGGGTGTGGACAGAAGCTGCCGCAACGGCATTAACCACGCTCCCGCTGTCTACCAGAATTTTCACCACTGTGGAGCCTATCTTGGTGAACATTGAAAATATCTCAGAGCGGAGGGGATCCTCCGTGCCGGGCATGCCTTCTTCCCCTTCCGCCGAGGGATCGGACAACATTGTTCCTAAGGGGGCAGTGAGGTCCACGGAATGCTTTGCGATTGTCAGTGACTTCATCTCTTTGATGATGCATCCGACAACGGTAGGGGATCCCTCGAAGGCAAGAGCGAGTTCCGGATCGGCCTCATATGTTTCCGTGAAGGCGTCTTCGAGGTTGGGTGATGTGGGTTGCTCCTAGTCTTGAACCTCGACGAGCAGCGCGCGTGCCGGTCGAGTCGCCTGTCGGGAAGACGGGCATTGGGCTGCAAAATGACCCCAGCCTTGGCATTTGTAGCAGGCGACTCATGTTCCCGTACTGATAGGGGGGGTGGGAGGTGGGCGTGGTCGTAATCCCTGAGGGGTCCTGCCTGCCGGTGAGGGTTCGTTAGTAGATGCTTGATGCATGCCGACTCTGGGCTGATATGTGCAGGGGGGCGCCAAGGCGATTCCCTGTAGTAGGATTAGGGGTTATTGCCGGGGTCGTTGAGGGGGTAGGCAGAGAGGCTGATGGGGAACTCTGTTTATAAACTGGGGGTAGGGGTATTGGGAGGGGATGTCGAGGGCCCGTTTGGATGTACCGAGTGACTTCCGTGGTTGTGATCCATGGCGTGTGCCCTCCTTGGTTGTGCGTGGTGTACATCTCCATGTTGAGGGCGTAACGGTAAGCTTTCTCTAACGCGGAAACCTCTTGCAGCACCAGTTCTTGTTGGAATTCAGGTCGCAGTCCGGCCCGAAATCGGGCGAGCGTTGCCATAGGTTCTTCGTCGACGTTGCAGCGGATCATCAGATCGTCGAAATCGGGCAATATAGTCGGCTACCGTTCCCTCCTCTTGGCGAAGATGTTGCCATTCATCAAGAATCACAGGCCTGTAACAAGCGGGGACAAATTTTTCCCATAGTTGGCTCTTCATTTCCGCCCAGGACGTGATCATCGGTTCGTGTCGACGTTCCATGGTGGCCTACAAGTTCAGCCAGTAGATCCGGGCCTGACCGGTAAGCTTCATGTGGGCAAATTGAACCCGGCAATTTTCAGGAAGCTGATACCAGTCGAAGTACTCATCTAACCCGGCCTCCCAGTTCATGTACCTTTTAGGATCTAAGGATCCATCCCAAGGCTGTAACCTCGAGTATGGCTCCTTTCTTCGCTGCGTCCTAGTGTTGTTCGGTCGTCGGTCCGCCGATGGCTGGTGGGGAAGGGGAGTCCGCCCCTACTGCGTTGGCCAGGGGGTATTTTTCCGGCGACTTGACCGTCTTGAGTTCTAATAGTTGCGTCATGAGGAATTCCAGTTGAACCTTCGTTTCATCTTGACTCCAGACGAGGGATTTTGCCCACTCGGGCATGTCGTCAGGAAGCATGGTCGCACTGCCTCCTGCGCGGAATTCGGCTCCCCAACGGGTCGACATGGATGTCGCGTTTTGGCTCTGATACCAAAAATATGATGTGAGCCTCGTACGTTTCGTCAACGAGGAAGGGTGGGTGAAGGTAAGGAAGGACGTGAAGGAGAAGGGGAGGGGAATGGAAGGACTTGTGTCTCGCCTTCTCGGCGAATTCTTTGTAACTTCGTTTCCGCGAGAGGACCTTCACTCTCTTGAAGCTACGCCCAGACCCGATGAATACCCCGAGAATACTTCCGATGATAACTAATTGATGAGAATAAACTCAAAGGAGCTGCATCCCCATCCAACTATCGAGGATCCCTATTTAACGACTCTCCGTCTTCACTCTCTATCCGACGCCCCTCACTGAAGATTCTAAAAGTAGACAAATTCGGTTGGGCGCATCGTCGACTTTGCAGAGCGCCGTGGCCGCTCCGTACGTGCTCCCAGTTCGTCGTCCTCTGTACTTGTGCCTACGGAAACCATCGTTGAGGCGCTGGCCGTTTCGCCTTCGTGGGTCCGTGGGACCCATTCACTCCCTCTCTCCCTCCCTCCCTCCCTCTCTCCCGCCCTCCCTCCCTCTCTCTCGCCCTCCCTCTCTCTCTCTCTCTCTCTCTCTCTCTCTCTCTCTCTCTCTCTCTCTCTCTCTCTCTCAGATCATAGGTCCTTCAATATTTGTAGGCATATTATCAAACTTAGAAGTATCCTACATCATCGGGAAAGGACTATGCGCATAGTTCTCATGATCGGGAAAGGATCAGACGCGCACCTCCGACACGTATCCGGCTTATCGTGAGTAATCCGGACCTGTCACCTGCAACCGCGCCTGCGGCAACACCTGTTGTGGGCACACAAAGCCTTCTCTCATCAACGCACACAGAGAAACAGATAAAAGGCTGGATGATCTCATCGCGAGGGAAGACGAAAAGATGTTTCACCACGGGCATACAATCTTCTAGACTACGTGCAAAGCAATATCTGCCTCTTTACCTGTCGCGAGAGAAAAGTCAACACTTGCGACTTGAGCTTCCGCATTGCCAGCATGGACGACATCTTCCCGTCAACGAATTCCGCGTTCAACCTTCCTACCAAAATCGGAGAATGAGCGGAACTGAACGATCCACGAAAAGACGCATAATCGCCGCGATATGACGCCTCGCCGAAACTTCTCGTCTTTTGTTTCTATAAAACGGAATTTTGTAACAAACAAACGGCAGTATTATTGAATGAAAATTTGGGTTACCGTGGTTCGTTTGTATCCCTGTGTCTTCATCGTCTTCCCTGTTTCTCCACCTTCCTCCCGCAACCTCATCATCTCCGATTCTACCTCCCTCTCTTTTCTCCCTCCTTTTTGTCTACTTTCATGTTCATCAAATCCGAAGCCTATCGAGGATATCTGGGTTGTTTGGTGGTTCCGGGAGCGTCATCTTCATTCCGCCAAATCAGGTAATCATCCTTTGTCCCTCTTCGTGATATTAGTTCGGAAACATATTATCTTAAGTCCAATACTAGATGCTTCTTCATCTCCGTATTCTTCCGTCCTCCGTATACTTCTTAATCTCCTTAATCCCCGAATTCCTCGTCTCTCTCGTTTATATTTTAGATTATCCTCCCCTCTATTCTTCCCCATTCCCAATCTATTTCCGCCTTCCGCGATATCTTTATATTCTATACTCTAATATCTCTCGTCGTCTCCCCTCCGCGATCACCTTCGCATCTCTTTTTCATCTATCTCCTCTCTCTTTTCATCGCCTTCTATCTCCCTAATATCCATATTATAATATATTTTAAAAGAAACTCCTCCCCGCTTCCTTCTGTCGCTAGTCTGATCCTTTCTCTTTATTCTGTCCTTAAAATAATCCATCCCATCTTCCCTATCTAGCCCACAACTATTCTCTCTCTTCCCCAAAATAGTACTGTATCCGATAATCCATTCTGTATTCTCATCTCCTTGCATACATCAATTCTCCATTTTCTATATTAAGTATCTAATATTATTTCTTTCTCTTCTCTTATTAATTATCTTATCATCCTTATTAAATCATTATACATCTTTCTATTCTTGAATTATATCACACTACATCATCACTGATTTCCCAGTATCTTTCCTACTGATATCATTCATAGATCCTCCCTAATTTGTAGGAATATTATCATTCTTAGAAATATCCTACATCACAACGTATCTCTCTGGGGATCAGAATTATAAAGCTGAAAAAAGGTGAGACCCGTAGGCGACGCGTAGTCAAGCTCAAGTCCCTCACGCTCAAGAGATGAGAGATCTCTAGGTAACTCTGAAATACCCTCAGGTCTCACTTCCTCAGGAAATGTGCTCTTTACTGGCCCAGTTAGCATTAATGTGCGGAGTAGATGGAGACCTGTGAGTTTCAAAGCTGTCCACGGGATCGACTGGCCTTGGAGGTTCAATTTCTTGAGGCACGAGAACTGGGGCAAATTCAAAGAGAGCACCCTGTGATGACGGGCATCGATGTACCATAATTCCAGAGTTTGGATATCCTTCATCTGCTGCAAATTGCCATCCATCCAGCGGCCTTCCCCTGACAAAGAAAGAACCTGAGGAGATCTCCAGTAGCATCGGCCTAATTTAGGAACCCTCGTAGTCGTAGGAAAAAACACTTGTGGGAGAGTTTTCATCTTCCACAGCGCTTGTCATTTTCTTGATAGTCGTATAGCTGACATCGAGAAACGGCAAGCGAGATAGGTTTTCTATTGTCTCAGGGAGCGACTGTATATCTGTGCTCGACAAGTTTAGGTAGCGCAGATTGACGAGGCCTCCGACCTCATCAAGCAGCACCTTGATGTTTTTTGCCTCTTGTAGGTCGATCACTCTGATGAGCCTTAGCCCCCTAACAAAGAGATTCATGTCCCGCAACATGTAGTTGAAGTTCAAGCCCAGCAAGGCCCGTAGACGCGGCGCAGACTGGAGCGAGTGGATGGTCTCTTCTGGTTTAGTAATTATAGATAGGCGCTAACGTAAACGTTTTTGTGCTTCGTTAAATCACAACAACGTAAGTCAAACAAAATTTATAAAAACCGAACTCACAAAGATAAGATATAAAATCAAGTAATGTGTAAGTATCGGGTTAATCCACAAAGAGCAGGGTTGACTTTAATTGCACAGTTGACTTGGTCAAACTTAGGTTTAAAAAGGGTTTTAAAGAAATCAAAATAAGATGTAATGAGTGAAAATGATATAAATATACTAAATAAGAGATTCTAAGAATTGAAACCTCGGATTTGACAAAGAAAAGTCAAAAGTCAAAGTCAAAGCATTGACTTTGACCAACAGTAGGTGTTCTGTAAAATCAGAGAATCCAACTGAGTCAGAAGATTACGAAAATTATATATTTGGAAACTATAGAGAAAATGAAATTTATTGATATAAAATTCGTGATTTTTGGATGAGAAATGGATTTACTATAAATTATTGAATATCAAATATCAGAAAATCCCCGAAATGAACACCTCAGAGGAAATCTTCAAATTTACCAATGAAATGAAATCCAAATCTTTCAATTTATTAGTCAATGGAAAGCTAAGAACTAAAGAAATCTAGTAAGACCAAAATGATCGAAGTCTGATTTGTAAATTGAAAGTAATTGACCCCAAAAGTCAACATTTGACTTCTGATGAAAAATGAACAGTTTTCGGGCAAACATCAAATTTGAGGGTCAAATGAACTCGGAATTCGATGAATTTACTATACACGGAAAGCTGATGAAAAGAGGAATCCAATGCAACCAAAATCAAGTGATTTAGAGTTAGAATCAGAGAGATATCCTATTAGCAACATTTCAAACGAAATTTTGGGGGAAATGAAGAACACTAAGAACTAATTTGCAAAATTAAACTTCTAAACCTAATAAAAACTCAAATTACCTCTTGATAATCGATCGAATCTCACTAATAACCCGATTGTCGCAAGAATAGGGCCTCAATTCTCGTGGATTGAAGCGAATTTGCTCGGATTCTTCCTCGTGGACGTTCAGAATTCAAGGGGAAAATTCGATGAAATCAAGAGATGAAATCGTGATTATCATGCTTCAATAGATGCCTCTCTACACTCTTGGAAGCAGAGGATCACGAGAACTTAAGACCTTCCTCAAAATTCGCTTATTTCTTCACGAATCGATCAAAAGTTAAGTTTACAAAGGGAGAGAACATCTATTTATAGAGAAGTTTGTGCGAAATTGGTGGATCGTGGCCCATGACGCGGATTTCACTCCGTATGATTTCAGTCGTGGGATCATGCAAAATTAGTGGGATCGTGGCCCCTGACGCGGATTCCACTCTATTTGATTTCAGCCGTCCAATCGCGCAATTTAATCCCGACCGTTTGATTGCGCGATTTAATCCGACTGTCCGATTGCGCGATTTAATTCCGATCGTCTGATATCACTGTCAGGCCACGTAGGCACCACGTAGGCATCCATGTGGGCTTGTGTGGCCCCGCCATGTGTCCGCATCGTGCCACGTCACCTCCGCGGGTCCCGCACGATTAAATAAATCCTGAAAAATTAAAATAAAATCCAGAAAATTCTGAAAAATCAAGAAATTCATATATTCATTTATATAACTCCTTTTTAATTGAAATATTCTCCATTGGATCACAAATTCTTTTAACTTTAATATTATGCCATCTAAAAATACAAATTAAAAGAATCATATAGGATGAATTTTAAATAAACATAGATACTTTCTTAAGAAGTCGATTTTATATCATCTAACATTCTCTTCTTGAAATTAAATCTTCTAATCATCTACTAAAGTCAAAGTAAATTCAGGAAAATACTAAATTCCTATTAATTTAACCTTGAAAAAAGATTAATCATCAAGAAAGCACATAATTCACGCTAATTTATGCATAAATATGAACTTTAGTAGAATGGCATACCAATGGAGAAAATTCATAAAAACTATGATAGCGTGCATCATATTCACATAAAATAAGCATGAATATGAGTTAAATAGGATAAGAATTTAAGTTTTAAATGCATGTTATCAGCGTCTAGGGGACAACTATGTAGGGAGAGGTCTCGTCCCCTAGTGCACTGACATGAAGCCGATTTGTTCCACCTCTGAAATGCATAGCTCGCGGAGGAGATCGTGTACCCTGCACCTAACGACGCCGTTGTAGTGGTTCGGCTTAACGACGTGAACCAAGGATCCTTCTATGAGCTTTTCCAGCTGGATTTCTCCCGTATCTTCCAGCGTTAGCCCATCTCCTCTCTCTGCTATGAAGCCCTCTGCGATCCACAGCCTGATCAGCCGATCAGACTCTATCTGGTAGTCCTTGGGGAAGGCGCAGAGGTAGAGGAAGCACCATTTCAGATCGTACCGCAGGTCTCCGTAGCTTATCAGGCAGATCTGGCCCTCGCCTTCGTATTGCCAGACCATGCTTTCGTACACCCTCTCCCACTCCGCTATGGACCGTTGCTTCTGCGACCGTAAACCTCCTATGATGACCAACGCAAGCGGCAAGCCACCACATTTGTCAGCCATCTGCTCTCCCAACTCCTTGAGCTTCCCCGTGCACTCACTTCTTTCCTCCTCTCTAGGGATCGCCTTGGGAAGGAAGAGGTCCCAGCTTTCCTCCTGGTTGAGGAATCGGAGCTCGTAGGGTGGGGTGGCTTATTTTCATTCGAATAATTCTTTTCCAACCCTTATTTCTTTCTAACCCTTTTTCATTATTCCGACCGAAATTTTCCCCCGTAGCTTACTTCCTTTTCTAAATCTAATTTCTCTTCAAACCCTAATTTCAATTCACACTCTAATTTTGTTCATAACCCTGATTAGTTTTTACCCCTACTTTCTTTCCTACCTAATTTTCATTTCCAGTCCCACTTCTTTTTCTTACCTTTTTTACATTATAACTGTAATTTCCTTTCTAACAATTAATTATATTCTGAAACCCCAATCTCTTTTCAAACCATCATTCTTCAATTACTAGCATATGTTAATTTTTTTTACCATTTATATTCTTTTGTATCCCTAAATTATCTTCTAAAACTAATTTCTTTTACAGTCCCAATTGCATTTCTAACCCTAATTTTTTCACTGACCATAGCCACTTTTTCGGTATGGCATAGCTTACGGCAGGGTCAACCATGGCTTTTCACGTCTCACTTCTCAGGGAGGAAGACCAGACCAACTCTTCTTGGGGATATTCGTCTGCCTTAAAGCGTGGACAGTAATCTCGATTGAAGAGGGGGAGGATGGCGAGAGAGTGCGAGAGAAGAGACATTGACAGAGTGCGAGACAAAGAGAGGGGAAATAGAGAGAGCGCGAGAGAGAGAGGAGGGAGCCACCTTCGCCATAAAGAGGGAGCCAATTATATACATAAACAAGTATATGGACCTTTAATTAGGTACATATATATGCACAGAAATACATGTATAAAGTTTGAAATTTGTTTTCTATAAATTTATAGATGCATTTATCTATATTCATATACACACATGTATATACATTCATTAATCAACATAGAAAACAGCACAAATAAATACATGTGCTTATACAATTGCATTTATATACATAGATACAAATATGCAAATACATACTGATGACACGGTATTAAGACATTTATAATTTTATTTATTATGAAATATAGCAGCTTTCATATTAGATGATTCATGAGTTCTCTTAATAACTCACGAAATTATGTTTATACCTTGAAAGCATGATTAAAACAATTTGAGGGTTTGAATCTTAATTATTTTCATGCCTTGACTATTTCAAAACAATTTGATTCCACATCATTTCAAGTTAAAGTTGATATTAACCTGATTAAACTTATTATTTCACAGTTTTCCTGGATTTTTACGATCTTAGTAGTTCATTTTAGAGTTTCAAATATTTAATTACCCCTGAAGAAAAGGAATTTCTTGTCGCCTTCAAAACTGCACGCGTGTTAATGGTGGGATGCGGTGCCCTAGTGATCCACTAGACTGGCAAGATGGGAGGATCATCTGTCTTCTGTCTGACGGATCAGCCAAGCGGTGGCCCGCCAGTTTTTGATGCTACGTGTTTTATAAGCTCCCATATGGACAACGTCCAACATCCATCTCCCCTCCTCCTCTCGCCCGACAACGATGACCTCGCCCGACAACGCCGAAACAGGTGTTTTGGCATTCATCGGACCATTTCTTGTGTCTATTCAAAACAGGGATAGATAGAGATGGATGGAAACTGCCATCTGCGCTTCTAAAGCCGTTTGGTCACTATGTGCGGCCATAAAAGGTCGTGCAAAAAGACAGGGCAGGGGTTAAATTTTCAGAGTTCAGATCTGCCTAGAGCTGAGGAAGAAGTTTGGACCAGAGGAGCTACGGCACGGTTTGGCGAAGGATGCACGGTGTTTACACAACACGCCATGAGCTTCTGGTGATGTCTTGAAGCAGCGGAATCCAATTAGGGATCCATCATTTATCTCGCCATCGGCCATGTCATTAACTAGCTGGGAATTACTAGATTGCCGCCAGAACGCCTCATTCAACCGTGCCAACTAGACATGTACCGAAGCCTTCAAAAGCTGCTGAGGGTGCCTTTGGCACTGGCCATAGTTCGTCTCGCTGCCAGAGACAATGCTGACGGGAGGAGTCCTTTTCACCATCTACCCTGTCATTTCTAAACCATTTGATGTGCTCTTGGTCCCATTACACTCGTCTTTATTTCCTCCACCATTCTTTCCGTAACTCTACTTGGATTTGTCTCCTTACACTTTGTTTTGAAAATTTGCTTTAATTTCCATAACTCTGCGAAAATTTTGTTTGAACCTCTCCATCTCCTTACATTTTCATAAAATCAAAAAAGAAATGAGTGTTGATGTTATCCGACGTCAACACATCGATTTTTATCCGGTTTATTAAAATCATAAAAAGGAAAAAAATGTAACTTTTTTGAAAAGTGAAGAGATCAATCAGACATCTACAGCATCCATGTGATCGACCAAGGATCTTCTCACCGAGTTTCTAGGTGACTTTCTCAAAATTAGTTATCTTTTTCTCAAGATAGTTAATAATTTTCTTTTAATGGCACGTCATGAGAATGATATTGCGAAGTGCTGACCCACATGACATGCAGGAGTGCGCAAAAAAAAGTAAAAAACTACCCAAATCCTCGCAACCCCCGTATCCCCTCTCCTGTTCTTCCCCCTTCACGTCCACTCACACTTTCTCTCTCTTGCTCTCTCTATTTGTCTAGCTGTTTGTCTCTCTCTTTCTTTCTTTATCTCTCTCTCTTTCTATCCCTCTCTCTCTCTCCTTCTCATCTCTCCGGGAGAGGGGGAGGATGGCGAGAGAGTGCGAGAGAGAGAGGGGAAATTGAGAGAGCGAGAGAGAGAGAGAGGGGAAATTGAGAAAGCGCGCGAGAGAGAGGAGAGAGCCACCTTCGCCGTCTCTAATTGGATCAGCTGTCGTGACCCGCTGGCTTAGCAGGTGACATAAAGAGGGAGAGGGGGGAGATAGAGAAGAGAGTGCGATAGAGAGGGAGAGGGAAAATTGAGAGAGTGCGAGAGAGAGAGGAGGGAACCACCTTCGCCATCTTTGATTGGATCAGCTGTCGTTGTGACCCGCTGGCTTAGAAGTTGACAGAAAGAGAGAGAGAGGGAGATAGAGAAGAGAGTGCGAAAGAGAGAGAGAAGAAATTAAGAGAGTGTGAGAGAGAGAGGAGGGAGCCACCTTCGCGATCTCTGATTGGATCAGCAGTCCCAATTACATTTCAAACCCTAGTTTTTTCACTGACCATAGCCTGTTTTTCAAATCAATTCTTTCAAAAATCTTACTTTTCTAACCTTTGATTTATTATCAATTCTAATTTATTTTCTAACTCTTATTTCGTTTCTTAACTGTAATATTTTTCTGTCCAGCTCTTATCTAACCGACATCTCGTTTCAAAGCCTAATTTCTTTTCCAACCCTCGGTTAATTTCTATACAAATATCATTCTATAGCCTAAATTCTTGTTCTAACCTAAAATTAATTTACACCCTCAGTTCTTTACTAACCTTAATTTCTTTTCTAGCTCTGATTTTATTTCATTCTTAATAACTCACGAAAACATGAAAAGGCGTTGAGGGTATGAATCTTAAATATTTTCATGCCTTGACTATTTCAAAACCAATTGATCCTACATCATTTCAAGTTAATTTTGATATTAACCTGATTAAACTTATTATTTCACAGTTTTCCTGGATTTTTACGATCTTAGTGGTTCATTTTAGAGTTTCCAATATTTAATTACCCTGAAGAAAAGGAATTTCTTGTCGCGTGCAAAACTGCACGCGTGTTAATATCAGCCTAGCGGTGGCCCGCCGGATTTTGATGCTACGTGTTTTATAAACTCCCATGTGGACAACGTCCAACATCCATCTCCCCCTCCTCCCGTCGCCCGACATCGCTGACCTCGCCCGACAACGCCCAAACAGGTGTCTTGGCATTCATGGGGCCGTTTCTTGTGTCTAATCAAAACAGGGATAGATAGAGACGGATGGAGACTGCCATCTTGGATTGTATTTACGGGTAATAGTCTAGAAACCCCCAATTGGGGTTTGTCTTCTTTTCACCCCAACGTTTCTAAACAGCCGCCTCCACCCCAATGTTTGGGGTTTTATCTTCTTTTCACCCTGAGGCTTCTATCGCGCAGAGCTGGCAGCGACGTGGACGCCACGGCAGCAGCTCACCGGACGCGAAAGCCACGTTGCTGTCATGTCACCACAAGGCAAAACAAAAAATCCGGATTTCTAGTAAGACCGAATAGGTCAGCTGTAACTTCTCTCCCTCGCCGAGCGTAAGTCCGTAACCAAATGAATTTAATCTCACAAATAGATAAGGGTAACGATAGGTAGCATGATGATTCCGAGAAGAGAGGATAAGGGAAAATGAGAGCACCATATAAAAGAATAATGGTCACCTAAATAGGCCCAATAACCAATACAAGACTAAAGTCAAATTACCAAAATATAAGAGATCAAAATCACAAAAATATCTTGTTACACTCCCCTTCAAGTGAGAGCCTTGATGTCAATCATATCCATAATAATATAAAAAAGTCATCAGATTTACCGATGAGACATTTGGTGATGATATCTTCTAGCTACTCGAAACTCTAACCATATAAAGTAGAGAAAAGGCCTTCAAGACATTCTCTTCAATAAGGTGATAATTGACCACAACATGCTTGGTGTAATCGTAAATGTTTTGGCTATGAAAGTTGGTAGCTTGAATGAAATAATGAAATCTTCATGATTGTTTCAAATGGAAAACCAAGCTCCTAGAGTAGAGATCATAAAGATATCAACTCCAAAGGCACATGAGGCATTAATTGGCACTCCACTTCTACATTAGATCTCATTTACTTTTTGAATAGGCACATAACCAAGTTTCCATCAAGATAAGTACAATATCTAAATTTAGAATTCATGTCATTACAATCTCTTGCATAACCTATGCCACAAGATTAGTCTCGATATGCAACTACGTAGCATATTTTAATCCTTTGCCTTGAGAAATGTATGGAGGACCTTAAAGGTTCATGCATCAATAATACTATATAAAAGTAATCATCCTTCGCTACCAATTCGAATCATCAAATATGACAAATCAACTTCTACTCTTAAAAATATTTTCTATTTATCACATGAAAAGATACAGATTTAAGCCCAAGAACTATGTCCAAGAACTACTTAAATCACAATTATATATGTGAAAGAAGACGTACATGAGGTCTCCACGCCCATATACTGAGTCATACTTGAAGATTTAAGTCCCTCAATTATATTTTGAAGGAAGAGGTGCTTGAGGTCTCCACTGAGTCTAGGATAGGCTTTTTCACGCTTTCGCTCTAACCCTCTGCGAGCGCGTCACTGTATTACCATCCATAACTCTCCCACTAGTCCCATTCAGCTACATCCTCCAATCTTCGGGGGATCGTCTCCAGTCTCCCGCAGTAGGAGATTTTGAGTTTTTGGAGGCGTGGCATGGCTCCATGTTCAACAATCATTCTCTCCAGTCGGTCGAGGCTCCGTAGTTCTAGTTCTTGGAGGCGTGGCAAGGCTCCAGCTTCAACAGTCATTTCCTCCACTTTCTGGAGGCCCGATAGTTCTAGATTTTGGAGGCATGGCATGGCTCCACCTTCAACAACTATTCTGTTCACTTGTTGGAGGCTAGATAGTTGTAGTTTCTGCAGCTGCTTGAACCCGTCTCCACGAAATTTTATCCCTCCCCTCCAACTGTACACATCATGCGTCAAAGAGAGAAACCTCAGTTCAGAGAGCTGGCCAAGAGAAGGCAATGGATCTCGGTGGAGATAAGATCGAGCAAGCTCAAGATAGGTAAGACCTGCAGGCCACGCGTAGTTGAGCACAAATCCGTAATGCTCAAGAGAGCAGAGATCTCTAAGCGACCCTAGAATATCCTCAGGTCTCACTTCCTCATGAAATTTGCTCTTTACTGGCCCTTTTAGTTGTAATGTGTGTAGATGGAGGCCTCGAGAGTGTCAAAGCTTTCCACGGGATCGACGAGCCTTCAAGTTTCAAAATCTTGAGGCGCGAGAACTGGGGCAAATACAAAGAGAGCACCTCGTAATGAAAGGCATCGATATGCAATATTTCCAGAGTTTTGATCTCCTTCATCTGGTGCAAGCTTTCATTCATCAAGTCCTCGGCATTTGCTCCACACAGAACCTGAAGAGATCTCCACCGGCATTGGCCCATATAAGGAATCGATGCATTCGTTGGAAAAAACACTTGCCGGAGAGTTTCTATCTCCCACACAGCGCTTGTCATTTCCTTGATCGGCGTCTGTCGGACATCGAGAAACTGCAAGCGAGATAGGTTTTTTATTGTCTCTAGGGAGCCGCATTATACTTGTGAACGCCAAGCTTAGGTAGCGCAAATTGACGAGGCGTCCGATCTCGTCGGGCAGCACCCTGAGGCTTTGTGCCCCTTGCAGGTCGATCACTCTGATCAACTTCAGCCCACACACAAAGAGATTCATAGCTAGCAGTTTCATGGAAGTTGAAGCTCAGCAAGGCCCGTAGACGCGGCGCAGACTTGAGCCGGGAAATGGTCTCCACCTCTGGTTCAGTAATTCTAGAGAGGCGTCGAAGGGACTCTGGCGGGAGAGGTCTGGTCCCCTGATGCACTGACATGAAGTTGATTTGTTTCGCCTCTGAAATGCATAGCTCGCGAAGGAGATCGTGTACCCTGCACCAAATGACGCCGTAGCAGTGGTCCCGCTTGACGACGTGAACCAAGGATCTTCGTATGAGCTTTTCCAGGTGGCGTTCTGCCGTCTCTTCCAGCGTTTGTGTATCTCTCTCCGCTATGAAGCCCTCTGCGATCCACAGCCTGATCAGCCGATCATACTCTATTGGGTAAACATCATATAGTGGCACGACCTTTAGGGTAATTATCAGATAGTGGCACCACCTTTTTTCACGCTCAAATAGTGGCACCACCTTTTTCGATGGCTCAAATAGTGGCACCACCTCAGCATTCCCGCTGAGGTGGCATTTATTATTTTTTCCTCTTCCACCTGGCTGCCACGTGGTCCTGCTTATTCTCTCTCTCTCTCTTTATTCTCTTCCTCTCTCTTTATTCTCTATCGTCATTCTGTCTCTCGTCATTCTCTCTCGTCATTTTTTTTCTCTCTCTCTCTCTCTCTCTTTTCCAGTTGTCGGCGGCACCCTTAGCAATCGGCTTGGGTCCTTCACTCGTCTCAACAGACTCGTCATCTCTGGCAGTCGGGTCTCCGGCGAGATTCCGGACGAGATCGGCGAGTTGGGTAATCTCCGCGAGCTCGTGTTATCACGCAGCCGCGTCTCCGGTCGCGTCCCCAGGAGACTCGGCAATTGCGGGTCCCTTCGTATCCTTGATCTCAGTGCAAATCAGCTCGACGGCCCTATCCCGCCCGAGATGGGGCAGCTTAACGCGCTTCTGAAGTTGGACATGAGCGAGAACATTCTCTCCGGCCAAGTTCCCCCCGAACTCGCCCGGCCAAGTTCCCCCCGAACTCGCCCGGCCAAGTTCTTCAGAACTC
>CM044119.1:6630409-6724733 GCA_024174645.1 Lemna minuta | reverse complement strand
ACGCGCACGCACACGTGCTAATGCGTTGCACCTGGCATACACACAATGATAAGAAATCGACCAATGTTACTCTCACTGGTGCTCCTGGAATACGCACATCCAGGTGCACCAGTTGACTCTCGCTGGTTGAAGTCAAATGGTAATTTTCTAATTATATTTAAATTTTTATGTGCAAGTTCTTAAGTAATTTTCATTAAAAAAATAGTTGGGAAAAAAGATCCAATCTGAAATGTACTTCATTTTAAAGATTACTTGGTACAAAGCACACATATTACTTAGTATAAAGAGTGAATATCACCATTGACTTAGAGAGCTGGTAATGGATATGATGCAGTGAGTTTGGATTGACTCTGCCTCAGTTGACTTCAAAATGTTTTCCTCAAATAGTCATCGACAGCATCTGTCATCATCATTGAACTTCATCGATAGTATTATCATGTAATCATCACCATGAATAATTTTTCAATATTATGCTAACCATTAATTCAGTATTATGCTACAAGGTTTCATTCACATATTTATAGTATTACAAATTCTATATATCATCATCCTCATACGTCATTATCATTTATTATGATATGTAACATCATCTTCACATATCAACACCTCTTAAGAAAATGAAATAACATCCAACCCTAAAATCCTAAATCAACATAAATCCGTAGAGTTTTTGTAGATGACGACCATGAAGCTTTCCTCTAGCTACGGGTTCGCTACGGAGGTGCTAGAGTGCCCCGCGTCTATTCTCTTCAGAGCTGCTCAATCTTCTCTCCTCCGCTGTCCACGTCTGCCTCCCCCTCTCCGCCATCATGGTGGCGGCGTTGACTCTCAGCTCCGGACTTCTCTGGCTATGGCGAGAGGAGCGCTTCACTGTCCCTCTCCATTCCCATGGCCCACACCTTCAAGGTCTCTCTCATCATGCTCCTCCCGGAGTCTCCTTTCAATCCTCATCTCGGCGTCTTCCAAATAGAAGTTCTATTGACGTCATCAAATGCATCACGTACCAATAATTTCTAACACGTTAATCCTTGGTTGCTGCGACCTAGCGTTGCAGAAGGAACTTCTGTTTTGATAAGCAAAATAGAGCAACTTGTGTAAACATAATTTGCCTAGTTTACGTTGTAACCTGAACTTCTTTTCTAACCCGCATTTCTTTTTCAACCCTAATTATCTTTCTAATCCAAGTTTATTTTAGAACTCTGATTTTTTCCCGATCGTAATTGCTTTCTAACCCTAATTATCTTGACCCTATATTATTCTTGAACACTAATTTTTCGGCTAACTCTAAATTACTTTCTAACCCGAAATTCTTTTCTAACCCTAACTTTTCCTATAATCCTAATTTATGTTTTTTGACTAAAAATTTCTTCTCTAGCCCTTATTTCTTTTCCAACTTTACATTGTCCCATAGCAAAAAATTATTTTTGAACGATTTTCTATTCCTATTTTTTGTAAGCCAAAATTCTTTTCAATTTCACTTCTAAGCCTAATTTCTTTTACTCTGCCTTATGAACTATGATGGCTCTTTTAACTACACAGTATCGTACCTCCGGGACATTCCTCTCTCTTTGCGTGTACCTTTTCTCTCCCTCCCTCCGGGACTTTCCTCTTTCTTTGCGTGTATTTCGCTACTCCTTTTCCCAAAGTTGAAGTGGGAAAAATAGAGAGCCTTCTTGGAATGGCGTTACCTGTGCCTTCATCTTCGTCGGCCGCTTCTGGTCGCGTTATTCTACGAAGAGGAGGCCTTACTTTCCCGAAGAACATCCGCCGATTTCCCGCCCATTTAGACTCTTGAAATTTTTTCCATTTAGGCTCTTAATATCTTTTGTGATTTAAATCTGTCAACTTAAATCACAATTATATTTTGAAAGAAGACGTACATCCATAATCACAATTAACCCTTTGCGAACGCATCACTCTATTACCATCGGCAGATTGTCTCCGGATCCTCCGATCCGGGGATCGTCTCTAGTTTCGGGCAGTCGCAGATTCTGAGATTTCGGAGGCATGGCATGACTCCATATTCAAAAGTCATTGTCTCCAGTTGGTCGAGGCTCCGTAGTTCTAGTTCTTGGAGGCGTGGCAAGGCTCCACATTCAACAACTATTCTCCTCACTTGCTGGAGGCTCGATAGTTGTAGTTCTTGGAGGCGTGGCATGGCTCCATATTCAACAACTATTCTCTCCACTTGTTGGAGGCCGCATAGTACTAGTTTCTGCAGTCGCCTGAACTCAACTCCCCGAAATTTCATCTCTTTCCCCCAACTGTACACATTTCCCCACAAAGTGAGGAACCTTAGTTCATAGAGCTGGTCAAGAGAACGCAATGGATCCCGGTGGAGATGAGAGTCCCGAAGCTCAAGATAGGTGAGATGCACAGGCCAACTGTAGTCGAGCTCAAGTTTCTCACTCTCAGGTCTCACTTCCTTAGGAAATTCGCTCTTTATTTGACCCCATAGCACTAATGTGCGAAGTTGAGGGAAGCGTGAGCGTGTCAAAGCTGTCCACGGGATCGACGAGCCTTGAAGTTTCAAAATCTTAAGTCTCCAGAACTGGGACAACTTCAAAGAGAGCCGCTTGTGATGAGGGGCGTCGATTTGCCATATTTCCAGAGTTTTGATATCCTTCATCCAGGGCAAGCTGTCATGCATCCTGTCGGTCGCTGCGAAAGAAAGAACCTGAAGAGATCTCCACCAGCAATGGCCCATATAAGGAATCGATGCATTCGTTGGGAAAAACACTTGCCGGAGAGTTTCTATATTCCACACAGCGCTTGTCATTTCCTTGATCGGCGTCTCTCGTACATCGAGAAACTGCAAGCGAGATAGGTTTTTTATTGTCTTGGGGAGCCACTCTATACTTGTGCCCCTCAAGCCTAGGTAGCGGAGATTGACGAGGCCTCCGATCTCATTGGGCAGCACCTTGAGGTTTGTTGCTCCTTCGAGGTCAATCACTCTGATCAGCTTCAGCCCCCCCACAAAGAGATTCATAGCAGCAGTTTCATGGAAGTTGAAGCCGAGCAAGGCCCGCAGACGCGGCGTAGACTTGAGCCGGGATATGATCTCTTCTGGTTCAGTAATTACAGAGAGGCGCCGATGGGACAACTCTGCCGGGAGAGGTCTCGTCCCCAGGTGTAATGACATGAAGTCGATTTGTTTCGCCTCTGAAATGCATAGATCGCGGAGGAGTTCGTGTACCCTGCAGAGAATGATGCCGTTGTAGTGGTCCCGCTCGACGACGTGAACCAAGGATCTTTCTATGAGCTTTTCTAGCTGGATTTCTGCCGTCTCTTCTAGCGTCTGCGTATCTCCCCTCTCCGCTATGAAGCCCTCTGCGATCCAGAGCCTGATCAGCCGATCAGACTCTATCTGGTACGCCTCGGGGAAGGCGCCGAGGTAGAGGAAGCACCATTTCAGATCGTACGGCAGATCTAAATAGCTCAGGCGCAGTATTTTCATAAAGTTCTGGCCTTCGCCTTCGTCTTGCCATACCATGCTTCTGGACACCCTCTCCCACTCCGATATAGACCGTTGCTTCTGCGACAGTAACCCTCCCATGACGACCAACGCAAGCGGCAAGCCGCCACATTTGTCCGCCATCTGCTCGCCCAACTTCTTGAGCCTCCCCGTGCAGTCACTCCTTTCGTTCTGTATGGGGATCGCCTTGGAAAGGAAGAGGTCCCGGCTTTCCTTCTGGTTAAGGAATCGGAGTTCGTAGGCTCGGGTGGCTAGGTCTGGATCTGCCGCGTCAGCGACTTCACGGTTGCGGGTGGTGATGAGCACCTTGCTTCCATTGCCTTCGTCTGGGAGATGCATCCCAAACATCCGCCAGACTTCGCTGTCCCACACGTCGTCCATGACGATCAGGTAGGTCTTCCCCAGGAGTGACTTGTGCACGCACGACTCCAGCATGGTCTTCTCCATCTTCTCGTATTTCTTGCTTTCGTCCGGGCAGATCTGGCGAAGCAAATCCTTGAGAAGCTTCACCTCCTGGTAATCCTTAGAAACATCAATCCAGACAGCGCAGTGGAAGCGACTTTGGATCCAGGGATCTTTGAACACCCTCTTGGCCAGGGTAGTCTTCCCCAGGCCTCCCATCCCTACGATCGAGACCACCGATCGCCGCTTTTCCCTCTCCGGGTTGAGGAGATGCAGAATAGATTCCTTCTCATCTTTCATGAGGACGACACGGGAGGAGTCCAGGGCGTGAAGATCGGGGGCCCTCCGCCGCGTTTCCGCGGCATTTCCCAGGGCATGAGGACGACCGGGGGCGGTGAGTCCAGGGCGTGAAGTGCGGGTGCCCTCCCCTCCCCCCCCCCTCCCCCGCCCCCGCCCAATATCGCCGTCGATGTGCCTCCTTTCCCCACGATCATCGGGGAGAGCTGTGATTCCGTATCCGGCCGCGCTCTCCCTGATATTCTTAATCCTCTGCTTGAGCTCTTCGATCTCCATTCCACAATCATCGCTAGGGGTGTGAGCGCCGGGATCAGAGCGCCGGCGTTTTTGGCCTATCCCTGGCTCAGATCCTTGGATGGCGATGGATTCGATCAGATCTTCAGCGTCGTATGCGGCTTTCCTGACTTCTTTCACCCAGTCTTGGACCAATTTGTTCCCGCCCCGAGGCTTGGCATCCGCGTCTCGCAAGAAACTCTCGATCCAGGTGAGCTCTCGCTTCAGATCTTCGGCTTGCTCCCTGATACTTCCCAGGAAGCGAGCTTCGTTGATGATGGCGTCGCCGATTTTCTGTATGGCATAGCTTACGACAGCGTCAGCCATTGCTTCTCACTTCTCAGGGAGGGAGACTGGGCCAACTCTTCGTGGGGATATTCGTCTGCCTCAAAGCATGGAGGGTGATTTCGATCGGGGGGAGAGAAAGAAGGGAGCCACCTTCGCCATATCTGATTTGATCAGCTGTCGTTGTAACCCGCTGACTGAGCAGGAGACATAAAGAGGGAGACGGAGATAGAGAAGAGATTGCGATAGAGAGAGAGGGAAAATTGAGAGTGGGAGAGAGAGAGAGGAGGGAGCCACCTTCGCCCTCTGTGAGTGGATCAGCTGTCGTTGTGACCTGCCGGCTAAGAAGGTGACAGAAAGAGAGAGAGAGATGGGGAGAGAGTGCGAGAGAGAAAAGAGGGGGCCACCGTCGCCGTCTCTCATTGAATCAGCTGGGTCAGAAGAGAGAGAGAGAGAGAGGAGGCCACCAGCCCACCACCAACTGGATAAGGTGTCGTTGTGACCCGCTGGCTTAGAAGGTGACAGAAAGAAAGAGAGAGAGATAGGGAGATAGAAAGAGAGTGCGGGAAAGAGAAGGAAATCCTGTAAATTGCAAGTTTCATTTTCTATTCCAAGCCTCTTTTCAACCCCATATTTATTTTTCAACCCGAATTTCATTTCTAACCTCACTCGTTGCCTGACCTTAACTTCTTTTCTTACCCTCATTTTCATTCGAATAATTTTTTTCCAACCCTCATTCATTATTTCAACCGAAATTTTCCCCCTAACCTTAATTCCTTTTCTAAATCTAATTTCTCTTCAAACCCTAATTTCAATTCATACCCTAAATTTGTTCATAACCCTGATTGGTTTTTACCCCTACTTTCTTTTCTACCTAATTTTCATTTCCAGTCCCACTTCTTTTTCTTACTCTTTTTACATTCTAACTGTAATTTCTTTTCTAACAATTAACTATATGCTGAAACCCCAATCTCTTTTCAAACCATCATTCTTCAATTATTGGCATATGATAATATTTTTACCATTTATATTCTCAAATCCTAACTCTTTTGTATCCCTAAATTATCTTCTAAAACTAATTACTTTTACAGTCCCAATTACATTTCTAACCCTACTTTTACAGCCACTTTTTCGGTATGGCATAGCTTACGGCAGGGTCAACCATGGCTTTTCACGTCTTACTTCTCAGGGAGGAAGACCAGACCAACTCTTCTTGGGGGAGGATGGCTTTTCACGTCTTTACGTGGCTTTTCACGTCTGCCTTAAAGCGTGGACAGTAATCTCGATTGAAGAGGGGGAGGATGGCAAGAGAGTGCGAGAGAGGAGACATTGACAGAGTGCGAGACAGAGAGAGAGGGGAAATTGAGAGAGCGCGAGAGAGAGAGGAGGGAGCCACCTTCGCCACAAAGAGGGAGCCAATTATATACATAAACAAGTATATGGACCTTTAATTAGGTACATATATATGCACATAAATACATGTATAAAGTTTGAAATTTGTTTTCTATAAATTTATAGATGCATTTATCTATATTAATATACACATGTGTATACATTCATTAATCAAAATAGAAATCTACACAAATGCAAGTACATACTGATGACACGGAAATACATTAAGACATTTATAATCTTATTTATTATGAAATATAGCAGCTTTCATATTAGATGATTCATGAGTTCTCTTAATAACTCACGAAATTATGTTTATACCTTGAAAACATGAAAAGACGTTGAGGGTATAAATCTTAATTATTTTCATGCCTTGACTATTTCAAAACCAATTGATCCTACATCATTTCAAGTTAATGTTGATATTAACCTGATTAAACATATTATTTCACAGTTTTCCTGGATTTTTACGATCTTAGTAGTTTATTTTAGAGTTTCAAATATTTAATTACCTTGAAGAAAAGGAATTTCTTGTCGCCTGCAAAACTGCACGCGTGTTAATGGTGGGAGGCGGTGCCCTAGTGATCCACTAGACGTGCAAGATGGGAGGATCATCTGTCTTCGGTCTGAAGGATCAGCCAAGCGGTGGCCCGCCAGCTTTTGATGCTACGTGTTTTATAAGCTCCCATATGGACAACGTCCAACATCCATCTCGCCCGACAGCGCTGACCTCGCCCGACAACGCCGAAGCAGGTGTTTTGACATTCATGGGGCCGTTTCTTGTGTCTATTCAAAACAGGGTTAGATAGAGACGGATGGAAACTGCCATCTGGGCTTCTAAAGCCGTTTGGTCTCTAGTGCGGCCATATAAGGTTGCGAAACGACAGGGCAGGTGTTGAATTTTCAGAGTTCAGATCTGCTGTTCGGCGTTGTCGCAAAGGCTCTGTGGACGTTCACATTAATAATGCATGAACGAGCCCACAGAAAAAAGTAAAAAACTCCTGTTCTTCCCCCTTCACGTCCACTCACCCTTTCTGAGATTTAGAAGTCCTTGATTTCATCTTTACATTTTTACATCTTTCTTCCCTTTTCATTCATAATTTCCACTTTTGTAATCCAAAAATATAAGAATAATCTTTCATTTCGATCTTTTAAGCTCAATTTGGTGCGATTTTCTGTATGGCCTAGCTTACGGCTTCAGTCATGGCTTCTCACTTCTCAGGGAGGGAGACCGGGCCAACTCTTCGTGGGGAATACTTGTCTGCCTAAAATCTCGATTGGGGGGAGATGGGGGAGAGTGCGAGAGAGCGAAAGGAGGGAGCCACCTTCGCCATCTCTGATTGGATCAGCTGTGGTTGTGACCCGCTGATTCAGCAGGCGACATAAAGAGGGAGAGAGGGAGATAAAGAAGACATTGGGATAGAGAGAGAGAGAGAGAGCGAAAATTGAGAGAGAGCGAGAGAGAGAGGAGGGAGCCACCTTCGGCATCTCTGATTGGATCAGCTGTCATTGTGACCCGCTGGCTTAGAAGTTGACAGAAAGAGAGAGAGAGAGAGAGACTGAGATAGAGAGGAGAGTGCGATAGTGAGAGGAGGAGGGATCCGTCCACGCCATCTCTGGTTGAATTAGGGATCGTTGTGACCCACTGGCTTAGAAGGCGACAGAAAGAGAGAAAGAGGGAGATAGAGAAGAGAGTGCGATAGAGAGAGAGAGGAAATTAAGAGAGTGCGAGAGAGATAGGCGGGAGCCACCTTAGCCATCTTTCATTGGATCAGCAGTCCTAATTACATTTCAAACCCTAGTTTTTTCACTGACCATAGCCTCTTTTCCAAATCAATTCTTTCAAGAATCTTAGTTTTCTAACCTTAGATTCATTCTCAATTCTAATTTCTTTTCTAACCCTTCTTTCGTTTCTTAACTGTAATAATTTTTGTTGCAGCTCTTTACTAAACCAAATATCGCTTCAAACCCTAATTTATTTTCTAACCCTCGGTTAATTTCTATCACAATACCCTTCTATAGACTAACTTCTTCTAACCTAAAATTAATTTACACCCATGATTTCTACGATAATCCCTCAGCTCTTTTCTAATCTTCATTTCTTTTCTAGCCCTGATTTTATTTCAAACCCTAATTTTTTCTTCTTTTTCTTTTTTTCTATGCTGTTCTTTTCTCACGGCAATCTCATTTTGAGCCCTATTTCTTTTCTAACCCGATATCATTCTATGGCCTTCCATGCATGGAATTAAGACACTTTTTATTTTATTTATTATGAAATATTGCAGCTTTCATATTAGATGATTCATGAGTTTATCCTAACAGCTCACGAAATTATGTTTATACCTTGAAAACATGAGAAGGCGTTGAGGATATGAATCTTAATTATTTTCATTCCTTGACTATTTCAAAACCAATTGATCCTACATCATTTCAAGTTAATGTTGATATTAACCTGATTAAACTTATTATTTCACAGTTTTCCTGGATTTTTACGATCTTAGTAGTTCATTTTAGAGTTTCAAATATTTAATTACCCTGAAGAAAAGGAATTTCTTGTTGCCTGAAAAACTGCACGGGTGTTAATGGTGGGAGGCGGTGCCCTAGTGATCCACTAGACTTGCAAGATGGGAGGATCATCTGTCTTCTGTCTGACGGATCAGCCAAGCGGTGGCCCGCCAGTTTTTGATGCTACGTGTTTTATAAGCTCCCGTATGGACAACGTCCAACATCCATCTCGCCCGACAACGCTGACCTCGCCCGACAACGCAGAAACAGGTGTTTTGACCTTCATGGGGCCGTTTCTTGGGTCTATTCAAAACAAGGATAGATAGAGACGGATGGAAACTTCCATCTGGGCTTCTAAAGCCGTTTGGTCTCTAGTGCGGCCATAAAAGGTTGCGAAACGACAGGGCAGGTGTTGAATTTTCAGAGTTCAGATCTGCTGGAGATGAGGAAGAAGTTCAGATCTGCTGTCAGGCATTGTCGCAAAGGCTCTGCGGACGTTCACGTTAATAATGCATGAACGAACATGACATGCACGAGCCCACAAAAAAACTACAAAAAAATCCTCGAAATCCCTATCCCCTCTTCCGTTCTTCCCCCCTAATGGGCACTCACCCTCTCTCTCTCTATCTCTCCCTCTCCTCATCTCTCTCTCTGCGCGAGCGCTCTCTCTCCTCTGCTTGAGAGCTCTATCTCTCCCTCTGCGTGAGTCCTCTATCTCGCCCTTTGTGTGTGAGCTCTATCTCTCCCTCTCTGTCCTCTCTCTCTCTCTTTCTATCTCTCTCTGCTCTCTTTGCTCTCTCCCTCTATACCTTCCTCTCTGCATTCTCTATTCCACTCTCCATTCTTTCGCCCAATCTCTCTCTGCACTCCATGATCATTCTACTCTCTCTCTATCTCTACAGTATCTGCCCTCTATCCGCAATTTTTTTGCTCTCTCTCAATCCTTCTCTCCGTATACATAGGTGCTCTTTTCTCCCTCTCTACGCACTCTCTCTCTCTCTTCATCCCTGCCTATACGTTGGATTACGTTCGCCAAGACTTAGTGTTGGTTGGAGGCACGTGCATAAAGCATACTCTCACATGCTGACGCCAGGAAACCGAGTAATGGTTTTTATACACGTGCACGAAGAACCATTTTGAGAGGACTACATAAATAGAAACATATAAAGAATTATATTTATAGCTTTATTCATCTATGCTCATAAATGAATTTATATTTATTTTATCTATATTTGTATTATTTATATACAAATGGAAATGCATATACACAATGTGTCTACTTGGTTTAAGTTTATTTATATCAATACCCATGTATATTTATATATTTAAATACACATAAATACATAAAAACATATAGTTTATGGATGCATATGTATACATATACATATCAAAAGATATAGCCAGATGTATACGTCAAGATATTGTTATTAATATATACATTTATTTTACGCAAATAAATACCATTCATTTGGACGAAGAAATGAAGATTATTTGTATATTTATATAAATGCCAATATATTCATATATTTATGTATATGTATAGATATAGATATGTATAGGGCTAATATCATATATGAGTCTGAACTTTATCATATATGAGTCCAACCTTTTTTTTTTTGTCAGATATCAGTCCAAACTTTTTAAAAAGTCCACATATGAGTCTCATAAAAAAGTCCCGCTGCGGAGAGTCCACGGCAGCGATGTGGCAGCCACGTCGTTCCAGCCTCTCTCTCTCTCTCTCCCTCTCTCTCTCTCTCTCTCTCTCTCTCTCTCTCTCTCTCTCTCTCTCTCTCTCTCTCTCTCCCGCCCTCCCTCCCTCCCTCCCTCCCCCGCCTCACTCTCCCTCCCCTCCCTCCCCTCCCTCCCTCCCCCGCCTCACTCTCCCTCCCCTCCCCTCGCCCGCCCGTCTCACTCCCTCCCTCCCCTCCCTCCCTCCCCCGCCTCACTCTCCCGCCCTCCCTCCCTCCCCCACCTGTCTCGCACGCCCTCCCTCCCCCGCCTCACTCTCCCTCCCTCCCTCCCTCCCTCCCCCCGCCTCACTCTCCCTCCCCTCCCTCACCCGCCCGTCTCACCCTCCCTCCCCTCCCTCCCTCCCTCCCCCGCCTGTCTCGCCCGCCCGTCTCACCCTCCCTCCTCCCTCCCTCCCTCCCTCCCCCGCCTCACTCTCCCGCTCTCCCTCCCTCCCTCCCTCCCCCGCCTCACTCTCCCGCCCTCCCTCCCTCCCTCCCCGCCTCACTCTCCCGCCTAGGGCGGCGGAGGATGACGTGGCCTTTGGCTGAGGGCGCTCGTTGAGGAAGATGACGCGGGCGCTGTTAATGACGTAAGTTTGGAGGCCACTGACGTCGATGGCTTTTTGCACCTCCGAGACTCTCACCACGTCGTGGTACGATGATCGCCGTATCTGCGCCTGGCGGCGCCACCATTCGCGCGCACGTGAGAGAAGAAAAAAAGAGAATGTAGGGAGAGAAAGAGAAACGAGGGAACGAGATTGGGAAGAAAGAGAGAGAGAGATTAACGAGAGATAACTACAAATTAGAGAAATAGGATGACAAAGCAAGAGATGCAGGAGACAAGACGAGAAATCAACGAGAGAGAGATAATGAGGAACTAAGAAATCATCAAGAGAGGGAAAGAGATGATGAAAATGATGATGAGAAATAAGCGAGAGAGGGAGACGAAGAAATGAGAAGATATCTTGGGCGAGAGAGAGATATAATGGGCGAAAAATAAGGTAGTTCGAGAGACGGAGAAACGAGAAGATATCAAGAGAGATAGAGAGAAATGGCGTGAGTGGGAAGGATAGAGCGAGAAAGAGAAGATTTACGCAGAGGGAGAGAAAAAGAGAGAGGATGAAAATTCTGCCCGACCAAGAAATGATAGAGAGAGGAGGATTAGGGTGCTTAGAGAGGGAAAGAGAAATAAAAGAGAAAGAGAGGAAGACAATGGTGATGAGGATTCTGAGCGAGAAAGAAATGATAGAGGAGAAGGTTAGAGGGCTTAGAGGGAGAAAGAGAAATAAGAGAGAAAGAGAGGAAGCCAGAAATGATGAGAATTCAGTTGGAGAAAGAAATGACGGAGGAGAAGTTAAGAACGAGAGAGAAATAAGAGGGAAAGAGAGGAGAACAGGGATGATGAAAAATTCTGCAGAAAAAAAGGGAGACATAATTGGGAAGAGATCAAGAGAGGAATAGAAACTGAGAGAAAGAGAAATGACAAGCCCCACGCATCTCTATCTCTCTCAAAAGCTAACGCACTCGCTCATTGTTTCTCGTTTTAACCCATGTTCTCTAACACTCATACCACGCCCTTCTTTTTCTTTCTCTCTCTAAAATCTCTTCCCACATGAGACATCCCTATAATATCTTCCATCCCCTTTCCGCGCCTCTCAGTACATCCACATATTCACGAACCTAACAACTCGTCTCTCTAATTACGTCTCTGTAGATTTAGCAATTCGATCCCGGCAACCATCGTCACTTGCATTTGGAATACTATCCATTTTGCAGTTATTATCTGCGTCCTGTTTGCTGGTTTGGTCGGCGTCATCAATTTGTCACGCTCTTCTTCTCCCCCTTCTCTCCCTCTAACCTCAGTATGTCCACAATGGGCGATCGAGTGAGGCGGGGGAGCGAGGGAGGGCGGGAGAGTGAGGCGGGGGAGGGAGGGAGGGGAGGGAGGGGAGGGAGGGTGAGACGGGCGAGGGCGAGGGAGAGGGAGGGAGGGTGAGACGGGCGGGCGAGGGAGGGGAGGGAGAGTGAGGCGGGGGAGGGAGGGAGAGTGAGGCGGGGGAGGGAGGGCGTGCGAGACAGGTGGGGGAGGGAGGGAGGGCGGGAGAGTGAGGCGGGGGGAGGGAGGGAGGGTGAGACGGGGCGGGCGAGGGGAGGGGAGGGAGAGTGAGGCGGGGGAGGGAGGGAGGGGAGGGAGGGAGGGAGGGAGGGAGGGCGGGAGAGAGAGAGAGAGAGAGAGAGAGAGAGAGAGAGAGGCTGGAACGACGTGGCTGCCACATCGCTGCCACGTGGACTCTCCGCCGCGGGACTTTTTTATGAGACTCATATGTGGACTTTTTAAAAAGTTTGGACTGATATCTGACAAAAAAAAAGGTTGGACTCATATCTGGTACATTTGATAAAGTTCAGACTCATATATGATATTAGCCCGATATGTATATATATATATACACACTGAATGAGAGGGAAAGAGAGAGCAGAAGAGCGAGAAATAGAGGAAAAGCACGAGTAAAAAGCAAGAGACAGGGAGAGTAGAGAGGAGAAGACAGAGAAAAAGCTAGGAGGAAGAGCGATGGTGGGTTCTCTCCTCTTCTTCCCCAGTGCTGCAGCTTCTTCTTCTCAGGGAGGCTACAAGGCCCATACATGGCGACTTTTCAAGTTGGGAAAAGTTCAAGCTCTTCTAGCCCATCTTTGGGACTCCATTCCATAACTAGACCCAAAACAAAAGCAACAAATAAGCAAAACCATAAAATAAAAAAATAATTTATCAATGACTTGAGGATTTCGCCCTAATCCTCTCTCTTCAACTGAAACTCTCCCGTCTTCCGGGGATCGTCTTCAGCCTCCAGCAGCGGGAGATTTTGAGTATTTTGGAGGCGTGGCATGGCTCCATCTTCAACAGACATTCTCTCGAGCTTGTCGAGGCGATGTAGCTCTAGTATTTGGAGCCGTGGCATGGCTCCATCATCCACAATCATTATCTCCAGATTCTGGACGACGCTTAGCTGTAGTTTTTGGAGGCGAGGCATGGCTCCATCTGCAATAATCATTCTCTTCGGCTCGTCGAGGCCTGTCAGGACTAGTACCTGCAGCTGCTTGAACCCGTCTCCGCGAAATTTCATCTCTTCTCCCCCACCACTGTACGCGTGGGCCAATACGAGGAACCTCAGTTCAGGGAGCTGGCCAAGAGAAGGCAATGGATCCCCGTGGAGACCAGATTTTTCAAGACGAAGATGGGTGAGACCCGCAGGCCACTCGTAGTCGAGCAGAATTCCGTCGCGCTCAAGAGGGGAGAGATCTCCAGGCCTCTGTTCGTTTATTAGCCCTACTAGGTCTAATTGCCGGAGTAGACGGAGGCCTGAGAGAGTCATAGCCGTCCACGGGATCGACGAGCCTTGAAGTCTCAAAATCTTGAGGCGCGAGAACTGGGGCAAAGTCGAAGAGAGCACCGCGTGACTCGAGGCATCAATTAACGATAGGTCCAGAGTCTGGATGTCTTTTAACTTGTGCAAGCCGTCATTCATCCAGTTTCCGGTCCATGCGGAAGACAGAACCTGAAGCGATTTCCAGCGGCATTGGACCCTATTCGGAGCCAAACCTCCAATGGAAAAAACACTTGCCGGAGAGTTTCTATCTCCCACACAGCGCTTGTCATTTCCTTGATCTCCGTATGTCGGACATTAAGAAACTGCAAGCGAGATAGGTTTTTTACTGTTTCGGGGAGCGACTCTATCGCTGTGCCTTCCAAGCCTAGGTAGCGGAGATTGACGAGGCCTCCGATCTCCTTGGGCAGCGCCTTGAGTTTTCCTGCCCCTTGCAGGTCGATCACTCTGATCAGCTTCAGTCCCCCAACAGAGAGATTCATAGCCGGAGCAAGTTGGGGGCTGACTTCGAAGTTGAAGCCCAGCAAGGCCCGCAGACGCGGCGCAGACTTGAGCCGGGAGATGCTCTCATCTGGTTCAGTAATTATAGAGAGGCGCCGAAGGGACTCTGCGGGGAGAGGTTCCCTTCCCAGGCACACTGACATGAAGTCGAATCGTTTCGCCTCTGAAATGCATAGCTCGCGGAGAAGATCGTGTACCCTGCATAGAATGACGGGGTCTTCGGGGCTCCCAGAGATGTGAAGCAAGGACCTTTCTAAGAGCTTTTCCAGCTGGATTTCTGCCGTCTCTTCCAGCGTCAGCCCATCTCCTCTCTCCTCTATGAAGCCCTCTGCGATCCAGAGCCTGATCAGCCGATCAGACTCTATCTGGTAGTCCTCGGGGAAGGCGCAGAGGTAGAGGAAGCACCATTTTAGATCGCACGGCAGGTCTCCGTAGCTCAGGACCAGGATTCTCATGCAGTTCTGGCCTTCACCTTCGTATTGCCAGACCATGCTTTCGTACACCCTCTCCCACTCCGCTATGGACCGTTGCTTCTGCGACAGTAAACCTCCCATGACGACCAACGCAAGCGGCAAGCCGCCACATTTGGCAGCCATCTGCTCTCCCAACTCCTTGAGCCTCCCCGTGCAGGCACTCCTTTCCTCCTCTCTGGGGATCGCCTTGGAAAGGAAGAGGTCCCAGCTTTCCTCCTGGTTTAGGAATCGGAGTTCGTAGGCTCGGGTGGCTTGATCTGGATCTGCCGCGTCGGCGACTTCACGGTTGCGCGTGGTGATGAGCACCTTGCTTCCATTGCCTTCGTCTGGGAGATGCTTCTCAACGATCCGCCAGACTTGGGCGTACCACACGTCGTCCATGACGATCAGGTAGGTCTTCCCCAGGAGTGACTGCTGCAGGCACCTCTCCAGCATGGTCCTCTCCATGTTCTCGTATTCCTCAGCTCTTCTCGGGGAGATCTGGCAAAGCAAATCCTTGAGAAGCTTTACGTCCTGGTAATGCTGGGAAACATTAATCCAGAATGCGCAGCCGAAGCGTTTTTCGATCCGGGGATCTTTGAAAACCTTCTTGGCCAGAGTAGTCTTCCCCAGGCCTCCCATCCCTACGATCGAGACCACCGACCGCCGCGTTTCCCTCTTCGGGTCGAGGCGATTCAGAATATCTTCCTTCTCAGCTTCCATGAGGACGACGTGGGAGGAGCCCAATTCGTGAAGAGCGACGGTCCGCCGCGCAGTCGCCTCGTCGACGTCCCTCCCCTCCCACCGATCATCGGGGAGAGGTGTGAGTCCGTATCTGGCCGCGCTCTTCCTGATATTGATAATCCTGTGCTTGAGCATTTCGATTTCAAGCCCAAAATAATGGCGACGGATCAGAGCGCCGGGCATTAACTTGCTGCAGGAGCCGCAGCGCCGGATCATCCCTGGCGCATATACTTGGATGGCGAAGGATTCGATCAGATCTTCAGCGTCGTTTGTGGCTTCCCTAACAAGCTTCACCCAGTTTTGGGCTAATGCATTTCCGCCACGTGCCTGGGCATCCGCGTCCTGCAAGAAGCTCTTCATCCCTGTGAGCTCTTGGTTAAGATCTTCGGCTTGCTGCTTGACACTGCCCTGGAAGAGAGCTTCGTTGACGATGGCGTCGCCGATTTTCTGTATGGCATAGCTTACGGCAGCGTCAGCCATGGCTTCTCGCGTCTCACTTGTCAGGGAGGAAGACCAGACCAAATCTTCATGGGGATATTCGTCTGCCTTAAAGCGTAGACAGTAATCTCGATCGGAGAGGGGGAGGATGGCGAGAGAGTGCTGAGAGAGAGAGGGCAAATTGAGAGAGCGAGAGAGAGAGACAGAGGGGAAATTGAGAGAGCGCGGGAGAGAGAGGAGGGAGCCACCTTCGCCATCGCTGATTGGATCAGCTGTCGTTGTGACTCGCTGGCTTAGCAGGTGACATAAAGAGGGAGAGAGGGAAAATTGATAGAGTGCGAGAGAGAGAGAGGAGGGAGCCACCTTCGCCATCTCTGATTGGATCAAATGCCGTTGTGACCCCGTGGCTTAGAAGTTGACAGAAAGAAAGAGAGGGAGATAGAGAAAGAGGGGAAATTGAGAAAGCCAGAGAGAGAGGGAGATAGAGAAGAGAACGCGATAGAGAGAGAGGGGAAATTGTGAGAGAGCGAGAGAGAGGAGGGAGCCATCTTCGCCATCTCTCATTTCTTTTCTAACCCTAATTTATTTTCTACCCTTGTTTTCTTTTCTAGCCCGAATTTATTTTACTTACCCTAATATACATAGATATTTTCTCTTTCTAACCATATAAGGGCATATAATATGAATTGATACATCCATATAAGTGTAGGCATTTTCCATGTATACATTTACAGATGTTTTTTCATATACTTATGTATTTAAACATAGATAAAAACATTTATACATATTTAAATACGTATGTATTTAAACAAATAATACATACATTCATCTTATAAATGTATAAAATATACATTTGTAACATCAATACCTATAAATGGATATATACTTTTCAAAAAATACTTCTGTGTGTACTTTCATATGTATCTATATACATAGATAAAAACATTTAGACATGCATATTATATTATATATTCATATACATATACAACTATATAGGGATATATGGAGGGATGTAAATATAGAAATATGTAAATGTATTCATACATTTAGAAATGTAAATTTATGTAAATATAGAAATGAATATGGAGGGATGTATTTACATACATACATAGATGTCAGTACATTTAGATATCCACTGTTATATTTAAGAATATGTCTATCTTCATGTATATACATATATTAGATGATTCATGGGTTATCTTAATAGCTCAAGAAATTATGTTTATACCTTGAAAACATGAAAAGGCGTTGAGGATATGAATCTTAATTATTTTCATGCCTTGACTATTTCAAAACCAATTGATTCTACATCATTTCAAGTTAGAGTTGATATTAACTTGGTTAAACTTAATATTTCACAGTTTTCCTGGATTTTTACGATCTTAGTAGTTCATTTTAGAGTTTCAAATATTTAATTACCCTGAAGAAAAGGAATTTCTTGTCGCCTTCAAAACTGCACGCGTGTTAATGGTGGGAGGCGGTGCCCTAGTGATCCACTAGACTTGCAAGATGGGAGGATCATCGTCTTCTGTCTGAAGGATCAGCCAAGCGGTGGCCCGCCGGATTTTGATGCTACGTGTTTTATAAGCTCCCATACGGACAACGTCCAGGATCCATCTCGCCCGACAACGCCGAAACAGGTGTTTTGGCATTCATCGGACCGTTTCTTGTGTGTATTCAAAACAGGGATAGATAGAGATGGATAGAAACCGCCATCTGGGTTTCTAAAGCCGTTTGGTCGCTAGTGCGGCCATAAAAGGTTGCGAAAGGACAGGGCGGGTGTTGAATTTTCAGAGTTCAGATCTGCTGGAGCTGAGGAAGAAGTTCAGATCTGTTGTCCGGCATTGTCGCGAAGGCTCTGCGCACGTTCACGTTAATAATGCGCACGTTCACGTTAATGAACGCACATGACATGCCACAAAAAACTGCAAAAAAAAGATACCCCTATCCCCTCTCCCGCTCTTCCCCCCTAATGGCCACTCACCCTCCCTCTTTCTCTCTCTCTCTCTCTCTCTCTCTCTCTCTCTCTCTCTCTCGCTCTCTCTATTTGTCTATCTCTTTGTCTCTCTCTTTCTTTCTTTATCTCTCTCTATCTCTCTCCTTCTCATCTCTCTCTCCCTGGGCGTGAGCACTCTTTCTCTCCCTCTCTCTGCTCTCTTTGCGCACTCTGTCGTGCTCCATATCTTTCTCTCAGCCCTCTCCCACTTTCGCGCTTTCTGCTCTCTCTATCTCTCTCTCTATGCACTCTCTACTCTCTCCCTCTCTGTCCTCTCTCTCAGCTCTCTCTGTGTGTCTCTATCCTCCCCCTCTATTTCTCTGTGAACTCTGCTCTTTTTTCTCTCTCCCTTTGATCTCTCTCTCTGTCTTCTTCTCTGCATTCTCTATCTCTCTCTCTCTTTTCTATCTCCCTATCTCTCTCGGCACTCCATGCTCACTCTGCTCAGTCTCTCTGGTTTCTCTCTCTCTCTACAGTATCTGCCCTCTCTTTGCACTCTCTCGGCTCTCAGCTTCCTCTCTCTATCTTTTGGAATACATTCGCCAATGCTTTATGCTGACTGGAGGCACATGCATAATGCGTACTCACGCATGCTAATGCCTTGGCACCTGGCATGCACACAGTCATTATGTGTGTGTATATATTCAAACCTCCTAGAATGGTTCTTCATGCACGTGCATGAAGAGCCATTCTAAGAGGTTTTAATTTATACACACATATAATGAATTATATTAATAACTATATTCACCTATATTCTTTGATACATATTTATTTATATCTATCTATATTTACATTATTTTTATACACATCTAAATTTATGTATATAGTGTGTATTCTTAGTATAAGTATATTTATATAAATACCTACATATATTGATATACTTACATACATATACATACATAAAAACATAAGAGTTTATGGATGCATATATATATATACACACATTTACATATGATGGCGAGCGGGACCCTTCGCCATCATTTCAGGAGACATCGATGACACGAGATCATCCTATCTTCCCGCTCTTTTATTTTCGTACTTCCTTATCTAAAACTTACGGGCCCTTTTGTGTTTAAGCAGGCCCAATTATGGTCTCTCTCTCTCTCTTCCCTTTTATTTCCCCTCTTAGGGTTCTTTGGGCCTTTCTTTTAGGCCCAAATGAGCCCTAAGTCCATGTGTGTGTGTGTGTGTATGTGATGGTCTTTTTGGGCTTTCCTTTGGTTCGGGCCTCACGTGGGCTTCACCTCCATTAGGCCCATTACGGGTCCATTTTATTGGAGGGAGAACCCCCCAAAACCTAGAGCACCGTTTTGAGAAATTGAGTAGTGCATTTTAGTCTTTTTTTAGTTGCTTGTTAGAAGAGAGGGGGAGGAAGACGAGGGGAAGGAGTCGATGAGAAGAATGAGAGAGGGAGGAGACGCCGAATGAAGAGCGCCGCATACAGGGACGCCGAGACGTCGTTGCCGCATGAGGAGGCCCGCGTTGCCCCGTGAACATCTTCCCCTTCCCGTCTCGCTCTCGTCCCCTCCCTTATCTACCTCTCCCCCCTTCTAACCGTTCGCGAAGTGCGCTCGCCGATCGACGAGAGAAATTCTGCCCGGACGCGCCGTTATCCTCTGCTGGATAATCTGCTTAACGTTGCCAGAAGTTCGCGAGAGAGAAGCCCGAGTAGACGAAAGGACGAGACGGTCTTGCGGCGAACGGACTCTCGCGTAGCATCGTTCTCAGATGTTCACCTGGAAGAAGGGAACAACTCACCTTCCCTGCAATTCGAGGTAGGGCTTGTCCCTATGGTCGTCCCCGCGACGTCACCGTCCGAGGAGAGGGCGTCCAAGCCGACTTCCGAAAATAGGAAGGGAAATTCTCCCTCGCTCTCCTGCAGCCCCGCTGGGAAATAGAGAAGAGGAGAGGAAGAGAGGAAGGAAGGAACACTCGAAACAAGGCCCCTCTCACGGCCTCCTTCTTCTCCCATCTCCATCTGCATCTGTCGTGAGCATCGACCGATCTCCTGGTGGGTGACACCGACCTTCATCAACGCGCGATAATTCCTACCATCGGCTCTCGTCCCGACTGGACGTCTAACTGTGAATTTAGTCTGGTGAGAGGGGAAGGCGGAGAGTAGACATCGAGAAGGAGAATTCGAGAGGCCCGTCCTGCTTCATCACAAATAGGTAATTTGCGTCATCGCTTTCCCACGACCACAGTCTGACCCGAACGGAGGCTTACCTGCGAACGCGAATTCTCTCCTTCCTCGCGATCTGCTGTCGAACGTCGGGGTATCATCTTTGTCATCTTGCACCGATCGGGATCTTCACGGTGTCTCTTGGCGATCCTCCTGAACCGCTCCTAAAGAAAGGAAAGAAGGTAGAGGATTAGGAGGCGAGTAGCCGATAGACAAAAACGTCTCTACCTCCAGAGCCCCTGACGGGTCCTATGACGACGATTAGGCCGTGATTCAACGCAGTGAAGGAAGTCGAGGATACTCTGATGTAACACGTCAGTGTTCCTGTATTAAGGAAATGATTGTTGGCCTAATCGTGGAGTGGACCCACGATGGACCCACAAAAACAAAAGAGTTTTTGTTTGTAATCGGGAAGAAGGGTTGAGAGCTTTTGGGCCTTCATTTGGTATCAGAGCAGGCTATCTTGTAAACTTGTTGGTGGAGACAATGTCGACCAGGATGGTCTGTGATGGGGCAGGAGGCTCCGGAAGCGGCAGCGGCAACTGCGGTGCAGGCGTGCACCAGTACCCGCTGCTTACACCATCAAACTACACCGGCTGGGCGATCTGTGTTCAGGCGATCATGGAGGACCAAGGCGTGTGGGCAGCAGTCCAGCCGACGGCCAGCACGACTGTCGACTTGAAGCTTGAGCGGAAGGCGAAGGCACATCTTCTTTAGGTTTTACCCGAGGATCTTCTCATGCAGGTTGCAAAGAAGAACTCGTCGAAGGAAATTTGGGAATCCCTCAAGACGAGGTTTGTGTGGGCTGATCGCGTGAGTAACGCACGTCTCCAAGCATTGAAAAGCGACTTCAGCGCCATACAGATGAACGACGGGGAGACTCTCGACCAGTACGCTGGGAGAATCACCACCATGTCTGCGCAGTACTCCAATGTTGGTGGAATGTTGGAGGAGTCTGCGATGGTGAAAAAATTCTATGACACCGTCCCGGACAAGTACCTCCCTATCATCGCTGGCGTCGAGCAGTTCTGGGATATGGAGGAGATGTCGTTCGAAGAGGCGGTGTCTCGGCTAAAGGTGTACGAAGATCGCACGCGATCGTGCACTCCCGGCGGTGGACTAATGATCAATGGTCAACTTCTTCTCTCTCAAGAGGAATGGGAGTTGTGGCAAAAGGGAAAAACTCCCACAGATGGCAGAACTTGCGGCAAGAGTCGCTACAGAGGCCATGGGAGGGGAGGACGTGGAAACCCATTGCACGCCGGCACTAGCAGGGGTTCTAATAGTGGCGCCCGTGACAAAGCCACATCCGGTGTTTCAACTGTGATGAGATGGGTTACTACTCTACTCAGTGCAAGGCCTCAAGCAAGAAGAAGAATGAAGCACACTTGGCGCAGAGTGACACCGAGCCGGCATTGTTGCTAGCTTTCTCAGAGGAGCTTTCGTATGAGGCGATCGTGGTGCCACAGCAGGAGATCATGGTGTCATTGCAAGATTCCCGACCGCCGTTGCACGAAAAATTGTTTCGTCGGTATGACTGCGTCCTCTTGATCGAAGACGAGGTGTGCCCAAAGCTGCATCAAGCCAATTGGGCTCCACCATCGACTACTACATGGTACCTCGACAACAGAGCAAGAAACCATATGACCGGCAATAGGAAGAAGTTCCAGAAGCTTGATGAGGGGATTTCCGGCAAGGTAAAATTTGGTGACGGTAGCTTAGTGGAGATACAAGGAAAGGGCACAATCCTGTTTGGCAGTAGGAATGGGGAGCACTGGATGCTTGAGGAGGTACTACATTCCCAAGTTGTGCAGCAACTTGGTAAGTTTGGGCTAACTCATAGAAACTAGCCACAAAATCATCATAGAAGAGGATGAGCTCGAGGTGTACAGCAAAAACCCATGGCGGTTGATCATGAAGGTGAAGCGCTCCTTGAACCGACTTTACAAGATCAAGCTCAATCAGGCACATCCAGTTTGTCTATTGGCAAGCATTGGTGATCCGGCGTGGCTCTGGCATGCTCGGTTAGGCCATGTCAATTTCCAAGCATTGAAGCCACTTGCTAACAAGAAGATGGTCGGCAGTGTCCCTCTGATTACTCACCTGCAACAGGTATGTCAAGATTGTCTGGAAAGCAAGCAAACTGGGTTTCCATTCCTGGCGACGGTGAATTACCGAGCGGAGGAGTCACTCGAGTTAGTTCATGTTGATCTATGCGGCCCGATCACACCAGAAACAATTGGTGGAAGTCACTACTTTATGCTCATCGTAGATGATTTCTCACGATGGATGTGGGTATATGTGATAAAGACCAAGGATCAAGCACTTCCAATGTTCGCAAAATTCAAGACGGTGGTGGAGAACTTGCAGGACCGATCCATCAAGATGCTTCGCACAGATCCGGGGGGGGGGGAGAGTTCCTCTCAACCGGCTTCACTCGGTTGTGTGAGGACACAGACATCAATTGACAGTACACGGCCCCATACATACCGCAGCAGAATGGGGTGGTGGAGCAGAGGAACAGGACCGTGATGGGGATGGCTCGCTCTTTGCTAAAGAGCATGAGCGTGCCAAGAAGGTTTTGGGGTGAGGCAATGAGACACTCTGTCCACCTCCTCAACTTGTTGCCAACAAAGGCGATGGGCAGCCGGACTCCATTCGAAGTTTGTCACGGAAAGAAGCCTCATCTTTGGTCACCTACGCATGTTTGGATGCAAAGCCCATGCAAAGGTGACCACTCCGTACCTAAAGAAGCTTGACGACAGGAGCCAGCCAATGGTGTATCTCGGGGTCGAGGATGGCAGCAAGGCACACTGCTTGTTCAATCCCCAGAAAGGAGCAATCCATGTAAGTCGGGACGTAATCTTTGAAGAAAATGTGCATTGGAACTGGAATGCAAGTGTTGGAGGTAGAGAGCCATCAGATTTCATGGTGGAGGAACCACAGACTTGGGAGTTCTCACTACACCGACGGCAGCTATCACAGCTAGCTATACTACTATAGCAAGAGGAGATCAAAGTGTCGGGACAGGTGATGTTACTGCCATGGTAGGATATCCATCTATCTCAGTAGACAATCATACTACCACAACGGGCAATGGTGCGACGGATTATGTGACCTCAACAACTCCAAAGTGAAGCACGACAGGGAATGACGTAATGGCGTCAACCATGCCAGATATTGCAGGAGGCGATGAGTCACATGATGGGCCTGTTTGTTACAGGAACATTGCCGACATCTTAAGAGATGCACCGCGGGTGGAGCTGGAGGAAGGACTAGAGGAGGAGGCCTTTCTGATTGAAGCGGAGGACCTGCCGTGCTATCGAGAAGCAACCAGTTATGCAGAATGGGAGCACACCATGAAGAAAGAGATCGAGTCAATTGAAAAAAATACAACTTGGTCCCTCACGAAACTCCGCGCGGGGCACAAAGTAATTGGGCTCAAATGGGTGCTCAAGCACAAGAAAAAATTTGAAGGGGAGGTTATCAAGCATAAAGCACGACTGGTGGCTAAGGGCTACGTTCAATGGCAAGGAGTTGATTTTGATGAAGTATTTGCTCCGGTTGCTCGACTTGACACAGTTGCGTGTCATTCTAGTGGTGGCGACAAATCGTGGGTGGCAGGTGGACCACCTTGACGTCAAATCGGCGTTCCTCAACGGAGAGCTCCAAGAAGAAGTGTATGTGGCTCAATTAGAGGGGTATGTAGTGCAAGGCAAGGAGAATTTGGTATACAAGCTGCACAAGGCGTTGTACGGCCTCCAGCATGCGTCGCAGGCATGGAACACACATCTTGACAAGAGCTTGAAAAATCTTGGCTTCAGAATGTGCACACAAGAGCAAGCGGTGTACACTGGCGGAAAGCTTGGTGCGAGTATCATCGTCAGCGTATATGTTGATGACTTGATCGTGACCAGAGAAGATGCTGCAACTATTGCAGATTTCAAGAAGCAGATGATGAGTGAGTTTGAGATGAGCGATCTCGGGTTGCTCCATTACTACCTCGGAATCAAAGTGGCGCAAGAGGACGGCGTGATCACGATCATACAAGCTCCTTATGCTAAGAAGGTACTTGAACAATGCTGGATGCTGGACTATAATCCTACCAAGTACACCATGGAGCCCAAGACTCATCTTCATAAAGATGGTGAAGGTCACCCGATGGATGCCACGGAGTACTGGCGAGTCATCGAGTGTCTCAGGTACTTAGTGCATACTCGGCCTGAACTCTCTTTCGCAGTTGGCGTGGCGAGCAAGTTCATGGAGCGGCCAACTGTGATGCATTACAAGGTGGTGAAGCAAATTCTCAGATATTTGAAGGGTACAATGCAATTTGGTCTAGTATATGGTAGGGGAGGAGGAGCAGAGGTAATTACGGGTTTCACAAACAGTGACATAGCTCGTGACATGGATGATCGCAAGAGTACGAGCGGTATGACGTTCTACGTCAATGAGTGCCTTGTCGCATGGAATTCACAAAAGCAGAAGACAGTCGCACTCTCATCGTGCGAAGCTGAGTTCATGGCAGCAACTACGGCGACATGTCACGTGCTTTGGCTCATGAGTTTGCTAGCTGAGCTGATTAGAGCGGAGCCAAAGTTAGTAAAGATGTTCGTTGATAACAAATCGGCGATCGCCGTGATGAAGAACCCCTTGTTTCATGGACGCAGCAAGCATAATGATACTCAATTTCGTTTCATTCGTGAATGAGTCGAGGGAGGTCAGATCATCGTGGAATTCATCCGAATAGAAGAGCAGAGAGTTGATTCCTTGACGACAGTACTATCGGCGGCGAAGATAAGAACTATGCGACATCTACTTGGTGTTCGTTACCTTGGTCCACTCCATGATTAGGGGGGAGAATGTTGGCCTAATCGTGGAGTGGATCCTCGATGTCCATGTAGTTTTCTTCAGCGTCAACCATGGCTGTTAGCCTTATCGTGGAGTGGACACACGATGCATAGTGGCGGCGTGGGCCACATCTTCTGACGCTGTTTGATTCTCTGATTTTACAGAACACTTGCTATTGGTCAAAGTCAATGCTTTGACTTTGACTTTTGACTTTTCTCTGTCAAAGCTGAGAATTAAATTCTTAAAACTTCTTATTTAGCTTATTTATATCATTTTCACTCATCAATTCTTATTTTTATTTATTTAAAACTCCTTTTAAACCTAAGTTTGACCAAGTCAACTCTGCTATTAAAGTCAACCCTGCTCTGTGTGGATCGACCCGATACTTACACATTACTTGATTATTATATCTTATCTTTGTGAGTTCGGTTTTATAAATTTTGTTTGACCAACATTTTTGTGTTTTACGACTAGGGTCCCAGGTGGAACCCGGTCTAGGGGTGAACTCGTGGGTGGGTGTGGGGCTCGCATCAGGGAGCCCCTACCTATGCGAGTCAAAGACTCAGCTAAATCGAGATCAAGAGTAGTGTCCTAATACGGTGTGCTAACTGGGTCTTCTTGGGGAAGTCCGGTAGTCTGGGGGTAAATCTCAGAATCCTCATATAGGTGTCCTCATGTTCAAACCATTCTACAAGCCAAATACTACATGATTTAAGGCATCCTAACAATGGAAGATCAATGAATGTAGATGCATGCCATGAATTTCAAAATATAAAATGAAATGTGCTAGTGAAATTTGAGCAACAAAGGTGTTAAGAGTGGAAGCTAACACGATCGAGCTCTGATACCAATATGATGTAACACATCAGTGCCCGAAACCACGACACGGGTTACACCACATGAGTGGTCAGAATGTTCCTATATTATGCAACGACAATGATATGAATGAAGTCCGAGGAAAATCAATGAGAGGCACAGGATTCCACGGGTTACATAAGGGGGGAAGCAGGTAGCTCGACAAATGGGACTCGGGGATGCGTTAGGCTTCGCAGCAACCTGATAGTTCTGCGAGGGGAGCATTGACGGCATGAGATCCCGTGACCGGAGCCGCCCGCACTCATATAACGAAACGCAATGGTCTGAATACCCCAAGCAAACCCTACCTCTCAGTCCTATTTCTAGCCTACCTGAACTAGCCTTGGTGGTGGAGCCGACGAAGAAGGCACTAGAAGAAATAATAATACTCGAAAGAGGTCGGTGTCCTGACCTGCAGTCGTACCCAGGCGGTCTCGGTGCGATCAGAGTGACCTGTCGTTGATAGGGTCAACCTGAAAAATAACAATGACACTGTAAGTACCCCCAATCTCAATACGGAGAGACTAAAGAACAAGTCTCGTCGGTCAAAGTCGGTAGCAATCCCGGCAGTGTCAGCAGCCCAAGGCGGTGGCCGCCTGGACGGGGAGTCACCCAGGGCTCTAGGATCTGGCGGGGATCGTTCTTGGGGCGTTCCAGCTAGTTCTGTGCTGATCCGAGCTCCGAGATTGTGGGTGATGGTTGGCGGTGGTCTCGCGGTTGGGCGAGGGTCATGCGGGGCAAGTGGAAGCCGGAGTGGCAGCGACGGCGACATTGTGACCGGCGGTGGCGGAAGGCGCGCGAGACATTGGGAGGGTCGGTCATGTCGTCCGAACAGAAATGCACACGCACATGCCAGCCAATTACTATGCACCCACGTCGGGGTTGGGGGGGGCCTAGACTCCGATCCAGAGCCAGGACTGGTGCAGTGGTGCAGACTGGGCGCCCAGGGTGCTGATCTGTGCCAAAAATCGGCGTTAGCGCTGATTCTTGCTTCAAGGTGAGTGGCCAAAGATTGCTGGCAACAGATCTGGAGCTGCCAAAATTTCAACCACCGTTGGTTGAATGGGAACTCCCAGGAAAGAGGTGGAACTCGATTCTCTTTCTCCTACGTCTTCTAATAAGTCCAAATAAAGATGTAAATCGTATGCCATTATGATGGTTTTATTGGGCTTATGCAATTATATTGTTTTTCAAATATTTTTTTCCCTTAATTTCTATCTTCCAAAAGTATAGCTGAATGAGGGGTCGAATCCTTGAGAGGTATTTCTAATCCTTCTTTGACATATGTGATCTTCTTCTAACTCACTTTCAATTTTGTATTACTATCACGTCATTCTCATTTAAAACTAGATCCTTTGCTAATAACTATAGAAGGTTTGAATAGCTGAGAATCATATATTTATTTTCCCCTTTTTTATATATTTATGTGAATCTAAGTCTTATACTAATACTCAACTCTTGTTCTTCATGTTATAATCCTATTACTATCTTTTTATCATACTAACTCCATTTAGGTGGTTTTTATTATTCTTCCTAGGTAGACTAGGAAACTAACAAAGTTGTCTTTGTGTAGAAATCTCACTTCATCCACTGTACCCAGTCTAATTAACCTTCCTGTGTGATTTCCTTTAATTTGAACCGAAAACAGAAATGAAGAGAGACCTTTTTTTATTATTAAACCTATGATTAGTATAGATTCATATTTTTCCTTTCTATATCAAGTATATTTTGAGACTATCAGCGAGATTTCTCTCACTGTTATCTATCAAAATGGGATCAAAGAATGATACGTATATAAGAAGGTAGTTACGGATATTACCTATGTAATATTCTAATTTATTTAGGGACTTTCGGTGAGATTTCTCTCACTGTTATCTATCAGATGGAATCAAAGAATAATAGGTTTTATAAGAAGGTAAGTACAGATATTACCTATGCAATAGTCTAATTTCCGATTAATTACTCACTCCTTCACCAAGAAACGAAGAAAATAAGAACGAATGCTTATTTGAAAACAGAAATCTAAACATTGCAATTAGATTCAATTGTAAAACCTCAAACAATTAAAGAGATTAATCTTGAAAGCAATGTAAAACTGAATCTAAATGATAGAAAACAAACCAAAATGAAGTACAATTGAAAATTTGTAACAATTTATTTGTAAAAATTCATAAAAATCAAAACCTCAAACCGCTCCTTTACGATCGCGTAGCAATTTTTGTAGATCGTATTCAGATGACTTCTTTGCCTCAAGATCTTCAGGAACGATAGTTGATTCTTTCTCCCTGCTGTGTCCTCCAGACCAAGCTACTCCTTGGATGGGAAATCAAGAACGCCCTCTTCTGCTTCCTCGATTTCCCCTTTTAACCTAACTGGTCTGTGACTTAGAGGTTATGCGGATCAGTTAGGTTGTTAATACTTACTGCTATGCACCCAGAAACGTGCCTTTCCTTTATCTCCATGAGTAGTTAGCTTAAAACGCAGGTGATTGGTGGCAATTCTTAACCTTGAAAAGCACCAAACACCTATTTTTGGCAGCATTTGATATATGTGTTGCTTTACACCCAAATTCGTGCGCTCCTCTTCTATTGGTCACTAATTTCTCCATACAAATCCTGCCCACAACTTAGTAAGGCCCATTAGATCTGACGAGCCCATTGGGGCTTTAGAAAAAAAAACACTTCCCTTAAAGAAAAGACATTACAACAATTTAAAGAGTTCATTCATTTATGTAAAACATAGAATTTACCAAAATAAAACCTATCTTTAATTGCTATAAATTTTTTTGTTAAAACACTTTTTCTTCATTCATCTAAAAGATGTTCATTTGAGCATAACCATATGATAACATGTGACAAATATAAATGATATTGGCTCTTTTGACTATATGCTAACAAAGATGAGCATATTTTCTTGCTCTCTTTTGCATGTTATCATCTTCTACTAGCGAGGAACTAGAAATCCTTCCCCAAAACAAGAAATTTCTTCTCCATCGTTGGAGAGGGGGGAACCAAGAAGAGGGATAACCTCCTTTTGTTTGCTTCAAATGTCCCCCCAAAAATCAACATTAGGGCATCATTTCCCTTTTATAGAAGAAGGGTAAATGGGCCTAATGGACCCCAATTGTGGGGGCGCCAAAAACAAGGGTGCCACCCCAATTGGCCTAAAAATTGAAATCCAAGCAATCATGGGAAGGCCCAAAACACGTGGAGCCTCCCTAAAAGGAAGAATCTTATATCACACACACAATTTCACTCACACCCTCACTAGTGAAATTAAAGTGAAACTAACCCATATCACGCCGGATTATCGAAAATCCGAGTCCTTCACGTCAGCTCGTGCTTCGCGGTGCGGCTGCTCACTGATAACATGCAATCTTAACATGATAAAACATGATTATTCATGCAATTTAAGGCATAAAACATTACATTTATGTGCATGTTATCATACTTTGAGTGCATTTTTATCATTCTATGCATATTTATGTCATAATCTCAAAATACACTAAATTAGGGTTAATTATGATAAATTAAGGATAAATAATTTTATAACCCATCTTTACTTGAGATTATGAATGGTTTTTAAAGTTAAATAATAAGAGAAATTATTTTTTTATGAACATTCATTTAATTTTTCTAAAGTTAAAATCTTTTTAAAAAAATGAATGTATTTTTGAAATATAAATTAAATCTCTTGTTATTTAAATATTTTGAATTTTTAGAATGATAGATAATTAAATTTCAGATCAAATGAAAGAAATTTGGATTAATTTGGAGTTGTATTTTAAAAGATATGATTTTTACAATTTTAGGGATTTTTTCTGGATTTTTCCTGAATTTTCTGATTTAAATTTCTATTTAAAACGATAAAAAAATATATTAAAAAAAAATAAAAAAATGGGCCGCGGGGCCCAGCGTGGATGCGACGTGGCACGCAAGGCCACGTGGCAGCGCCACGCGGACCCACGCAGCGCGCCTACGTGGCGCATATATATCGTATATACTTATATTTTATATAGTTATAAAAGGGGTCTTTGTCCTCCCCTATATGGGGAGGGTCATACCCTTAATAACCGTCGGGTTATTTAAACCCGACGGTGTCATAATTGTCTTCCGTGTGGGACTAACCCACACCTTATCTATTTTACGCAGGTGACGTGGACGATCGTGGAGCGTCAGATCGCGATCGGAGCGCAGCGATTAAGTGGACCACGGAACATCCGATCTGATCAAACACGTGCGCATATCAAAGAGTTATAACGGCTGGATTTGAGCCACGTGGCGGCATCACGCGCGCCGATCGCGTGCGCCTGTGATAACATGCAATTTCATGCATTAATATGATGCATTTTATGCATTTATTCTTTGAAATATAATCATAAATGCATGTTATCATGATTTAAAATGATTAAATTAATCATTTCTATGTTTAAAGGATATTCTTGATTTTTTCATAAATTTGTAGCATTTTATGAGCATTTAGTGAATGGATTAATCAAGAATACAATTTTCTTTTATTATTAAATGAAATTCCTATAAACTGTATTTATTGACATAAGAATATATATGAAGTGTATTTATAAAAATGCATTTAAAATGCATTTATCAAGAACATTTAGAAATATATAAAAAGAGAGGAAACTATCTCTCTCTCTTTTTATCTCTCTCTCTCTCTCTCTCTCTCTCTCTCTCTTTTTATCTCCCCTCTCTCTCTCTTTCCTCTCTCTCTTCCTTCCCTTCTTTCTTCTCCCGCTCTTTCTCCACTTCTCGTTTCCTCTCTCGCGATGGAAGTTCCGTCGCGAGGAGAGGCGGGAGGAAAAGACTCCCCCTCTCCTTCTCTTCCTCGCGCACGCGTGCGTGCGAAAGGGAGAGGGAGATTTTCGCTCTCCCTTTCTTTTCTCTCTCTAGCGAGTCTCTCTCTCTCTCGCGACGGAATTTTCCGTCGCGAGGAGAGATTCACTCCTCTCCTGGCACGCGCGGGCGTGCGCGCGTAAGGGGAGGAGGAGGAAAAATTTCTTCCTCCTCCACCTCCCTCTCTCCCTCTCGCGTCTCCTCGCGACGGAAATTGCTTCCGTCGCGAGGCGACCGCAAGGAGGACGTCCTCTCTCTTTCCTTCTTCTTTCTCTCTCTTCCGCGTTCGTCCCGGCTCACCTTCTCCCTCTCTCCTTCTCCTCTCTTCCTCTGGATTTCTCTTCTTTTCCTCTCTCTTCCCCTCGCTCTCTCTCTCGCGACAAAAATTCCGTCGTGAGGAGAGGCGGGAGGAAAAGCCTCCCTCTCTCCTCGTCTTTTCTCTCTTTCCTTCTCTCTCCTCGCGACGGAAATTGCTTCCGTCGCGAGAGAGCTCAGGAGGAGGAAAGTTTTTCCTCTCTCCCTCTCTCTCTCCTTCTCTGGCTTTCTCTCCCCTCTTCTTCTTTTTCTTCGCTTTCTCTCTTCCTCCGCGAATGTCTCTCTCTCGCGACGGAAATAATTTCCGTTGCGAGAAGAGTTCGCCTCTCTCTCGCTCCCTTCCTCTCTCTCCGGCGAACTCTCTCTCTCGCATTCTCTTCTTCGTCTTCATCTCCTCTTTCCTTTTCGCTCCCTTCTTCTCTCTCCCTCGATCTCTCTCTCTCTCTCTATCTTCTCCCTCTCTCGCGACGGAAACAATTTCCGTCACGAGAGGAGTTCTCTCTCTCGCTCGCCGTTTCACCGCACCTGTTTTTCGCCATCGAGAGAGAAGAGACTAGAGGAAAGACAGGAGAGGAGAGAGGAGAGATAATGATTTTTTCTTTTGCAGGTTTGACCGCAGCGGTTGTTACAGGAGCAGGTTGACTGGCGCGATCTGAGGAGAGAGAAGGGCAGATCAACGGCCCGAAATGTTCCAAGTTAAAATCACGATATCCGACGATCCTGATGGAGTTAGGGGCTGAAATTTCGTGGGCATGATCGTCCTTTCATGCTCCACGAATCTGCTGGGGCTGATTTAAGTTCTGAGACGAAAAAATTAGGGTTATCAGTGTTTTTGTTGTTTGCTTCTAGCATTGGCTAGCCAGAAGGAAAGAAAGCAGCGATGGATCATTGTTCATGTGTTGAACTTCATTTTCAGTGAATTTCTTCCCTCTTCTATTCATTCTTCGTGTTGGATGCAAGACGCCGAGTCCGGGCGAAATATACGGCTCTCGAAGGTATGTTTTGATTAGGGAGCATCACTAGATCGTATTTTCATCACAAACCTTTAGATTAGGATCGTTTTCTATCCATTTCTTCTGATTTCATCATCTGTTCATCCATATTTCCACATTTACAAACCCTAAAAACGACATTTCCACCATCGATCAAGGGTTTCCAATCTTTGAAAGGAGTTTGGAAGCGTTTGATCGGTTCATTTCATCTCCACGCACATTTTCTTCCTTTCATCGTCCATTTCCGCTTTCTAAATATAAAAATACCAAAACAATAGCTTCTGATTTCAATCTCTTAACCTTCCTCCCTGTGGATTCGACCTCGACTTGCCACTGTCCTAATTTAAATATCAGATTTGAAGAGTTGAGTATAAATTTGTTTGATACGTAAAATCGCGCATTCGACGACCGCGTTTTTACGCATATCAGCCTGCGGTCCACGGATCAAGATCAGACGCACGTGCGTCAATTCTAAGGGTTATAACGGCTGAGATCAATCGGCGCGGATTGAATCTCAGCCGTTGAATCGCGATCCGACGGCGATTAATCAAAACGCTTCTTATAAGCGTTTTATTTGATTTAATCGTGGCCGTCCATCAAGATCCGACGGCCACGACTTAATCGAAACGGTCCATCGTGCACCGTTTCATCAAAACCGTCCGATCGTTTCGATCGGACGGTTACGCCCAAATCTGCTATAAATAGCCTTGTTCTTCGTCTTTTGTACTCATTCTTGGGAGTTTTGATCTAATTGACCTATCTATTTGCATTCTCTCTTGAATCTCTCTCTTGTAATCGCTTCTAGACAAGATTCCACGTCCACGGAGTGTTTATAAGAGAGATTTCGACGATCGAGTGAGGAGAATTTGTCTCTTGAACACCGATGTTCACGTTTGAATTCGCGGAATGAAGAGCCGTCGATCCGGCGATCAATTGGATCGATTTGATCGTTATCTCGGGTTAGAAAACAAGTTTATCCTCTTATCTATCGTCGTGTATCATCAATTTTAGGATTAGGACTTTAATTTATGTTTAATTTCATTTTAATTTCAAGTATGTTCTTCGCGAGTTCCGAAATTTCTCTCCACTTCCATCTTTGATTTCTCCGTGATTACTAATCCAAATCGAGTGATTTTTGATTCCACGGATAGATCTTTGAGTCTTCTTTCCAAAAACACCATTTTCCCTAATTTCTCACCTCAATTCATCGTCCAATTTGACCAAATTCTAAAAGATATCTCGAAAATATCTAAATTCCCTGTGGATTCGACCTGTATTTACCATTATACCCCTCAATTCTCTCTTTATTCCCCAAATTGGTAAGTTCGGTATTATTTTTGACACAAGACCGTGTGAAATCGACGACCTCGCGGTCTCGTCCCGTCACTCACGGACCTTCGGCTAGCGTTCTGGATGGTCCCCCATCATACTCTATCAAGGCCAGTGGTAGGGAAGACTCCTTCCCTGAGGGAACCATTGCCCACTGTGAGAGAAATTGATCCAGCCGTTCATCTGCTCATCCACGGTGGAAGCGTTTTATTCGGTTTCATCTTTGGAGACTTAATCTTAGCCGTTTACATTGGGGAGTTATAACGGTGATGCACGCGCCACGTCGACAAAACCGTTATGACGGTTTCTGTGTCTTCTTCCTATAAGTAGGTGTTTGACGTAATGCCAAATAGAGTGTGTGTGTGAACGGTATTTTGAATACCATTGTGCGTGTTTGTTCTTGAATAAAATCAGTGTTGTTTGTTTGTTTCAATTGCGTCCAAATCCTCCTTTTCGCTACGCTCTCAAATCTTGCCAACAAGTGGTATCAGAGCCTCGTTCTAAACTGTTGAGATGCCGAAGAAAGGAGGTCCATCCGCAAGTGACTCAAGCATGGCCATTCAAGAACTCGTGCCAAGAATCGAAGCAGTGACGTCTTCGATTTTCTCCCTGACATCCACCAACTATCGTCCGTGGGCGATGAGGATGGAAGTGTACTTGGAAGCTCACGGATTATGGGAAGCAATCACCGGAACCGAGACAAATCGAAAGAAAGATCGACAAGCTCTCTCGGCCATCCTAAACTCTGTCTCAGAATCGGTAAGTTTTCAATTGGATGTAAAGAAAACAGCTAAAGAGAATTGGGAGATCATTCGGACACTCCACGTGGGGGTAGATCACGTCGTTCAATCCAAAATTCAATCGTTGCGGCGCGAATTTGAGAATCTTGCGATGAAGAAAGACGAGAAGGTGAGTGAATTCTCGTCTCGCTTCACCAAGATTATCTCCGAATTGAGAGACTTGGGAGAGCGTTTAGAGGAGAAGGAAGCAGTGGCGAAGCTTCTCCGATCAATGCCAGTGAAGTATGATTCTCTTACCTTCTCTCTTGAACAATTCGGAAATATGAGAAGTCTGAGTGTGGATGAAGTGATCGGGTCTTTAAGAGTTCATGAACAGAGACTCCAAGAAAGAGATTCGAGGGAAGAAGAGCAAGTTCTACTTGCCAGAGCCTACAATTAGTCCAAAAAGACCGATCGTGGATCTTCTTCAAGAGGAAGAGGAAGAGGAACGAGCAGAGGAAGAGGAAGAGGTCGTGGACGAGGCAGATTTTCTAAGAATGACAAAGAAGAAGAAGAGAGAAAACCATTTGATAAGACAAAAGTAAAGTGCTACAATTGTCAAAAAATGGGACACTTCGCGGATGAGTGCTATTCAGACACAAAAAAGAAAGGAAAAGAAGAGAAGGTGAATATCTCAGAAGAAACCGAAGAAGAATCGGCCCTTATGATGGTTATGTCTGATGAATGTGGAGAACTACTACTACAAGGAACAAATAACCCACATGATGAGTGTATGTGGTACCTTGACACGGGAGCAAGTAGTCACATGACAGGAAAGAAGGTGTTCTTTGATAACATTGATGAAAGTAAGAAAGGTAAAGTCAGATTTGGTGATGGATCGTCAATTCCCTATGAAGGTAAGGGTGATATCTCTGTCACTCTCAAAACCGGTGAAATTTTAGTTATTCCAAATGTTCTTTACCTACCTGATTTAAAAACTAACATCCTTAGCCTGGGAAAGTTAGATGAACAAGGTTGTAAAACCTTCTTGAGCAGTGGCTTCCTCACGGTTCATGACAAATCAGGTAGACTCCTCACCAAGACAAAGAAAACGTCGGGAAACATGTACAAAATGATGATTAACATAAAAGAGAGGTGTAATTTGATTGAGGAAGAAGCAAGTGAAGCATGGTTATGGCATAAAAGGTTACTGCCATCGAGTTTTTTTACACTCTACGAGGATATGATAAGAGGAGATCTAGTGAAAGGTCTTCCAAAATTCCGAAATCCGAATGTGGTATGTGCTCACTGCATCTCAGGTAAACACTCGAGAACTTCTTTTTCATCTTCATCATATAGAACTTTGAGTGTTCTTGAATTACTTCATATGGACATCTGTGGTCCTATTAACCCACAAACAATAGGAGGAAAGCGATATTTCTTCTTAATTGTGGATGATTACTCAAGGTGTATGTGGGTGGCTCTGCTCAAAGAAAAGTCAGAGGCCTTTGAACAATTCAAGAAATTTAAAACGATGGCTGAAGCTGAAAAAGGAGTGAAAATAAAGAGTATAAGAAGTGACCGAGGAGGAGAATTCACCTCAGATGAATTCAGGAAATTGTGTGATGAGAGTGGGATCAGAAAACAACTCACTGCCCCCTATACCCCTCAACAAAATGGCGTGGTTGAGAGAAGAAATAGAACAATTATGGGCTTAGTAAGGAGTATGTTGAAAGAGAAAGAATTACCCCTGGAATTATGGGGAGAAGCAGTTAGTACATGTGTTTATGTTCTTAACAGGTCTTCTACAAAAGGGCTGGAAGGAAAGACACCATATGAGCAGTGGAATGGAAGAAAACCAAATGTGAGTCATTTAAGGATTTTCGGTTCAATTGTCTTTGTGAAAACCACTGGAAGGCTATCAAAACTTGAAGACAGAAGTAAATGCATGGTGCTAATGGGATATGAAGCTGGATCAAAAGCCTACAGATGTTTAGATCCTGAAAATTTCAGAATTCACATCAGTAGAGACGTGATATTTGATGAGGGAAAAAATTTTAAATTCAGTGAAAAAGGTAATTTGGGAAAGTTTACTTCATGTTCTTCAAATTATCTTAAAATCTCAGGTTTAGAAGAAGGGGAAAGAGACTCACTGGAAGAACAAAGTGGACAATTGGAGGTAAATGAGTCAAGAGGGAGAAATCTCAGTCAACCGGAAGACTCAGAAGAGGAAGAGGCAGTGAGGTATAGATCCATTCAATCTATCTATGACGAAACAAACCTCCTGTGCAGTGAAACATGTTTCTTATTCAACGAAGAACCATCCTCCTACTCCTCGGCTGCAAAACAAAAGGAGTGGAAAGAAGCAATGAAGGAAGAAATGTCATCAATTTTAAAAAATGAGACGTGGGCTGTGGTTAAACCGCAGAGTGATATCAAGCCAATTGGAGTGAAATGGGTGTTTCGGGTGAAGAAGGACAGCAAGGGAAGGATTTTGAGGCATAAAGCAAGGTTAGTGGTAAAGGGATATGCTCAAAAAGAGGGAATAGACTATAGTGAGGTCTTCTCCCCTGTAGCAAGAATGGATTCTATCCGAATCTTGATAGTTATTGCTGCACAAGAAGAGTGGGAATTGCATCATTTGGATGTCAAGACAGCTTTCTTAAATGGGGAAATCAAGGAAGATATCTACATTTCTCAACCAGAAGGTTTTGAAATCAAGGGTAAAGAAGATCATATACTGAAATTAAGTAAAGCTCTATATGGTTTGAAACAAGCACCGAGGGCTTGGAATTCAAAATTGAATGAAGTACTGATGAAAAAAGGGTTTGTGAGGAGCAAAAATGATTATGCAGTATATTATGAGAAGGAGATGAATGAAAGAGTCATAATTGGGGTGTATGTCGATGATATGATCATCACAGGCCCTAATTCTTGCAAAATCAAGAAATTTAAGGAAAGCATGAAAGAGTGTTTTGAAATGACAGATTTGGGGATACTAAGTACTTACTTAGGCATTGAAATTAAGCATGAATCATCTCACATTTGGCTTTTTCAGAAGTCATACATCGAGACTATACTTCATTCTTTTGACATGAACGAGTGCAATTCAGCAAGAACTCCCATGGAAGTGCGGCTGAATCTTGAGAAGGAAGGAAGAGAAGAAGAGGAGAATCCATCAAAATTCAGAAGCCTAATCGGGTGCCTCAGGTATTTGGTACATACTCGACCAGATATAACCTATAGTGTGAACTATTTGAGCCGATTCATGAGCAAACCAAGTTCGGAACACATGAGTGCAGCAAAGAGAATTCTGAGGTATATTCGAGGAACATCATTGTTCGGATTGAGATATGAGAAAGGAAAGAAGAATCTTTCTGTTCAAGGCTTCAGCGATAGTGACTTTGCTGGAGATAGAAACGATAGGAAGAGTACAACCGGTCAAGTATTTTTTCTTGGGAATTCTGCTATTACATGGAACACAGTGAAGCAAAGCGTGGTTGCGTTATCGTCATGCGAAGCAGAATACGTTGCAGCCTCGGCGGCTTCTTGTCAAGGCATGTGGATCATCCGATTCGTTGAAGAATTACTAAACACAAAGGTGAGACCTTTTAAATTATTAATTGACAACAAATCGGCCATTTCCTTGAGTAAGAACCCAAGTCAGCACGGACGGAGCAAACACATCGAGACGAAATTCCATTTCATCCGGGATTGTGTGGAAAAAGGGTATGTGGATATTGAGTACGTGAGGACGGAATCACAGCTGGCTGATTCCTTCACAAAATCATTGGGATACATCAAATTTGAAGAGTTTCGGGAGAAGTTAGGCGTCGCGGCGATGAACTAAATGTGGATCAAGGAAGAGTTTGAGAGAAATTGATCCAGCCGTTCATCTGCTCATCCACGGTGGAAGCGTTTTATTCGGTTTCATCTCTGGAGACTTAATCTTAGCCGTTTACATTGGGGAGTTATAACGGTGATGCACGCGCCACGTCGACAAAACCGTTATGACGGTTTCTGTGTCTTCTTCCTATAAGTAGGTGTTTGATGTAATGCCAAATAGAGAGTGTGTGTGAACGGTATTTCGAATACCATTGTGCGTGTTTGTTCTTGAATAAAATCAGTGTTGTTTGTTTGTTTCAATTGCGTCCAAATCCTCCTCTTCGCTACGCTCTCAAATCTTGCCAACACACTGATTCTCCTACTTTCCCACCAAAGATCATCGCCAGACTCATGTCCGGGAATTCATGGTGACCAACGGCGCCGATCCACAACTACCCACTCGAGCTTTGGAAGCCCTCCTCTACCATCCACGTCACACCATGACCTACCGTGCCTCCTTGGAAGATCAAGACGAGAAGAGCCGACACACTCTCTGAAGCAAAACTGCAAGCAGCCTCCCCAACAGAAGATCGCTTGCCACGCGTCCTCCGTAAGCAATGCTCTCATGTGCATTCGAAGACGTCTGCTCAGCATTGGCTAGCCTTCTGCTCTGGAAGGAGGGGAAGCCTTTGAGCACAACCCTAGATGATGCTTCTCTGCTGCCACTCTAACGTTGGTCTTGTCCGAAGATACCCAGCACGAGGACGACCAGGAAACCTCGCATGTGAACACACCTCTTGCTGACGTCCACGTGCGGGCCTCGCCTGCAACTTGACAGCTCCTGCCAACATCCATGTGCCCTCTCCGAGTACGAAGACAAGCTCCGAGCGAGTTACTTGCATCGCCGGCCCGTGTGACCGAACCCCGTCTATTGGGCACCCTCAAGTGCCCGAATTGCATTGCGCCGATTGTACTTCCTGAAGAAAATCAAACCTCTTGTAGAGCGAGAGATAATGAGAATGGCAAGAAAGAAGATACTGTAAACTAATGATTAAATCAAAACGAGTATAGGATACCTGTCAGGGAGAGAATTCCAATTCTGAAATAGAAAAAAAAACTAAGTGAAAAGACGCTACGGTAATCACTGCTTGGCACGTCTGTTGATAAACCAACGCCTCGCCACTCCCGTTCCGGAGAAGCTAAAACACTTCACGTCGTGTAGCTTCAACATGGAAGTGAATGGTGAGATCAATTTCCAACATTTTCCCTTTTGATCTCTTTGCCAACTTTGACATCAGACATTCCAATCAAGTTCCGGAAGAAATTAAATTTCTCCTTTCCGAGAGACTTAGTTAAAATATCTGCTCGCTGTTCAGTACTTGGAATGTAAATAACTTTGACGTCTATGCTATGTATGCACGTTCGTACATAATGATAACGAATTTTGATATGCTTGGATTAAATGTGAAAAACTAGATTTTTTGCTAGATCAATCGCCAATTTGTTGTCAACAAATATTCTTACTAGCTTCACGCATTTTTCATTGAGTTCCGCGATATGATCGGCCAACCATACTCCTTGGTAGGCAGCGAGTGTAAGTGAGATATGCTCGGCTTCAAATAAGGAAGAGCAACAATTCTTTGCTTTTGTAACATCCAAGTTACGATGCTATCGTCGAGGAAGAAAAATGTACCCGAGGTGCTTTTCCTGTCAACCGAATCTCCTCCATAGTCGATGTCGCAGTAGCCTACAAGAGACAGCTCTCTGCCTTGCTTTTAAATTAAACCAAGATTAAGAGTCCCTTTTACATACCTTAGGACTCATTTGGCACTTGTGAAGTGCTCCTTCGACGGACTTTCCATGTACCTGCTCAAGTATCCTGTGCAGAACATTAGATTGAGTCTTGTGTGCGTGAAATACCTCAGAGATCCCATCAAGCTTCTGTAGGTAGTCGAATCCACAAGATTCTTGGAGTCATCTTGACTGGGCATCGGCTTCACTTCGAGTGGTGTTTGAGAGGAATTGCATTCAGGAAAATTGAAGTCGAAAAGGATCTTCAGAGCGTATGAACTTTGTGCGAGTGTGATCTCCCCTTCAAGCTGATTTACTTGAATGCCTAAATAGGACTTTAGAAGCGCGAGATCAGTCATATCAAACATGGATTTCATTTTATCCTTGAATTCTAAAATCCTCTCTTTGGAACTACCTGCAATAAGCAAATCGTCAACATAAACACGTATGTATAGTTTGAAGAGATTGCTTGGATTATAGTAAACCGCAGGTTCGTGATTGCTCTTGATTAGGCCTAATTCTAATGGGCTTTTGTCAAGCTTTGAATACCAAGCTCGAGGAGCTTGTTTCAACCCATACAAGGCTTTCCTTAGCTTGTACACATGATGCTCTTTTCCAAGGATTTCATATCCCTCTAGTTGTTTGACATAGATATCCTCTACGATTTCACCGTTGAGGAAGGCTGACTTTACATTAAGATTATGGACTTCCCATCCATAAAACGCTGCAAGAGCTAGGAGAACTCTGGTTGTCTCCATCCTAGCCACAGGAGCAAACACATCAATAAAGTCGATTCCATACCTTTGAGCATACCCTTTCACAATTAATCGGGCTTTATGATTGGTGAGCTGTCCCAATGAGTCTTTCTTGACTTTGAAGACCCATTTCAAGCCAATTGGCTTGCATGATACAAGTAGTGTTACAAGAGACCACGTATTATTCTTATCAATTTGATTTCTTTCTTCTTCCATGGCTGCTTTCCAAACTTTTTCTTTCAAGGCTTCAAGAAAATTTCTTGGTTCTTCTTCTGAAAGATGACATGCTTCTTCCTCATTCATTGGTTGTGTCTCTTCATACAGTTGAGAAATTTCTTTGAATTTTGCTTGGTTGAGAGCTTGCTGAGGATGATGAGCTTAGAGGACATATTGAGAAAATTCCTGAATTCTCAGTGATCGAGTCTTCCGAGAAGCTCACAGTGGGCATCTCTGAATTGTTGGGATCCAAGTTGACATAGGAGGAGTACTCAGAGGTAAGCAAACCCGCATGTGAGTCTCGATTGAATTCTTCCCAATTCTAGTTTTTCTCTTCTTTGAATACTGCATCTCTAGTGATGTGAATTTTCTGAGAAATGGGATTGAAAGTTCTATATCCTTTTACCCCTTTCTCATAGCCTATAAAAATCATTGGTATGCTTCGATCATCCAATTTTCTTAGACTTTAACCGAGAGTTTTTACAAAGACTATGCAACCAAATACCTTGAGATGTTCAACAGAGGTTTTTCTCCCTGTCCAACCTTCATAGGGAGTTTTACCTTCTAAGCTTTTGGTGGGTGCTCAATTGAGAAGATAGACAGCAGTGCTTATAGCCTCTCCCCAAAAAACCTTAGGGAGGCTCTTTTTTTTCAACATGGCAAGAGTCATGTCCAGAATCGTGCGATTTTTCCTTTCAACAACTCCGTTTTGTTGAGGAGTGTATGGTGTCGAAAAATGTACCTGAATCTCGTGTTCACTGCAAAAAGAAATAAAGTCTTTGGATGTAAACTCACCACCGTTTTATGTTCTAAGACAGATAAGCTTCAATTCCTTTTCTTTTTCAGCTTGTACTTTGAAGCTTTTGAAAGCTTCGAATGGCTCTAATTTTTGCTTCAGCAGAGAGACCCATAGCATCCTAGTGCAATCATCTACTAGTAGGAGAAAGTACTTACGCCCACCGAGATTTTCCGGAGCAAAAGGTCCACAAAGATTGCTGTGGATCAGTTCCAGTGGTTTTGAAGCTCTGTACTTGGCTGATGAGGGAAACGAATTTCTTGTCTACTTGGAGGTGACACAGCTTGAACAAAGCTCTTCTCATTTGTGAATTGCGGGTAGTCCTTTGACCAAATTCTGTGAGGAAAGAATCTTGAGAGAGGCTAAGTTCAGATGTCCATACCTCTTATGCCATAACCAAGTGCGATCTTCTCTGATTTGGAGGCAATGCTCAGCAACATCTAACTTCAATGGGTACAGTCTTCCCGAGTTCCTTTGAACTTTGGTTAGGAGAATTCCTATGTCATCATGAATGGTTAGAAAGCCTTTGTGAAGGCGAATATCATATCCTTCTTCATCCAATCTACCGACACTCAGTATGTTAGCTTTTAGAGATGATGTGTACAAAACATTCTTCAGAGTAATGTGAGTATTGTCTTTAGAATTTAGGATGATCTTACCCTTTCCTTTGATGGAGATCCTCGATCCATCTCCAAATCTTATTGTACCTTTGTAAGAATCGTCAAGATCATAGATCAAGTCTCTGCCTCTTGTCATGTGTTTGATTGCGCTTGTATCAAGGTACCGCATATGTTTGCTTAGATCACACTGAGAGATGCCTTGAAGCAGGATTTCGCTCGATGTTTCTATAGCCATGAGGAGAGTTGTTTCTTTCTCTTCTTCGGCTAAGTGAGCTTTCTCTTGAGAGTCTTTTTTTGGTCTTTCCTTCTTGGGCTTTCTACATTCATTTGCAAAGTGCCCTTTGCCTTGACAATTGTCGCAAGTAACTTTAGATTTATCCTTGGATTTTTCGTCCTCATCCTCCTCAGAGTTTCAAGGATTGTTTCGGCCGCGACCTCTGCCACGTCCTTGTCCACAGCCTCTGCCATTCGAAGGATCATGGTCCTTCTTTTTCTCCTTGATGAAAGCTTTGGCCAATAGAGCTTTTTCTTCTCTCTTGACCATGCAAGCTTTGAGCTTATCTTCATGCACTTTTAGAGTGCCAATCACTTCTTCGAGAGTGATTGTCTCAAGATCCTGAAATTTTTCAATCGAGGTAGTTATAGCGTCAAACTTACCATAGACGGAACGTAGGAGCTTGGCAGCAACTTCTGCGTCGGTGATCACTTCTCCAATGCTCATTAATTCATTCACCCCACAAGAGAGTTTTCCGAAGTAGTCGAGAAAGAGATCGTCATTGTCCATGCTAAGATTCTCATAATCCCCCTTTAGAGATTGAATCCAAGCCTTGCGAATCCGTGTCACGCCTACGTCTGCTTGGCTGTTTTCTCGACATCGAGTTCACGCGTGACTGATAACATGCATTTATAACTTGAATTCTTATCTTAATTAACTCATATTCATGCTTATTTTATGTGAATATGATGCATGTTATCATAATTTTTAGGAATTTTCTCCATTGGCATGTCATTTCACTAAAGTTGATATTTATGCATAAATTAGGGATAATTTCATGTTTAATAGATGATTAATCTTTTATTTAAATTAATAGAAGTTAATCTCTGTTATTGAATGAGTTTTGACTTTAGCAAATGTTTGGAAGGATGATTTTATAATGAATTTATGATTTAAAATGTTTAATGAGAAATGATTTAAGTAAATTAAAAGTCATCTTGATTTCTTCTTTTCAAATATATTTTAAATGGCATAATATTAAAAAGGAAAGAATTTATGAGCCAATGGAGAAAATTTTGATTAAAAAGGAGTTGTATATTTTAAGATATGATTTTCTGAAGTTTTATGTATTTTTTCTGATTTTTTATTTGATTTATAAATTTACTTTTTGTTCAGAAATTCGAAAAAAAGGGGGTATTTTGGTCCACAAGCCCCCGAATGCTGACGTGGCATGCATACCTGACGTGGCGACGAGATGGCGCGGCGAGCTGAGGTGGCGGCGAGCGGACGTGGCGCGCGGGACCAATGGCGGATGCGACGTGGCTCTAAGGCCATGTGGCACGGCCGTCGATGGCCCACGCGTGACGCGTGGCTGACACGTGTGCGCGTATATATCATATATATTATTATATCATAGATTAGCGTACATATAAGCCTATTCTTAGAACTGGCTAATATGTCTAATCAATTTCCCTACTTAAGCGCGCCAAAATCTATTAATTTTCCCGTGTGGGACTATGTCCCACATGTCTTACCTTTTTCAGGTGACGTGGATGCGCGGCAGGCGTTGGATCTCATCAAAATGGCGGAGATCGCGTGAACCCAGAGTCCACGCGATCATCCATCAAGCACGTGCGTCATTTTTTACCTTAACTGACCGTGATCGGAGAGCTAATCGATAGCCACGTGGCGGCCCCAGGAGCGCCCGATGTTCATCGTGGTTTGATCAAGGATTCATCGAACGGCTGGCGGTGAACCCTCCTTATGATCGTGGTATACTGGATCGGATGAATCACGATCGTCCACTCACCTGAAGCTCCATCGGACGGCGGGAAGGATTCGCGGAAGAACTTCACGATCGCGACGCGATCGAACTGCGATCACGGCGTGATCCAGCCGCGATCGTGGATTTTTCGTCATGGATGCAAGGCTACGATCACGGGAAATGATTCCAACCGAAGAAATGAAGAGAATAGGCCACGATTGAGGCCCGATCGCCTCGCGATCGTGGCCTCTTTTGGAGCAAATTGGAAGCGAAATTCACGGCCAAAGGAATCGCTCCCACGATGCCCTCAAACAATGCCAACGACCGCGTCAATTGCCCACGAACTTCGAGCCAATTTCCCCTTTAAAAACTCATGTAGTTCTTCATTGTTCTTGAACTTTTGATCGATTCGTGAAGGTAATTAAGCAAAATTTCGAGGAAGATCATAAGTTCATCGTGATCCCCCCGCGTTTAGATCCAATTGCGAAGCAATTGGAGCGGGATTGATCACGAATTCCTTCTTGATTTCATCGAATTTTCCCCTTGAATTTCGAAAATCCGTGAGGAAGGATCCGAGCAAATTCACTCCAATTCATGCAAATTGGAGCTTAATTCTCACGGAAATCGGGTTAGTAGTGAGATTCAATCGATTATCAAGAGGTATTTTGAGTTTTCATTAGATTTAGAAGTTTAATTTTGCAAATTAGTTCTTACTGTTCTTCATTTTCCCCAATTTTCAGTGTGAAATTTTTCTGATTTTGAAAATAATATATCTCTCTGATTATAATTCCAAATCAATCGATTTTTATTTCATTAGATTCCTCTTTTCATCAGCTTTACGTGGATAGAAAATTCATTGAGTTCCGAGTCCATCTGACCCTTCAATTTGACATTTGACCGAGCACTGTTCATCTTTCATCAGAAGTCAAACGTTGACTTTCGGGGCCAATTACTTTTAATCTACAAATTAGAATTCGATCATTTTGGTATCTTTAGATTTCTCTAGTTCTTAGCTTTCCATTGACATATAAATTGCAAGATTTGGATTTCATTTGGTCGGTCAATTTGAAGATTTCCTCAGAGGTGTTCATTTCGGGGATTTTCTGATATTTGATTATCAATAAATCATAGTAAATCCATTTCTTATCCAAAAATCACGAATTATATATCAATAAATTCCATTTTCTCTCTAGTTTTCAAATATATAATTTTCGTAATCTTTTGATTCTGTTTGATTCTCTGATTTTACAGAACACCTACTGTTGGTCAAAGTCCACACTTAGACTTTGACTTTTGATTTTTCTCTATCAAATCCAAGATTTCAATTCTTAAAATCTCTTATTTAGTATATTTATATCATTTACATTTCTTACATTTTCATTTTCTCTTATTTAAAACACCTTTTAAACCTAAGTTTGACCAAGTCAACTCTACGATTAAAGTCAACCCTACTCTTTGTGGATCGACCAAATACTTACATAATACTCGATTTTTATATCTTATCTTTGTCGAGTTCGGTTTTATAAATTTTTTTGACCTATGTTGTTGTGTTTCACGACGCACAAAAACGCATCGTCAGTGACCTCATGAGAGATCGTGCTGAACAGGATCAACATGACTTGCCGATCTTTATTTCTTGTTGATGATCTCGATTACGCGTGTTTTTCATCGTTGTTGTGCATCGATTTCATGCAATAAAATTTATATTTCCTTACTTATTATAGTTTAAGCAAGGGTCGAATCTACAGGGAGCTGAGGTAATGAGATTAGATATTCAAATGAAGGGTGAGAGAGCATGGAAGAAGTGAGAGCTTGGAAAGAAGTGCAAACGTAAATGCGGCATGTAGAGATGAATATGAATGGTAGTTTTTAAGTTTCTTTTTTAATTAGGAGAGAAATATGAATTCCAATGGGAAAAAAATGTAGAAAGAAATGTAATGGGGATGAGATGATGACAAGGTGAGAAGAGTGGTCAGCGGTAGCAATGGATCGATAAATCGATGTGCAACGATAGGGAGAGAGAGAGTTGCAAGTCTCGATGATGTCAAAGCCACTACATTAAAGAAAATAAGAGAAAAAAATAAAAAAGGGAAAATACAAGTTTACTGTTTATGGAGATGATGAACTCAAGCAAGAACTCAATCCGAATCGTCACACAAACCCCGTCGGTGTGCCCGTCCTAGGCCGGGTGATGCTCGATCCGCTCCGATCACGATCTTTGCTTGCTCCCTTCTCCACTACGAGGTTGAGCATCAAACAATGCTCCTCCTTGGGCCTTGACCTCCTGTCCCTTTCCTTCTGGTATCTTGATGCTAAGAGAGAGCCAAAAAATGTAAGGAGAGAGAAAATGAAGGCTTTTATAGTGAGTTCTTAGGGTTTGAGTGTAAAGAGGGGTAAAAGAGTCCAATTATTAAAATCATTTTTTTCAACCTCGATTGTTTGATCTAAGGGTATAGATGGATAGAGGGTTAAAAGGTGAATCTAGAAATAAAATTTTAGCTTAAAACTCCATCTAGATCATGAGATATCATGATTTTAATTTAGAGAAATCATAGTCTTTGATTGAGATAGTGCAAAATGGCATTTCTATAAATTATTGAGTTCAAAAATTCCTGTAAATCGGAGGGGCATTTCTATAATTTTTCACTTTAAAAATGGGAGTGGCATTTTTGTAAATTTCTGACTTAAAAAATCTGAGGGTATTCTTGTAATTTTCAATTTAAAAATCGGAGTGGCATTTTCGTAAATATGCTCGAAATCTGAAAAGTCCCTAAAAAAACTTTAGAAAAATTCCAGAAAAATCCCTAAACTTAAAAATTGAATATCTCACAAAATACAACTCCTTTTTTCACAAAATTTTCTCCATGGGATCAAGAATTTAATCCTCTATCTTTTTATCCTAAAATATCTAAAATCATGAGAAAAAATTAAGGTCTCATTTAATAAAAATTAAGCTTGGTCCAACCTCCTTAAAAATAAGGAGATTGGCCCAATATTCACTCTAAATCAATTTTGGATTAACCTAAAAATCTTATGATGATACATTTAACAAATACAAATCTCATTTACCATATTTTATAAAAATATTGTTGTCCTGGTGTTCAAATTTAGTAGAGAGTTTTTTCCTCTTTCCTCTTATCGTCATCCATATCTATGCTTTCCTACTTGCATACCTATGTCCCTACATCCACATAACCTCATAGAAAATATGAGAACTCAACCACTTGACTTCGAAAAGAGTCAAATGGGGTTAGTCTCAAATCATAAGTAATTGAAAAGAATAGTGCATGATAGGACATATCTATTTTTTTGTACTAAATTAGCACTAAATAGATGCTAGTTGAGTAAATGATTGGAATGTAATGATGAATGCAAAAATTATCATAAAAAGATGATAACGTGCATTATATGACTAAAAATTATGTGTTAAAACCCATTTATAATGATGAAAATGAATCCATCAATGACACGTTATCACTTGCCACATTCTCGGATTCGATGGCATCCCAAAGCTCAAGCCCTTCAAGATGTAGGCGCATTCGTGATGCCCATACTTGATAGTTGAGTTTGTTTAGGATTGGAAAGGTTCCGATTTTCAGTCCGTTGATCGACAAGCTCTTGAGATGAACTCTCTCCTCGGCGTGGCGCCATACTTAGAATCGTTAGATCGTAATTGCTCTGATACCAACTAAAGAAAATCAAACCGCTTGTAGAGTGGGAGATAACAAGAATGCCAAGAAAGAAGATACTGTAAACTAATGATTAAATCAAAACGAGTACAGGATACATGTCAGGGAGAGAATTCCCGTTCTTAAATAGAAAAAAAACTGAGTGAAAATACGCTACAGTAATCACTGCATGGCACGTCTGTTGATAAACTGACGCCTCGCCACTCCCGTTTCGGAGAAGCCAAAATGCTTCACGTCATGTAGCTTCAACATGGGAGTGAATGGTGAGATCAATTTCCAACACTTCCCACCGCGCGAGTCTTTTGATGGTGTACGACACTCACGGTGTCCTCCAAAGACGTCGCGCCTCTCCGTGCACACCGCCCTCTAGCATGTCAGAGACACTTTGATAGGTCATCCACGCCCACCTCACAACACCTCGCGCGGCCTGCGCATGCCAAGAGTCAACATGTGGTCCAACACCAACCCCACCATGATCGACCTTTGAGTTGTCATATTGTACTTCTCACTACTGAGCCGACTCTCCATCTCCCCACGACCCACCCGGCACCCTGCCCTGCAGGTCAGCTTCAACCCCTCTTCTCTTAAGCTTAATCACTTTTCGAAGCATTTTCTTTTACTTGTCTTCACCACCATCGATGAACTTAGGCAGGGTAGAACGGATACATGTTTGAGACTTCTGACGCATCTGGTCTGACACCGAGCGTGGGCGGCAGCATTCAGCTACTTCACGATGAACAATTCCATGCCTTTGGACGTGGACTGAGAGGATCTCACCCTACCCATCATCGCGAGTTTCCCCGGGTTACCTAGAGTCGACTTTGCTTATCGGCACGCCTGCCTACACTTAGGTTTAGGTTAGATACCTACTTATAGTCTAAGACTCACCTACTCATAGGCTAGGCTTGACCACCCTACCCACAGTCAACCTTAGTTACATTGATCAAGCACTAGGGTTTTCACACCCCGTCCTGCATCAGCATATCAAAAGATAAAGTTTTATGTCCACATATAAACCCTACTCAAATGTATATGTCAACATTTTTTTAAAATATATACATTTATATCAGTAAATAAATATTATTCATTTGGACAAAGATATGAACATTATTTGTATATTAATATCCATATATGTTTAATTATCTAAATTCCTATATATATACACACTGAATGAGAGGGAAATAGAGGGTGGAAGAGAGAGAAATAGAGAGAGCAGAGAGTGAGAAAGGGGGAGTAAAAAGCAAAACAGAGAGAAAAAGCTAGGAGGAAGAGCGATGGTGGGTTCTATCCTCTTCTTCCCTAGTGATGCAGCTTCCTCATTGTGCCACATTATGTTCTTTCTTAGGATTTTAAATCCATGCTAGTCAAACTTACCCAATACATTTGACATTAACACAATAATTAATTCGTAATTTTTTGATGAAATTAAGATGGTATTGGGTTGAGCGTTGTATTAGAAGGCTTAAATAGGAGGCTTTTGAAGTCAAAACTCCAAGCTCTTCTAGCCCATCTCATCGAGCCCATTTAGGTGCACTAGTTTACTCTCACTGGTTGAAGTCAAATGGTAATTTTCTAATTAAATTCAGCTTTTTATGTGTAAGGACTTGGTGATTTTTGAGAAAAAATAGTTTGGAAAAAGATCCAATCTGAAAAGTACTGTATTGTAGAGATTACTTGGTATAAAGCACACATATTACTTGGTATAAAGAGTTGATCAAGATGTTATTGAATATCACCATTGTCTTAGAGAGGTATTTTTGGAGATGATGTGGTGGGTTTGGATCGGCTCTGCTTCAGTTGACTTGACAAGAGACAAGACCTCATGGTGGATTAACATTAAAATGATATCCATGGCAGTAAAGGTTTTACCATTCATCTCTCACCTTGACAAACTATGATAGTGTAAATTTGTTGAGACAATAAGCATTGAGAGATATTTTTTTCCCAATATCTAATTAATTGGATGAATAGATAATCCATTTCCCTACCCATTAAGCTCAAGAACTCCATCAAAACCCCCAAAATATGTGGATGCAAAGCTTCTTAAATTTAAACTCTATAAATTCTACTTATTTTCCTCCCCACAATCATTCTTTTCTTTGCCCTAGAAATATAAAATGAAACAAGAAAATATACATTATTTTTCAGGAGTGTCTTGGTAAAAAATATATTGTTGGTCTAGCTAACTGATAACATGCTATATTAACACAATAAAACATGATTTTTTATGCATATTAAGGTATAAATGACTTCATTTCCATGCATGTTATCATACTTATGTGTATTTTTCTATCATTTCATGAAAAAGTAATTATAATCTCAAAACATCTTAAATTAGGGTTAAATATGATGATTTAAAAGACAAATAATCAATAACCCATCTTTACTTGAGATTATCAATGTTTTAAAAGTAAAAATAATGAGAGAAAATGATTTATAAACATTTATTTATATTTTTCTTAAGTTTAAAATCCTTAAAAATAAATGTGTTTTTGAAATAAAATTTCAAACTCTCATTATTTATCAAATTTTATCTTTTAGAATGATAGATAATTAAATTTCAGATCAAATGAAAGAAATTTGGATTAATTTGGAGTTATATATTAAAAGTTATGGATTTTCTAAATTTCAGGGATTTTTCTGGATTTTTATGAATTTATTTTTTATTTTTAATAATAGAAATGAATTAAAAGTATGACAAAAAGAGGGTAAATTCCGCGCGGGAGCCGCGTGGATGCAACGTTGCACACAAGGCCATGTGGCAGCGCCACGTGGACCCCCGCGGCGCCTACGCGGCAAATTATATATACATATATATTTATATAGTTATGTCATATATATGGGCATTTCAGCCTTCTGTAGTTCGAAAGGGTATTCAAACCCTCTTAAACGTCGGATAATTGCTTTTAATATTCTCCGTGTGGGACTAAGTTCCACGGAGTTTACTTTCGATGCAAGTGACGTGGCGATAATCAAAGCGTTGGATCGGGCGGGCGCGGAACCTGATGCGTCGATCGAGTGGACGCAGGTCCACTGAAGATGATCAAGCGCACGTGGCTTAAAAACATGCGTTATAATGGCCACGATTAAATCTGGCTGGGAGCATCCGGACCATCGGATCCAGATTCAAAGGAAGGTCACGATCGGACGCTTATTTGCGGATCGTTCTGAGCCCTTCATCACGATCAGACGGTCACGATATTTTCAAAACAGTCTATCAAGGACCGTTTCATCATAACTGTTGATCGTTTCGATCGGACGGTTATGATCAAAAACCCTATATAAAGAGATGTTCTTCGACAATTGTAAGCATTCGAGTTGGATTTCAATCTAATTGAGCTGTCTAGACACCTTCCCTCTCATCTCTCTTGATTCCATCGTGTTCCTCTTTCATTTCCGCACTCACGGAGCCCTTGAAATCAAGATTCAATGGAGAATCTTAGGAGAAATTAGCGCTTGAATCTCACGTTCGTGTTCTTCGCGATTAAGTGGTTTAATTGCAGCAATTTGATCGCTAGTTGGGCATTAGTGGAAGTGGTTTTTTTCTTAAATTATCTTCCTATCATGTTTAATTTTCGTTTAGATTAGGATTTAGAGTTTAATTTCATCGAAATTTTAGCTAAAATCGCGATTTTCACATCCGAAAATTTCTCTCCACTTCAAACTTCAAATTCTCCATGAAATCAAGATCGTTTTCGATGAATTTTGATTCCGTGGATTTGTTTTGAAAATATCTTTCATAATATATCATTTTCCCCAATTTCTACCATCAATTTCTCATCCAATTTGATCAATTTCGAAGATTATATCAAGAAATTCCTTATTTCCCTGTGGATTCGACCCTTATTTACCATTATACCCTTCAATTCGATACATTTTCATCAAATTGGTAAGTTTGGAATTATTTTTGATGCAATACCGTGTGAAATCAACGACCTCACGGTCTCGTCTCGTCATTGACTATGATTCCTCATGAAAGATACGATTTCCTAATAGATATTTTAAAGTTCCCTTGTGATTCATTGGGTCATTTCAACTCTATGAATATTCTCCACTTGCCCCCACTCAAATCCTATTGGGCCTCATGAAATGGGATCTTGGGATTCATCAAGAAGAAAGTAAGGAGACTCGTACCTTTAATAATCATATATTGTGAATTGAGAGGAAACCCTACCCTCTTTAAAAAATGGACAACCTAGAAGTTACAAGAAGATGAATATGAATTTAACGATGGTGAAGAGAACATGAATATAGAAAATATGCAAGGAAAGCTCTCAAATGAAGATAATTAAAATTGCGTCCTCAAAGGCCTATAGTTGGCGCCTTAGATCAGTCAAAAAGTTTGAAGCGTTGTCAAACGTGTAGAATCCATGAAAATATAACACAAAAATTTCTAAAAGCTATTTGTCAGCAAGGATTGAAGGAGATACATTAAAAATAGAACAAATCTGAAAGAAGATAATGTGTGATCCCAAAAGATATTTGAAAGTTCCCATGTGATTCTTCGAGGTTTGTCAACTTTTTGTCTATTTTCCACTTGTGCCCACTTAGATCCTCTTGGGCCTAATGAGATGGGATCTTGTGATACATCAATAAGGGGGTAATGAGACCCCTAGAAACTATAATCATATGCTTTGAATTGAGAGGGAACCCTATACTATCTGTGTATTAGAGAGTCTTGGTGTTACAAGAAGATGGATATAAATGCAAAGATAAGTGAACTAATCTAGTGATTTGGTTGAGTTGGAGGTATCTAGGTGTAATGAGAATGTGGGAAGATTAGGTCTTCTGAAATATATTTTTAACTTAATTTAGCTTGATCTACTTAATTCAATCTCAATGTTTTTCAACAACATATGTCACTTCTCATATACGTGAACTGAACATTTAAAGCATTAAAATATGGATAAACATAATTTCATAATAAAAGGTTTAAAACTTGAAATCTAGCATTAATGCACTATTAGTACATCATTAACATCTTCCATTTATCTGTATTTATATAAAAATGACAGTGCCTCCATGTTTTGGGAATCTCTTTATATCTCAAGAGATAATATATTATCTTATCTAGTTAGGGCACCTAAACAGCTTTCTATGTTTGAGAAATCTCTATGTATCTAATGAGGCAATCTATATCTTACTCAGGCATTTGAAAATATTTGTATTTTAGGACCTTAAATATTTGACAACATTTGATTTTTAATCAACATAAAAGAGGGCTATTTGGGAGATTTGAATCAAAGAAAATAATCTAGCGTCATATCCTCCTTTTAGGATGTTTGAAAAGCTTCAATGGTCAGATCTAAAATTTTTGAAAAGATTTGATTTTTAATATAAGGAAACGAGGCTATCTAGGGAAGCTCAATTGGAGGAAATAATCTATTATCTATATTCTTTTAGTGGAAATAATCTATTATTAAAAAAAACTTCAAATTGTTAAACCTAGCATAGTTGAAGTATCCTATTAAGGATAAATATATAGAGGAAAAGAGTTGAATGGTCAAACCCTAAATAGTTGAAAATATTTAATTTTCATCTTAAAACGAAGAGGATGGTTGGGGAATATCTATAAACCTAAGGAGGTAATATGATATATATTTCTAAATAGAAGTGATTTGGTTTTAGAACCTGAAATTGTTATAGATATTTGGTTTCAATAAATCTATAAAAGATCAATTTTGAGAATCTCTTTGAACCTAATGAGATAATAAATATTTGATTTTGGGGCCTGAAATAGGTGAAAAAGTTATATTATTTATGAAAAAGACTAGGCAATTTAGACAATCCCTATGAACTTTAGGATCAAATCAGATCAGACCAATTTAGGCAATCCCTAAAATTTAAAGTTAGGAATGATCATGTCATATATGAAATAGTAGAAAAAAATTATTTTCAATCAAGAAGGAAAATGGTAATTGGGAAAATCTTTATCTAAAGTTAGAATGCCAAAATTACTTAAAGAATTTTGATTTTTAATTATGAAAAAGGGCAATTTGGGAGACTTAGGGAATGAAAATCACTTGCGGCTCACCTTGAGCAATCAGATTGTAATGATGGATTTAGGAGATCTACTAAGCTATCATAGAACCTCTGTTTTATTTGATCAATGATCAAGGTTCTATGATGGCAATGAGAGAACAACAATTTGATCATGATAATATTCAATTGTTTTACGAAATTTTAAGACCAGCATCATGGCAATGCAAGTAGGCACACTAAATTATGAAACATAATGTTTATCATTTAATAAAGAGTGCCTAAAGATTAAAAATAAAACCACCAAAGATTAATAATTGATGTCAAAGATGAGTATAGAGGGATGGCCTTGATAGACAGTGTTTACATTGAAGAGTAGTTGATAGTTTATGCGAAATATGAGATTTTTTGTTTTCCTAGGCTTCCTGCTCTTAAGTATTTCATTTATATCATAGGTACATCTATCTACAAAGTTTCTATGAGATCTAGTTTGTGTGTTCAAATCCCAAAAATTTCATGTTTACATTAAGGTCACCTTTGAGGGCATGAATGCTTGCAATGAGTGCAAGCCAAGTTTGCTAATCAATGAATGCTTGGGATTTCTGCATGCCATAACCAACAATAGAGTTCGAATTTTTTATTAAAGCATCCAATTTTATGGAGGGAACTATTAATGGTGTAGGTGTTTGAGTTATTTGAAAAGTGAAAAAATGACACCCAAAGTGTTATATTTGTCAAGTATATGATGTCAAAATTTATCCTTTTTAGAACTCTATCAAAATATCTGTTAGATGGTTTCTCATATCAAAATTTAATTAATGATTTTTTATTCAAATATCTGATAAATTGATTCTTCTTTCTCATTTTTGAAACACTTAGAAATTTCCTCGATCTCTATCATTAAAGAGTTGAGCATAATTTTGTATGATAAATTTACATTTTTAATAACCACGATTTTACACTTATCAGTAATTTAAAGGAATCTCTCTACCTAGAGGAATAGAAGGAAGATGTGACAATAATTCCATTAAGAAAACTTTTAAAGCTCCTTTTTTTAGTATTAGTTTAAGCATTTGGATGAATGGTGCCCAATGAAGCAAAATACATCTGAAGCTCTTTTCTTCAGAAAAACTCCAACTATTTTGTACATGCGCAATGAGCTCTAAAATTTTCATTATTTAATCACATAAAATTTACACCACAATTATTTCGGTGCAATATTTGAAAAAATTAAACCCAAGTAACTCATGAGATGTCATAAAAAAATAATTTAATGAAAAGATAAAAAATGAAGATAGTTTTGTGCTAGATCCCAAACATTACATTAAATGAAACAAAATGATTTTAATCTCACAAATATCTAAAGGCAAATGAGATAGGTAGCATGATTATTGTGAGAAGAGAGGAGAAGGGAAAATGAGAGCACTATAGAAAGGAAGAATGGGTCCACCTAAATAGGCCCAATAACTAGTACAAAACTGAAGTCAAATTACCAAAATATAAGAGACCAAAGTCACAAGCATATCTCTTTACATAAGAGATCAAACCCTTCGGTTCGGTTCGGTATTATGGCATATCATAAATAATTCTCTCCTTATTAGTGCTATGGCAAGAAAATTATCTTGCACAATATTTCTAGGAGAAATATCGATTCATGATTTTTCAGTCTTAGTGTTAGAGTAGATCCATTGGTTTTCATCAAGTTTAGAACTTGAGGATGCATATTTAAGTAGTATATGTTGATGATATTTTATGAACACAAAGTAATTATGATTATATTTCTCCTGATTTACTTGAGAAGAAATTTATCTCTCTTCAAATTTACTAGTTTTTCAAGGATGTTGAACATGAAGGATGTATCTATCTCAAAATTTACTTTCTATCCAAAGTCGTTATTAGTTATTAAGTTTACTTACCATTTGAACATGATGATATAAGTCCTACTAAAAAACATATTAAACATTCTTGAGGATACCTAGTTTATGGGCTACGAACTTGAGGAACAATTGTTTAAATCAAGAGCATAAATTTTAGATGTTGATTTGCCCATATTTGATGAATCTAATAGCTACCAAAGGATGATTTTCTAGTTAATTCATTAACCATGATATGTCTTGATATTAATTTTATATTATATTGTTGATGGATGACCTCCATAGATTTACTATGCTGGTGTACTTTAAGTTCTTGCTTATATTTATCTAGGAAAAGGATTAATATATCATACGTTTAGAAGAGGAAGGCTAGATCCCGACACTATATCCGCTTTGATGACCTTAAAGTCTTGGAGTCGTGAGGATGCCACCCGAGATGATGAAATGGATTCAGAAGTTGAAGAAAGTAGACTTGTGAAATGATAATTGTGAAATGCTAAAACTCCCTTATTTATTCTCCCCAGAATTTTAATTGTAAAAATTTATAATGGCTAAAGTTTACCTATATTAGCCTTTTATCTTGAATTCTTGATATGTTAAATGTTATTAGGATGTGATGATCTCTTTTCAATAATCTTAATTTATGTTTAACTTAACAAATTCATCACCAAAAGTACAGGTTTCACCGAACCGACATCGGACAATACCGTCACTGACACCAAACCAAAGTTAGGTATAGGTTTAGGTTTTCACAAAAAACTGGTACCGACACCGGAACCGAAGAACCTTACTCATACGGAGAGAATTCCCAATGATATGAATCCCAAAGTGTCATGAAAACCATGTTGTACATGTCTAAATGTGTAGAGTCTCTATGAGTGTATGAAGTTTAATGAAATCACTTTTTCCTCCCTTTTCTCTTTATGACATGGCATAAAAATCATAGGAAGAGAATTCCTCACAATATGCATCTGAGAGTTTCATGAAAACCATGTTGTACATGTCCAAAATGTTAGAGTCTCTATGAGTGTGTGAAGTTTTGATGAAATCACTTTTCCCCCTTTTTGGACACAAAAGAATCAGTAATGGATTCCTCTAGTTTTATTATTTTTTGATTTCATGGTTTCTAAGGAAAATTTAAACAATAACTAGAAATTAATGTGCTTTCTCTTTTTTAGTAGCCAACCAAAGCAAGACAGTAGGACATGGTGGATTTGATAAGTGGGATGCATATTAGGGTCCAATCAAGAAAGATAGGTTATTTTTTCCTTCCCTAATACATAAAATATATAAATTATTTGGGACATATGATCACCTGGTATTGTCCTTCAATCTAACCCATAATTCTAGGTTTTAAGAATTCTCATTATTGTTGGTTGTGAAAAGAAGAACATCCTAGATTTTATAGCTTATAACATTCTATGGTTTCAGCATGATGGCATTGACAATAATGTGAAAAAACCAAGGGAAGAAAAAGAGATGATGATAGAATGCCAGCTACATAAATTGGCCAATTAGAAGCTTGAAACTCCATCTCATAGCTTTGATGCCAAAAAAGGGAACATTATTGAAAAAAGTTTTAAGGTCATTCTTTTTTCAATCCACAATGTGTCAAATGTACTATGATTTTCCAAGGTTTCAAAATTCCAAAATAAAGATGGTGGGGACATAAAGGTGGATCTTGCACCCAATGTAAGAAAAGTGTGCCACAAATCTTGCTTCTATTGTTCCAGGAAAGTACAATGGTGTTCTGAAAATTGGTGAACATGTACAAAAAATGATCTCTTGGAGAAACCTTGTGCCTTGATACCATCTGAGCAAGGAGGGGGTAATAGGCTAGTTATCCTCATATCAAGGAGAGATCCATCTATGCAAATAAATAAGTGGGCCATCAAAGGGTGTCCAATCAAAGGTATATGAAAAATTTTCAGTAATAAAGTGAAAAGAAGATAAAGGAACAAAACAGGTCTCTTCATAGGCTATGAGACAAAGGCATGATACAATTCAATTTTGATTCTCTAAATCTCTTTTCTTCCACATGGTACCAGAGCTTAGGCTTTGAAGCTTCCAAAAATCATGTACATCTTCTTCTATGGTGTAGGAAACTATCCCATAGCCACCATGGAAGTCCTCTTCCACCAACATCTCCCAACACTACCACCAAACCCTTCAGCATCCTATGACCAACTTCTCTAATACACTATCTAAAAAATTTAGCACACTAGTGATGATATGATTACAAAGTCGCTACTATCTCAAGAAAGCCACTCACTTATAGGCCTCTAGTCTCTGTGGCAAAACATCCCTTCCCTCTCTTTGCAGTTCACAACTAACTTCAATGAGCTGCCACTATCTTTGCACATTTTTTTCTATGTCTTTGATGAGTTGATAAAATCTCCTTCTAGCCTCCATTATCTCTAATGTAATGTTTCTATTGTCTTTGGTAAGCCATTTGATAGTATTCAATATGCACAATACAAACGAATCCGATTTCATAAAAATTCTGCACTAGGGAGAGGAAAACATAAACAAATAGGAGAAAAAAAAATTTTTGATTGCATCACCTTGCAAGGAGTCAAATCCACAACCTACTATTTACTTGAATATGATGCTGCAAGCCGTGCAAGTGCTCCCATGCATGTCTCAATAGATTTTCTTGTTATGTCAAAGGAATAACCCAACAAATTTGCTTTTACTATTATTTTAACACAAACTTTGCCGATATATGACCATAAGCATTAGCTGAAATAGACTTGATTTTGTAGAAATCTTTGCACTATCACCCATCACATGTATTTGAGGAAGAGAGTAGACAACAAGGGTGGGCTATAAGGAAGGGAATTGGATAGGTTCCCCAAGCCCTAAAACTTAAGGTCTTTATATCGAGTTTCACGTTTTCAAAAATAAACTATCAAAGCTTATGAAATAAACTATGGGCTATTATGTTTAACAAAGAGAGGATGGATTAGTTTGTTAGCCTATTCATAACATACAATATATACTTGCAATATTATGATTATTTATACATTTTAAGGCACAATTCATTTATTTATGACATCTGATATTGTATTTTGAGTACCTTTGCATAATTCAATGAAATTTTTCTTTAAATCTCAAAATGAAAAAATTGAAAGCTAATTTTGCACAATTCATATGTTTGATTTGTCAAACATGAATATTCTTTTAATATGAGCCTCATCTTCTAGAGATATTTAAATTGATATACATTTATAGAAAAATAATAATAGAAATTATCCACATTTTGAATCAAGAATCAAGACTACTTTTCTATGATGGAAACTAGTCTCATCCACCTTTTGAATCAAGACTAGGGCATCTTGAACATAATTATCCTCAAAGTCTTTGCCATTAACCACATCAAGATGAATCTTATATTCAAAACTTAATCCATCAATCTAACACCTGAGGAAGAGTTTTAAACCATTCTTGAGCTCTATCCTTAGGGGTGAATGGAAAAGGTCACATTCTTAATATCATTTATCCCATTGATTGGATTGCAGGGGATTGGGGCATAATTATCCCTCAATCTAACAAAATCATCAAGATGAGGATAAAATGATTTGGGTCCTTAGTTCAATCCACTAATTTGATAAGTAGATTCAAAAAAACATGATTTGATTGAAATTCAAGGTCTACTTAGTACTCAAAAGATATTGACCACAAATATATTCAACAAAAATAATCAGATAAATGGCCTAAGTAGCTTGTGAGTCCTTTACACTCTTAAAATATTTTCCATTTATCACCTAAAAAAGATACAGATTTAAGTCTAGGAACTTAAGCCACAATTATATTTTGAAACACCTCACAAGTGTAGCAAAAACATCTGACCTCCTCGCAATTTCAAAATACAAAAGTATAGGAGGAAAGATATACCTCAAGTCTCCACGCCCGAACAAGTCTCATTGAAACCCAACACCTAAACGCTGCTAGGTCCCCAGCACCAGCGTGAATCCATCGCTTGATCATGAGTCTAGGGTGTTTGACTCTTTCTCTGTAATCCCATGCTTAAGCATCACTCTATTTAAGTGACTCTACCTTCCATAGGTCTATGGTAAGTTACAGTGGTTCAATGGCCTCTCCCACCCAACGCCACTCTACCATCAAAAACTCTACCATAGGTTATAGTGGTCTAATGACTTGAATCAGACTTCTCCTCCCCCCTAGACTCAATCATAAATATGGAAAAATTGAGAATGTTACAACCTAGGCATCTTAAATCATGCCACTCATAATCATGCTTTCACCATTGTCTCAGGGACTAGCAGATAATCTTCAAAAGAAAAGGCAATTCTCTCCTATTCATTGGCATGTATGTTGATGATTTATTGACCACCATACATCAAGAAGAAGATGCTAAAACTCTTTGAGATCACAGAATTGGGACTGCTCACCTTTTGCTAGGTATTCAAGTGAGTCAAATTAAAGGTAAAAATCTAACTGTCTCTAAAATCCTTAGCAATGAAAATCCTCAAGGAGTATGACATGACAGATTACAAGTCCTGAACTACACTTGAGGTCAGATCAAGTTTCAATCAAGCCAAAGATGTGAGTAAAGCTAATCCAACTACCTACAGAATTTTGATGGGCTCATTCAGGGATCTCACTCCCTCTAGACCCAATTTTTTTAATTAGTATTTGTTTCTTTGTCTTTTATGAAAAAAAATCCAACCATTGAATTACTCAAAAGTGCCAATAGAATACTCTTGATCTCAGTTTATAATTCAAACAAGGTGGAATGTCTGTATTAGAAGGCTACAATGGCAGTTACAAATGGAGGAGGCAGTGAAGAATGGAAGAGCACATCCAAATTACTCCTTCCTTGGTGATAGCAAGTGAGATTTTTGCCCTATCCTTGGGTGAATGAATCAGAGTATGTCTCTCTCACACTCGCGGATAGTCAAGGTGTTTGGATAGCTGATTTCATCGAAGAATTAATTTGGAAAATAATGAAAGCAGTAAAGATCAATGTGGAAAATAGATCAGCTATTGAACTATTGAAAAACCCAGCTTTCCACAGTTGCTCAAAGCGCATTCAAATCCGTCATCATTCTGTTCGAAAGTGCGTTGAGTATGGTGAATTGCTTCTCTCATCTTTCCCTCTCGTTCTTGAGTGTACGATCGGTTCTGTGTAATGGCGAAGTGAGATTCTTCACGCTCGATGTCTCTCTTCCTGCTAAAGTTACCAAAATAGAAGCAAAATCTCACTTGAACATCGCACCTAATCGCTCTCTCTTCACGTACCTTGATCTTCTCTCCTTCCACTAAAAATTAAAGGTCAGCTAACAAATCATCAAGATGAGGGTAAAACGATTTCTCCATGTTCATTCTCTAATTTTTGAAGTAGACTCAAAAAAATATTTGGATGAAATTCAAGATCTACTTTCTACTCAAAAGATATTGATCACGCATATGTTCCTCCGCTAGTCCCCGGCAATGGCCTGAATCCTTCGTCCGATAGTGAGTTTCGCTCTAATCCTTTGCTTAAGCGACACTCTAGAATCCATAGATACTTCTCCGCACTGTAGCTAAACCCTGCAATCTTGGGGGGATCGTCTTCATCCTCTTGCACTCGGAGATTTGGAGTTTTTGGAGGCGTGGCATGGCTCCATCTTCAACGATCATTCTCTCCAGATCGTGGAGGTCGGATAGCAGTAGTTCCTGCAGCTGCTTGAACCCGTCTCCACGAAATTTCATCTCTTCCCCCCAACGATACGGGTTATTTCTCAATATGAGGAACCTCAGTTCAGAGAGCTGGCCGAGAGAAGGCAATGGATCCCGGTGGAGATCAGATCTACTCAGGTCAAGATAGGTGAGACCCTCAGGCCACCCGTAGTTGAGCTCAAATCCCTCATGCTCAAGAGAGGAGAGATCTCTAAGCGACCTCGGAATATCCTTAGGTCTTACTTCCTCAGGAAATGCCCAGTCTATTTGACCCCATAGCACCAATGTGCGAAGCTGAGGAAGTCTCAAAGCTGTCCACGGGATCGACGAGCCTTGAAGCCTCAAATTCTTGAGGCGCGAGAACTGGGGCAAATTCAAAGAGAGCACCGCGTGATGAGAGGCACCGATTCCCCGTATGTCCAGAGTTCTGATATCCTTCATGCTGTGCAAGCTGCCATTCATCCAGTGGCCGGCCCTTGCGCAAGACAGAACCTGAAGAGATCTCCAGCGGCATCGGACCTTATCAGGAAGCCCTCCCCCCATAGGGAAAAACACTTGCCGGAGATTTTCTATCTCCCCCACAGCGATTGTCTTTTGCTTGATCATCGTCCTGTGGACATCGAGAAACTGCAAGCGAGATAGGTTTTTTATCGTCTTGGGGAGCGACTTTATACCTTGGCTCTCCAAGCGTAGGTAGCGCAGATTGACCAGGCCTCCGATCTCCTTGGGCAGCATCTTGAGGCTTCCTGGCGCATGTAGGTCGATCACTCTGATCAGCTTCAGCCCCACAGAGAAATTCATGGCAGAATTATAGTGGAAGTCGAAGCCCAGCAAGGCCCGCAGACGCGGCGCAGACTTGTGCAGGTAGATGGTCTTCTCTGATTCAGTAATTACAGAGAGGCGCCGAAGAGACTCTGGCCGGAGAGGTCTCGTCCCCTGGGACACTGACATGAAGTCGATTTGTTTCGCCTCTGAAATGCATAGCTCGCGGAGGAGATCGTGTACCCTGCAGCGAATGACCCCGTCGTCAGGGTTCCCAAAGACGAAAGGCTGTGGATTGCAGACGTGAACCAAGGATCTTTCTATGAGCTTTTCGAGCTGGATTTCTGCCGTCTCTTCCAGCGTCAGCCCATCTCCTCTCTCGGCTATGAAGCCATCTGCAATCCACAGCCTGATCAGCCGATCAGACTTTATCTGGTAGTCCTCGGGGAAGGCGCTGAGGTAGAGGAAGCACCATTTGAGATCGCACGGCAGGTCTGTGTAGCTCAGGCCCAGGATTCTCATGCAGTTCTGGCCTTCGCCTTCGTGTTGCCAGACCATGCTTCCGGACACCTTCTCCCACTCCGCTATAGACCGTTGCTTCTGCGACAGTAAAGCTCCCATGACGACCAACGCAAGCGGCAAGCCGCCACATTTGGCAGCCATCTGCTCGCCCAACTCCTTGAGCCTCCCCGTGCAGTCACTCCTTTCCTCCTCTCTGGGGATCGCCTTGCTAAGGAAGAGCTCCCAGCTTTCCTCCTGGTTGAGGAATCGGAGCTCGTAGGCTCGGGTGGCTTGATCTGGATCTGCCGCGTCGGCCACTTCACGCTTGCGCGTGGTGAGGAGCACCTTGCTTCCATTACCTTCGTCTGGGAGATGCTCCCCAAAGATCCGCCAGACTTCGCCGTCCCACACGTCGTCCATGACGATCAGGTAGGTCTTCCCCAGGAGCAAGTCGTGTAGGCGAGACTCCAGCCTGGTCTTCTCCATCCTCTCGTATTCCTCGCTTCCTTCCGGGGAGATCTGGCGAAGCAAATCCTGGAGAAGCTTCACGTCCTTGTAATCCTGGGAAACATCAATCCAGAATGCGCAGTGGAAGCGACTTTGGATATCGGGATCTTTGAACACCTTCTTGGCCAGGGTAGTCTTCCCCAGGCCTCCCATCCCTACGATCGAGACCACCGACCGCCGCTTTTCCCTCTTCGGGTCGAGGCGATGCAGAATCGAAGCCTTCTCATCTTCCATGCGGACAGCATGGGAGGAGTCCGAGGCGTGAAGAGCGACGGCCCTCCGCCGCGCAATCGCCTCGCCGACGTCCCTCCTTTCCCGGAGATCATCGGGGAGAGCTGTGATTCCGTATCCGGCCGCGCTCTCCCTGATATTGATAATCGTCTGCTTGAGCCGTTTGATCTTAATCCCAAAATTATGGCGACGAATCAGAGCGCCGGGCGCCAACTTGCTGAAGAAGCCGCGGCGCCGGCCCATCCCAGTCTGAGATCCTCGGATGGCGAAGGATTCGATCAGATCTTCAGCGTCGTGTGCGGCTTCCCTGACACGTTTCACCCAGTTTTGGACCAAATTGTTCCCTCCACGTGCCGTGGTATCCGCGTCTTGCAAGAAGCTCTTCATCCATGTGAGCTCTTGCTTAAGATCTTCGGCTTGCCGCTTGACGCTCGTCAGGAAGAGAGCTTCGTTGACGATGGCGTCGCCGATTTTCTGTATGACATAGCCTACGACTGCGTCCGCCATGGCTTCTCACGTCTCACTTGTAAGGGATGAAGACCTGATCAACTTTTCTTGGGGATATTCGTCTGCCTCAGAGCGTGGAGGGAAATAGGGAGAGAGAGGAGGGGGCCACCTTCGCCATGGAGAATGGTTCCATGAAGACAGCGAGAGCCAGAGAATGGTTCCATGAAGAGAGAGAGAGAGAGATAGACAGAGACAGACAGAGAGACAGCGACAGCCAGAGAATGGTTCCATGAAGGGTCCCATGAAGGCGAATCCCCTGTCTTCAGCCGCCGCAAACCATGACCCGCCAGGCTCACCGCATCGCCGCTGATCTGCACGCGGTTAACGCTCCTGGACGCCCGGCGTCCAGGCGCGGCGGCGTACGGGCAAACTGGTTATCAGTGTAGTTCAAGAATGGGAGGAAGCCGTTCATGGTATTGAGAATATTATTGCTATTATTTATGATAAAATGATGATAATTCTCGTTTTGTTCATGACCCTAATCATTTTTTTACAGAAATTTGATTTTTTAACCCCAAATCCTTTCTTTTGGAAGCCTAATTGCTCTTCTAATTGCTCATCTGATTTTTTTCAAACATAATTTCTTAGATTTCCTAACCCTTGTTCCTTGTCTAGCACATCTTTGAAATATTTGGTCTTGTCTTAATTTCTTTTTTAACCTTTTTTTAAAATTAAATCACATTATTAATCCAAATTTCTTCTCTAACCCCTGTTTCTTTTCTAATTAAATTCTCTCATCTAACCTTATCAGCTTTCTAACCCTAAATTCTCTTTTTAACCTTAATCTATTTTCTAACTCTATTTTCTTTTTTCACTGGTTTTTTCTTTAATTTTCTAACCCTGATTTCATTTCTAAGCTTGATTCCTTTTCTAGCTCCAAATTTATTTTCTACCCATTACTTCTTTTCTAAACCTAATTCCTTTTCTGACACTTATTTGTCTGATAACCTTTATCATATTTTCTTATCTAACTATAATTCTTTTCTTGTCCTAATTTATTATCTAATTATAATTTTTTTTCTATCCCTAATTTCTATTAAAATGCAAACTCCTTTTCAACCCCAAATTAATTTTTCAACCCGAATTTCATTTCTAACCCGAATTACTATGATTAACTTTCAAACATAAATTTTTTCCAACCCTTATTTCTGTATAACCCTTATCTATTATTTCAACCAAAATTTCCCCCCCTTTTCTAAATCTAATTTCTCTTCAAATCATAATTTCAATTCACATTTATTTTGTTCATAACCCTAATTAGTTTTTACCCCTACTTTTTTTCCTACTTAATTTTCTTTTCCAATCCCGCTTCTTTTCTTACTCTTACTTTACATTCTAAACAGTAATTTCTTTTCTAAAAATTATATTCATAAACCCCCAATCTCTTTTTGAACCATCATTTCATTTATAATCCTAGTTAGTTTTGTAACTAACTAATTTACCCCTAATTTATATTCAATTCCATACATGTTTTGTAATCATTAATTATTGTCATATGATAATTTCTTCTTTTCACCATTTATACTTTCAAACCCTAACTCTTTTCTGTCCCTATATTATTTTCTAAATAATTTTCTTTTGAAGTTCTAATTACATTTCAAACCCTAGTTTTTTCTCTCACCATAGTTTCTTTTCAATTCAATTCTTTTAAAAATATTATTTTTCTAACTTTAATTTCTTTCCTGCCAAATTTCTTTTCAATCACTAATTTTCTTTCAGTCCATAACTTCTACTCTAGCTCCAACTTTTCTTTTCTAACCATAGATTGATTTTCAAATCCTAATTTTTCCTATCCATAATTTCTTTTGTAACCCTACATACATTCCTAACCCTAATTTCTTTTCTACCTCTCATTTTTTTCTTATAAAGTTAGAGCAATCTCTATGTATCTAAGGAGACAATCTTTATCTTACTCGGGCATTTGAATACCTTTGTATTTTAGGGCCCTAAATATTTGATTTTTAATCAACATAAAAGAGGGCTATTTTGGGGATCTATATCAAAGGAAATAATCTAGCATTTATATCCTCCTTTTAGGATGCTTGACAAGCTTCAATGGTCAGAACTAAAATAGGTGAAAAGATTTGATTTGAATATGAAGAAAAGTGGGCTGTATGGGCCCAAAAAAGCTTTGAATTGTCAAGTCTAACAGAGTTGAAATATCCAATTATGAATAAAGAGATCATTGAAAGAGTTGAACAGTCAAACCCTAAAAAGGTAGAAAAAGATTTGGTTTTAGGACTTGAAATTGCTATAGATATGTGGTTTCAAATCAACCAAGAAAAGGTCAATTTTGGGAATCCCTTTGAACCTAAGTAGATAATAAAGATTTGATTTATGGGGTCATGAAATGGTTGAAAAAGCTAGATTATTCATGAAAAAAAGGCAATTCAGACAATCATATGCATTTTAGAATCAAATCAGATCGAATCAAGATCTATTGAGGCAATCCCCATAATCTAATGGTTGGAATGATCTTATCAGATCTGAAATAGTTGAAAAAATTGATTTTCTATCAAGAAGGAAAACGGCAATTTGGGGGATCTTTATCCCGATTTAGGACAGAAAATTCTTGAAGAGATTTGATTTTTAATTACAAGAAAAACGATCAGTATTGGATCAACATGATCGATTGGAGCGGGATGAACCTCTGATTGATTTGGTTAGAGATAAAGGTCCTATGATTGCCGCACGAGATAGACAATCATGATTGATCGGCGCGATGCGATCCCATCATGATTGAGCCTTTGTTGATTGATCGACTCTGCTCATGATCAACTCAATCTAGTACATGATCATGTCGATCTGATCGGATAGCCGTTCTGACGCCGAACTTAAAACTCGAGCCATCGAGATTCCGGCCAAGAGGGAGAATCGTTAGGCGAGACCACCTCTCCTTCCTCAAATCCTCTTCTGAGCAAAGCTTAGTTTTTAATCTCCATGTCCACCGGCAGAAGCTTTCTAAGTTCTTTTGCTTCAACGAGTTCTTCCAGTACGCTGCCGGAATTATGGCGCCGGCAACTCTCTTTAAATTTTGCGCCAAGGAGATCAAGTCAGCCCATCTTTGTAGAATCGAACCATGGGTTTGCACTTTTCGTCTTAGTACTTGTGTTTCCGCGTTTTTTTATTCATATAAAAAGTGATATTTTTTCGTGATGAATAAATATTTGTAGGAGGGAAAAGGGGAAGCCAGGGAAGAAAGAACATCATCTGTGGATGAGGAGAGATCCGGCTGGGTCTGGGCAGAAAGCTCTTAATCTTGTTCGAATTGTGAGTTTTTTAATCATAATATACTTTATTCTATGTCCATTATGCGTTGAAATGCAGTGTAATATTCTGCATATCTCAGTAAGTTTGGAGGAATGATGGTAAATTTAGTGAGTAAACTTTCTGGGCAGAAAGCTTTCGGTATTGTTCGAATTCTGAGTTCGTGATCCTGATCAACTTATTTTCTCCTCATTAGTCGTTGTAAATGCAGAGTAAACTTCTGCATATCTCAATGAATTGGGAGGAATGATGTCAAATTTAGTGAGTAAAATTTCTGGGCAGAAAGCTCTTAGTCTTGTTTGGAATGTGAGTTCTTGATCCTGATATACTTCATTTTCTCCTGATTAGTTGTTGAAAATGCAGTGTAATCTTCTGCATATCTCAATTAATTGGGAGGAATAATGGTAAATTAAGTAAGTAAACTTTCTGAGCAGAAAGCTCTTAATCTTCATTTTCTGCCATTTAGTTGTTGAAAATCCAGTGTAATCTTCTCTTATCTCGATTAATTTAGTGAGCAGAAAAATCTTCTCGTAATTTTCGGATCATATGTGTTTTATTATAAGAATTTATTCATTTTATGCAATTTAGTCACTGAAAAGCAGTGTAGTCTTCTCCATATCCAATTAATTAGGAGAAATGATGGTACATTTACTGAGTAATATTTCTTGGCAGAAGGCATTTGATCTTATTCGAATTCTGGGTTTTCAACTCGTGTATACTTGATTTGCTGTTATTTAGTCGTTGAAATGCTGCTCAATCATTTGTACCTCTCAATTAATTAGGAGGTGGAATGGTAGCCTTGGCGGGTAAATTTTCTGGATTGAAAGCTTTGATCTTGTTCAAATTATGAGTTTTTGATCCTGGTGCACTTTATTTTCTCTAATTTTTTTTAATCTTCTGAAAATCTCAATTGATTTGAGGAGGTAGGATGGTAAATTTAGTGAGTAAAATCATTGCTGAGAAATCTCTCGTTCTTGTTCAAATTTAGTGATTGTACTTTTTTTTCCATTTAGTTGTGTTGAAATGCATTTTAATCTTCGGTTATCTCAATTAATTAGGACGACTGATGGTAAATTTAGTGAGTTAATTTTATCATATAAAGCCCAATTGCTGATATTTAGAAGTTTAATTAATGCTGAAAAGTGTGTCTAAGAGAGAGAGGGAGAGAGAAACAATTTTGTGCGGAGAGAGATAATGTTTATAAGCATTATCCTTACAATTCAGTTCTCCGTTCTTGTTTGGTGTTCATTTCTTGGGAATTTCTTCAACTTGGGTGAAACAAAATTTTAGTCATTTGGGAGAAACCCGCTTAGTATTCGTCAAGGGAGAAAGGAGCAAAAAATTCAAGTGCACTCAGAAGACGATACTGATTTTGTGTTAAGAGATTAAATTTATGTTCTTTCTTTTCCAGGATAAGGTACCCACATTTCAGGTACGTAGAGGGAGAAAGAAAAGAGCTAAAAATCCCATTATTTTCAGAAAATGAAACACATTTTGTGTACGTAGAGGGAGAAAGAAAAGAGCTACAAATCCCATTATTTTCAGAAAATGAAACACATTTTGTGTACGTAGATGGAGAAAGAAAAGAGCTACAAATCCCATTATTTTCAGAAAATGAAACACATTTGTATACGTAGAGGGAGAAAGAAGAACAGAAAAAAGGAGCAATGAATTTTTTTTTTGAAAATGAAAACCTTGTCACATATGTAGTGATAAAAAGAGAAAACATATTTGTAACAGTTGGAAGGTCAAAAAGAAATGCAAATTTAATTGGGTTCTTGAAGATGAAATCCGTTTGAAGTCTTTGGAGAGAGAAAAAAGACTCTTGTTTTATTTCCAAATTTCCACGTTTTGCACCATCAGATCGTCATCCTTATTCTTTTATATCTATTTGCATTAAAGTAGATTACTTACCACAGTTTTTCAATCAGGCCTCACAACTTCCAAATGAAAAAGAAGCAGTCTATGACGCTTTAGATAAATGGATAGCCTTCGAGGCTGAATTTCCAGTAATTGCAGCAGCAAAAGGCTTGGAGATTTTACGTAGGAGGAATCAGTGGCTGCGGATAATACAAGTAAGAAATAAATTTCTATATATTAACCACAATCTGATAACTTATCACAAATTTTACTGAATTTATGATTCTTATGCAAAATTTATCTCTTATTTTACTGAATCATTTGGGGATCTTATGCGTAAATCATCTCTTATTTTACTGAATCTATTTGAGATTCTTATGCAAAATTTATCTCTTATTTTACTGAATCTATTGGGATTCTTGTGCATAATTCATCTCTTATTATACCGAATCCGTTTGGGATTCTTATGCATAATTTATCTCTTATTTTACTGAATCTATTTGGGATTCTTCTGCATCATTCATCTCTTATTTTACTGAAGCCATTTGGGTTTCTTATGCATAATTCATATCCCATTTTACTGAATCCATTTGGGATTCTTATGCATAATTCATCTCTTATTTTACTGAATCTATTTGGGGTTCATGTGGATAATGCATCCATTTTGAAAAAATTTCCTTTCACAAGTTTCTTTTGGCTAAAATCATTTTGGCTTAAACAAGATTTTAGATTGTTGAGATTACTCAATCAAGAAAGTAATTTGATGTAGGTGGTAAAGTGGCTACTGAGCAAGGGGCAAGTGATGACAATGGGAACTTATGATTTGTTTTTTTTGGCATTGGATATGGAGGGAAGAGTCGATGAGGCAGAAGATGTCTGGCATAGATTGCTGGAGACCCATTCTCGCTCAATCTCTAGACGACTTTTCTCTCGAATGATCTCCTTGTACGAGCACCACCATTTGTCGGTGAAGATCTTAGAGGTAGTTGATTTCCCAGCTCAGAAGTCATATTTACATCTTTCTCATCTTGCATCTCTCTCTAACTCACTTGCTATGTCAGTCCATTACTCTCCTGCCCTCTCCCCACCTCTGTTTAGCTCTCTCTCTCCATATATATGTGTGTGTGTATGCGGGCACATCTTATTGCTCTCTATATCTCTTTCACTGTTTATACATAGTTGCTCTCTCTCTATATATATAGATTATTCTCTCGATGACTTTCTCTATTTATATATATATTCTGTTCTCTATGATTTTCTCTCCCTATGACTCTCTTGATATATATAGAGAGAGAGAGAGCTATGTGAGTCACTCTCTCTCTATGTGCGTATATGTAGTTCTCTTTCTAACTCTGTCTCCTCCCTGCTGCCCTTTCTCCTGCTCTGCATATCTGCTTCTCTCTCACACACATCCACTGTTACTCCCCCTCCCTCTCTCTCTGCTACTCTCTCTCTCTCATATTCTCTCTTTGGCTGTTTTGATTGATGTGATTGAAAAATGTCAGGTTTTTGCGGATATGGAAGAACTCGGGGTAAAACCAGATGAGGACACGGTGAGGAGAATAGGAAAGGCATTCCAGAGCCTTGGCCAAGAGGACAACCGGCAGCTGCTCTTTAGGAAGTACCAAAAGAAATTTAAGTACCTTCACTTTAATGGAGAAAGAGTTAGAGTGAGAATTTCTCATGGGTTTGAAGATTTGGACTAAACTAAACAGGGGGCATCATGAGAAATTCTCTATCATCTGTGCAAGATTTTTAGCAATGGTGCAATGATGCAGAAGTTTTGTCATTGAAATTCTTTGTCTAGGGTGTAGAGGACTGTAAAATCTTCAAGTAGAGGCAATTGTCATTTACCCATCTGATCTATGGTCCAACAAAATGCCCATGTACCCAATTCTTGCTGGAAAGAAGAACATGAATTAGTGAAAGGCAAAGCGAGAGAGAGAGACACAGAGAGAGAGAGAGAGAGATAGAGAGATGAAGATAGTGAGAGCTACGCAGAGAACCATAAAGATAATGATTTTACGTATGTAAGATAAACTTTACAAAAAAAATATGACATTGGAGGTAGTCACAATCTCCATCAAAGATGCAAAGTTTTTTTTTATCTACTCTTCCATAAAGCATGCATTTCTAACATTATTATTTTCGCATATTACTTGGATACACTATTGATTTCACTAGTGGATACACTAGTGATTTTAATATATTTTAAAATCTTGGCTGCAGAAAAATATGATATGTGAGGGCAATTTTAATAAACAAATGAGAATTCAACCATTTGACCTCCAAGAAGTCAAGTGCGGTTAGTCTCATAATACAATCAAAATGCAAGAAATGATACATGATAGGACTTAGTATTTTCATCACATTCAGCTATATAAAAATAGATATTCTTTATCAACACTTAAACATGATAAATGATACATTATTGTGACTTATATTTTATAGTTATCACCACCTCTGCCAAAATTGCACATCGATGTGATGCACACTACTCCTCAACACCGAGTACTTGTTCATGAAGTTTCCACATATCATTAATTTAATGTATTGTGATTGCAAGTAATATCAGATTATTTGTTGTTTTCCTAGTGTCTGTTGTAAGGGACACTCTTTCAATTGATCAAGCAATCCTCTTAGCTTATCCCTTTTATCTTCAAACAGTTTCTCTATCCCTCGTCTTTCGGGCTTGCAGCTAGGAATCCTTGTTTTGCCTTGTATTAAATAGTTACAAAACCTTATAAATTAAGGATCATCGACTAATGTAACAGGTGCATTCATCTTACCAATTAAATATGTGCACTCTTTCTTTGTATGCTATGAGTTCTAGTTCAAAAATTTAGAAGTCTTTAAGAAATAGTTTGTAAAATTACTGGGAGCAATTGTTGGCTGACAAAATGTTTTTGTGCGGCTGTTGAAAATACACGAATGAATGTCAAAAAAATTAACAAACTCACTCACGAGACGAGACCGCGAGGTCGTCGATTTCACGCGGTATCGAGTCAAAAATTATTCCAAACTTACCAATTTTAGGAAATTAACTCGAATTGAGGGGTATAATGGTAAATAAGGGTCGAATCCACAGGGAATTAAGGAATTTCTTGATGTAATCTTCAAATTTGAACAAATCGGACGAGAAATTGATGGTAGAAATTGGGGAAAATGGTATTTTATGAAAGATAACTTCAAAACGAATCCACGGAATCAAAAATCATCGAAAATGATCTTGATTTCGTGGAGAAATCGCAAATTGAAGTGCAGAGAAATTTCGGAACGAAGAAATCGCGATTTTGAGCTAAATTTGATGAAATTGAAATCTAAATCCTGATCTAAACAGAAATCAAACACTATAGGAAGATAAATTAGGAAAAACTGCCTCCACTAATCCCAATTAGCCCTCCAAATGACGCGATTAAACCGATTAATCGCCGAAAACGTGAAGAACGCGAAGAGGAGATTCAAGCTACGATTTCTTCCAAGTTACTCCACCAAATCTCGATTTCAAAGGCTCCGTGAGTGCGGAAATGGAAGAGGAACACGATGTAATCGAGAGATTCGAGAAGATTGGTGTCTAAACAGATCAATTTGGATTGATTTCAACTCAGATGCTTACAAACGATGAAGAACAAGTCTTTTTATAGGGCTGTTGATCGTAACCGTCCGATCGTTTTGATCGACGGTTACAATGGAACGGTCCATCGTGGACCGTTTCAAAAATATCGTAACCGTCCGATCGTGATGGACGGTCCAAATGTGACCGTTGAGATGCGTTTATAAAACGCTTTTGATCGTGTCCTTTGGATCTGATTTCGACGGTCCGGATGCTCCCCATCAGATCGCATCACGACCGTTATAACTCCTTTTAATTAACACGTGCGCTTGACGATCTATGGTGGACCGCACGTCCATTCGATCGACGCGCGTCTATCAGTCATCCCGTTGATCCGGCGCTCCTCATCAAGCAACGTCACCTACATATTAAAACATAGTGTGGATTAGTCCCACACTGAATGAAATAAAGCGTTTCGTCGGGTTTATAGTACCCGACGATTTATAAGGATCAATAACCCTTCCGATATACGGAAGACTCAAGACCCTTTATATATATAGTATGTATAAATATATATATTATACGTCGCATAGGCGCCGCGTGGGCCCGCGTGGCGCTGCCACGTGGCCCTGAGTGCCACGTCGCATCCACGTGGGGCCCGCGCGAAAAATAAAACCCTTTTTGTCATTTTTTAATTTATTTTTATTATTAAAAATCGAAATAAATTCAGAAAAATCTGGAAAAATCCCTAAAAATAGAAAATTCATAACTTTTAATAAATAACTCCGAATTAATCCAAATTTCTTTCATTTGATCCAAAATTTAATTATCAATTATTCTAAAAAGTCAAATTTAATAAATAACAAGAGTTTAAATTATTATTTCAAAAATATATTCATTTATTAAGATTTAAAACTTTAGAAAATGAAATAAATGTTTATAAAAAATGATTTCTCTTGTTATTTTAATTTAAAAACACTTATAATCTCAAGAAAAAGATGGGTTATCAAATTATTAAATTCTAATTTATCAAAATTAACCCTAATTTAAAGTATTTTGAGATTATGATGACTTTTTCATATAATAATAGAAAAATACATATAAGTATGATAACATGCATGGAAATGAAATCATTTATACTTTAATATGCATCAAAAATCATATTTTATGATGTTAATATAGCATGTTATCACTCACCCATTTAAATTTTTAATCAAGAATTAATTAGTATAATAGTAAATAAGGGTCTAATCCACGTAGAATAGTATAATTTTTTAGGTATTCTTTAAATTTGATCAAATCGAATGATCAATTTAGGTGAGAAATTAAGGATTTTAGTAAATTTGGAAAGAAGACTTTCAGAAAAATCTACGGAATCAAAATCACTGAATTTGGATTAGTATTTGAGGAGAAATCAAGGAGCAAAATTTAGATTGATCGCGTAGAGAGAGAATTTCTAAAAATTAATCTAATCTAAGCTTCAAAATTAAAATCTAATGATACATGATGAAATATTAGGAAGAAAACACATAATCTAACCTGAAATCATGTTCGAAATGATCCAACTGATTGCCAGACCAAAAGTTTTTCATTCCATGTTTTTTAAAATGAGTATTTGGAGTTCGAGAGTGAAATCTACATATTCATTCAATGAAATCTTGATTTCAATCACTCTCTAGACGCGAAAATGAGTCTAGAAGAGGAAGAAATCAAGGATTGCGATGTCCAAATAGTTCGATTACTCAAAACATCCAAGAATATAGTTCGCGTCGAGGAGAGAGAATTTATAATATTTTGAAATTGGGCGTGACTGTCAGATCTTCTCTTTGATAAGATCAGCGGTCGCAATGGAATCCATAGAGGCAAATTGTCATGATTAAGTCACAACTGTTGGATTTTCATCGTAGCGTTAGGATCGCGCCAAGTGATCGCGTGAGGAGAGAGCATTGCGAAATCTCGTCAGACTGCATGTGAATGGACGTTTTAGATCTCAGATGGCTCTTCAAATCCTGGCCATTATAACTCCTCAAATGAATGGCCAGGATTAATCCATTTAGTAAAACAAATCGTCTTCCACTCATATGCTACCAAGTACCCCCCTCACTGAAGTGTAAATGAGGGGTTGAGATTCAATCCATTTATTTCCATTGATCTGACTATTCTAAGCACGCCACCTCACGTGCTAAGAGGTAAAAATTAGAGAGATAGTCTCACACATGAAAAATAACATAAAATATCGCGTATAAATTTATATGTGAAATTTATGGTTAGCATATGCACTTAACAAGGTGCTTAACCACATAATCAAGTGCTAATGATGTGCACACTATGCGAAACATGGCGCTAGCATACGCCGCCACATGTCAACAGTTAAGCGCATTGCCACATCAATGAGTAAATAGAAAATTTATTTCTAATGTTTTTAAATATTAATAAATTCAAAATAAATCCATAAAAATTCTTAGAAAATTCTAGAAAATTCCATAAAAATAGAAAATTCATAACTTTTAAAAATATAACTCCAAATTAATCTAAATTTATTTTTTTAGATCAAAAATTAAATAATCTATTAATAAAATAGGTCAAATTTTAATAAATAACAAGATAATAAATTTTTATTTAAAAAATCTACTCATTTATTTTAGAAAATAAAATTAGAAAAATTAAATGTGTAAAAAATATTTTTCTTGTATTATTTAATACTAAAACTTAATTATAATCTCAAATAAAGATGAGAATAAAAATTCTTTAATTTTACATGATTATTGCTAAAATAATATAATTTGAGATTATAACTCCAAATGACATAGAACGACAAATATTTACTCAAAGTATGCTAACATGCATAAGAATGGAATGTTTTATGCCTTAATTTGCATTAATAATCGTGTAATTACCGGTATAAATTGCATGTTATTAATGGCCTTAGTTGCTTATAAAGTTCTACTTAAAAATTTTCCAAGTGCTTCTAAAACTTGATTGTGTTATTGCTTCTGTCCCTCTTCACTTTTACCTCTTTTTGATGGGATGGCTGCCTTGAAAATTTTGCAAAGATACTCATTGTTTGTGATCTTCATGAAATTTACTAAGGCTCGTGAGAATTTGTTCTGTTGTGAAGAGCTTGTTGTAGTTTTATTTGTAGAAACAAATGTTGATGTATCATTATATTCAATCTAAAAGAAAAATAATGCTAGCATTAGTAAGCTTTTGTCATATATTTTTGGAGATTGATTTAAAATAAATATACCTCATCTCCAATAGATTCCATTGATGGAAATCTAGAGCATAGTTTAAAAATTAGATTAAAAAGTTAGAGTTAAAAGGGAAAAATGATTTAGAAACTAACGCAAGCCAAATATATCATTGCATAAGAATTTCTATTATAATAATTTTGGATATTTTGAAAAAAAGAGAATGAAAGATAATTTTTTGGATATTTTGATGCATATCAATATAATGGAAATGTAATATCAAAACTATAATGAAAGTGAAAAAAATCTACAATGTTTTATTGCCAATTTCAATGAGTCTCAAGTATATTTAGTGCCTCAATAAGTCATTTTGTCATTATGTCAAAATGACAGTTCTTTTTCTTTTTGATTGCCAACAATCGCTTTCAAATTCATGAATGAAAAGCCTTTGATCCAAGGAGGAATTGGGTCAATTTGAAGGCTATCTTGGGTTAGACTTTGAGTTTTCATCCTAACCTTTCTTCTTATAACATTAGATTTCAATTTTGAATTATAGATTTTGTCAATTTCGGTTTCAATTTCGGTTTTTCACAACTCTCTTGTTTGGAAATTTTTACCTAATTTAATCTTTGATTTCTTCGCGAATCTTGATCCAAATTGAGTGATTTTTGAATCCATGTGTTCTTCTTTGATTTCTCTTTCCAAATCTATCAAAATCCTTAACTTCTCATCTCATATCATCATCTAATTTGATCGAATTTCAAAGAATACCTCAAAAATACCTTAATTCTTCTCCGTGGATTCAACCCTTATTCACCACTATGCTATTAAATTTGTATTAATTTCATTAAATTAGTGACTTTGGTATTAATGTTGACACGAATTTGGGTGTATTCAATGACCACACGGATTCGTTTCATCAATGGCATGAAGTGCCAGACATTGGGGAGCAGAGGATGTCGCGCAGCGGAGTACGGTGTGAAGTGTCAAATGGAGCGGAGCAACAGATGGTGTCGTATGGTTGATGACGAAGAAGCTTGATAACGACGATGGCGGGAGACGATGATCGAGAGGAGAGTGCACCAAAGTGGGAGGAGGCGACGCACCGAAAATAACGACGGTAACGTTGGATGATGACAATAGCGGCAAGAGGAGTTAGGGCTCTGATACCATGTTGACGGTTGGAGGAAGAAAACCCTAGAATTGTATAACCAAAAGAGATTACATAGGTCCTGATATAAAGAGTGAACAAGAGGTGCCCTAAATGGGCCGGAAGCTTGATATCACTATTTGACACTCATCATATGAGTTGGATTAGATAGTGTTATTCTTTGCAGATAATTCGATGTCCCTCTTGAATATCCCATGAACAGGAATGTTTAAAACATATGTTTAAGAAATAGTGATCATTATATTATTATTTCATCATAATTCACTTAGTCGCATATGCTCATGGACCTAATTACAAAAATCACATTAGAATGACAATGAATAAATTTTATTTCAATGAACATCAACGAGATACATGGAATTGTGATTGGCTTATAGGCCACATAATATCTATCAAGCATAACTATGGAGAAGTGGAGAGTCAATGTGCAGGTGATAATATAGCAGCAATGGATTAGTGGAGTAGCAAAGAGATGATGCACGAGGAAAGATAGGAAGGTCCAGCATTGCCGCAATTAACCCTAAGAACTTGGATCTAATCTCATGAGGGAAGAGAGAATGAGATAGTGATGTTTCTTAAGATAATGAGAGGAGGAAGGGAGACATATATAGAGGAGAGAGAGAGTTGAAATCTCTAATAACAAAAGTGTCATTTTCGCCACGTACACTCACTAGGACAACCTAGATCACTCTAGTTGAATCTCGTGACTCGATAATCCACATTGTGTCTCATCACCTATGAAAGGAAATAAAAAGAATAGTTTACATTGGACATATTCTTGATTTTTACATTAATAAATATCAAGGGATACTAAGTGATTGAAAAGTCCATTATCTGATTCATGTTGAACCAGTCATCGCTTCACCTTTATGTAACTCTTCATGTATAGAATCCTCTCTATATATAAATGGTATATATATCTCAAACACATGCGAAACACTCCATTCTCTTCATCTGTCTTGGAAAATATTAATATCAAACTATTAAGAATCAAGAGACAGAGTAGAAAATAATTTGAGCATTCCTCCAAAAATCAAATAATGCTAATTGATATTCAATGATGACCTTTCTTGATAGTGATTTTGATTATAAAAAATTCTTCACTGATCATCTCTTTTTTTTTCCAAAAAACAAATAATGCAAGAAGAATTTATTGTTGGAAACTTCGAGTATGCATCATAATTCATCAGAATAATCAAATTCATAAAACGGAATTAAATGTGTACTTGGATTCGATGAATTAATCATCATCCAAAGTAGATTACTGAAGTGGAGAATAGCCTTCTTGGATATCCCTGATGTAACCTCTTGATCTCTAGAGGAAATGGGATTCTCTCTTGAGGGTTATGAGCATCAGGTTATCCAAGTGGCCTATGGCCTTCTATTTATAGAGATGCGGAAAGCTTAAGCCTCTAATCAGTCCATTAATGACTAATGACTAATTTACTGCCTCTACACATAATTAACCTCCACACACATAAATGAATGTCGTAATCCCCATATTAAACATAATTGAATCACTTAATGGGATTAAATGATAGCTAATCCACAATAATACATAACTATGTCCACTTAATAGAGATTAGACCTAACATATATTATATTCATGAAAAATAATAAACCCCCTTTCTTTTCTCCTCTGTTTTTTTACCTTCCCTCTTTTATGAAATATCATGTTAACCTCTCCCTTTGTTCTATTTTCTTATTGAATCAAGTTTGATCTCTTTTGCTCTCCTCTTCTGTAACCAAATATCTCACAAAACTCGTCTCTCTTCCCCATTTTTCATTTGAAATTTGTGTTCCTTGTTCATGATAACGAGATAATGACATTCTAATTATAACCAATAAATAAGTAGGTTAGATTTTCCTAAAGCTGATTTACTTATATCCCTCTATATTCTTATAGAGACATATTGATGTGACTTTTGTATATCACATGAAAGTAAATATGGTTAAACATGTTTTCAGATGAAGATTATCACTAGTTAATTCTACAATCATTAATGAAGTAATGGCTGATTTAATTCTCGTGAATTTATTATTATAAAATCTATTTATGTGAATTTGCTTACATGCATATTAATATGCATATATATTCATCATGATCTACACTGTTTGATGAATTAGGAATATTGAAAGTTGTTTTACCTTGACTCGGTACTGCTTTACTATTGACCATTCACTCATAGGGGTTAAATTTTCTTACTTTACTTTGACTTTGACTCATGGAATCTACCTTTCTTGCCCATACTTGAACATCAATGACTATCCTGCTTCTCTAATGTTTCATTATTTACTCGGAATTTATTGAAAAGGAGCCGAGTCATAGAAATCTCCCAAAACAAGTGTTTTAGGGTTTTTGACATGGTCAAACATTGAAAGGAACTTTGGTCTTAATGGGCTTCACATGGAAAGCAAAAAGGGCCCACTATTCGAGGATCTTGATATGATGCTTAAGCCCAACAAGGCAAGATGGAATCCTCTTCATTCGGAAAGTAAGGACATAGCCATAAGAGCTAATGAAGCAACAGTTTCAGGTTGCCTGCTCATCCCAACACCACCATCGATAATTTGAAAATTCTCGAGCTCGGAAGTCGTTTCAAGCACGTTCTGCATCTGGGCTTTCATCCCTTTTCTTTTAAACGTGAGAACATTTTCCGGGTCGGATTTCATCAGCAGGATCGCTAGTTCAAGCGAGAATCTCCTTATTCCTGAGACCTTGATAACTGGATGACGGTATCTCTCCAGCGCGGAGAAGATTCTTAGGGAGATGATATTCTCCGTGACGTTGGCATCTTGAAGTCCTTTTTGGCGTTGTTCCGGAGTGGTGAATCTTAGGATCTGAGCGAGCAGACCGACGGAGCTCTCTAGCAATTCCTCTTCTTCTTGCATTGCTCCGTCTAGTACCTATAAAAATGTGAGGACTTTGATTGCGTCGAATAGTTAAAAGGACGAGGAGAAGACGACGACGATGACGATGGTGATTGGGTCGCGGTCGTGATAATGATGATGATGATGACGATGACGAAGGCGATGAGGACATCGCACGCCTTCTATGATGATGGTGATAGCGAAGATGATGATGAAAATATTTGGGATGGTGATGAGGACATTGATCGCCTTCTTCTTCAACGTCGATGGTTATGGTAATGATGTCTTGCATGATGATGATTATGATGAAGATGATGACAATCATCGGACAATAATAGAAGAAGAGGTTTATAATGATGGAGGGAGTGGGGGTGGATTTGGTGGCAGTGATCCTAGAAGACGATGATCGTTTATCATTTCGAAATATGATGATGATGATAGTGCTAACGAACATAAGCATGAGGACGAGAACAATGATAGCATCAATGATCCCGACGACAGTGACAGATATTATAAAAGGATTACGATGAACAAGAAGAAGAAGATGTTGATATCATGATGATAATTATGATTATCACCATGACTATGGCTATGATAATGATAGAAGATTACGACGATAATGAAGATGATCATGGCGATGCACTTACCGCAGGAATGGCGGCGGCGATTACTCCCTTGAGCTGATCAGACAAGGCAGCTTCGCCATGCACGCACAAGTTCCTCATTATCCTGGACACGTTAACTGTCAGCAAAGGGTCCTTGATCGCGCTTACCAGACGATCAACGATGCCAAGCTTCATAATCCTCTCACAATTTCCAGCACTATTCATGGTCAACGTTACCAGAGCCTCTCCCCCCTCGATTCTCCTGTTCAAGAAAACCCTAACCAGCTCTTCTATCATCCCACCAGTGCCCCCAATCCTCTCTTTACCCTCTTCTCCCATTGCCAACCTCGTCAAAATCTGAATACCCGTCTTCTGCAATTCCTCCTGCTTCCCTCCGCGCTGCAATATTTCCCTTATATTGCTGATCAAGAACACGTTTTCTGAAATTTCTTTCCTCAGCTTCTCTCCTGCTGACCCCGTTGACCTTGTCAACCTATTCACGAGCGCAAGCGAATACCGTTGACCCATGATCTGAGAACTCCCAAACTGCACCGTGAAAGTCATGATCTTGGGCAGCAATCCGTGAACTTTCCCTATCTTGAAGCAATTGTCTTGGTCTCTTGCTATTTTCTTCAGTATCATTAAACCCAACGCATTCGTTTCAAAATATTCACAAAAGAGAAGAGAAGCAATGGACTCCATGGCTCCGGATATCATGTAAATATTGAGAGAATCGTGTTTTTTCCCAGCCAATTTGGAGATAATCTCTGCAGCCAAAACCCTAATTTCCTTCTCTCTCGTGTTCCTCCAATTCAGCATCTCCAAAAATCTCTTCATCAGCTTCTCTGATCTTCCCACTTTCTCCAGTGTTTCAAAAGAAAATCTTTCGTTTCTCACAAAATTCTGAATGATCCTTGCACCCATGAGCTGCTCATTATCCGAGGTTGAGCACACGAGCTCCTCAGCAAAAGAGATGAGGTCCATCTTTATTCCGTCAAAGATGCTGCCATTGATGCACATGGAATAAGAATCATAGAAGAAACGGCGCATGTAGGCTACGCCATCATCGCCAAAACCGCATTCTTCACTAACCCTAACTAGCAATTTACAGAAGCTGACCTTCCAAACCCAATAAATCTTTTCTACGAGAAAAAGAAGAGCTTCTGATAAAGCCGTTGCATAAAACAGACAAAGCGCTGCCTTTCTATTTCTCTTGTCTGCATCACATTTTTCCATACCTCCAAAATCCTGGCTAGTTAGTCTTTCTAGAGAGAGAAAGACGCAAACGAAAGCTGACAAGATTTGAAGCCAGTAGAGAATAAAGCTCATGTTTTTTGAGAGGAAGAACCAGCGCAAGTAGGGCAGAAACGGCACGTTGTTTGACTCCCAAGTTCTGAAGTTTAGGGCAGATACTGATCCCCGGGAGTTGAAGCTCTGATGCTGCCATTCTAGCTCATGACTACGGCTGAAGATTCGAGCGCTCTCAACGAGTAAAATAATGGTGACGACCCAGAAATCTTTATTGCTCAAGGTGATGGCAAAACCACCAAGAAGAACGACTGTCGCCCATACAAACCCTAATGCACCAAGTCTGCTTGCAGCTTTTTCAAGGATGGAGAGACGAAGCGCGAAAAGGGTCAGTTTCTTCTCGGGAGCAAAAGCTGACCCAGATGAAATCTCACCGAAAGAATAAGTGGGTCGATCTTCGTTTCCGCCATATCTGCTTGCATTGATCGAATCTTCGCTTCTGCCATTCTCCATGGATATCTGCAAGGTGAAGCTTGGCTGGAATTTTTCTGCGTTTTTCTCCATTCGGTTCGTGAATTTCATCAAAAGAGATGTTTGTTTCGTGATTTATTGATCGGAGGGAAGGAAAATGGATTGCGTGGGAGCAGAGTGGCGTCTGGATACCGGAAATCGATCTCTTAGCGGACAAGTTGACAGATATAGATAGATAGATAGATAGACAGATAGATAGATAGACAGACAGATAGATAGATAGATAGATAGATAGATAGATAGATAGATAGATAGATAGATAGATAGATAGATAGATAGATAGATAGATAGATAGATAGATAGATAGATAGATAGATAGATAGATAGATAGATAGATAGATAGATAGATAGATAGATAGATAGATAGATAGATAGATAGATAGATAGATAGATAGATAGATAGATAGATAGATAGATAGATAGATAGATAGATAGATAGATAGATAGATAGGTAGATAGGTAGATAGGTAGATAGGTAGATAGATAGATAATTGTAGAAGCAAGTGTGCAAACCCAGATATATACACCATCGCCATGTGCCGTGCACGCAGATAGAAAAGGGAACAGTTGTTTGGATCGCTTTGAAGATATATTCAGCGGCTCGCTATGTTGTTCGACAAGGATGGAATTGCTCTCTCTCTCTCTCTCTCTCTCTCTCTCTCTCTCTCTCTCTCTCTCTCTCTCTCTCTCTCTCTCCTCTCTCTCTCTCTCTCTCTCTCTCTCTCTTCTTATCAATCTATCTTTATCTCTTTCCCTCTCGCTATGCCTCTATCTCTCTCTCTCTATCTTTCTATTTCTCTCTATCTGCTAAGGAACTTTCATCGCTGATCAAAATGATCTGTGGTTTTATGAACGACGTTGGATTGCCATGATCAATGCATGCAATTTGATCATCCGTCGAGGTTCTATATCGATCACCGCCTTGATTGATGATCTGATCATTGATCCAATCGCTGATCAGATCGCTTATTCGTAACATTTATCTCTCGTTGATTGATAGTCAACGTTAACTTCAGAGTCAACGTTAATGCTGACGGCGGCGAATAAGCGTGATGGGGAAAGAATTCGATAGTCAACGTTGACTTCAGAGTCAACGTTAATGCTGACGGCGGCGAATAAGCGTGATGGGGAAAGAATTCGATCGTCCGGCCTTCAAATACTCTCCTCTTTTCCCGCGTAACTGCCAGCACCTCTTCTCTCTGTCTCTCTCATCTTTTTCTCTCTCTAGGACAGTATTCCACCGTCAGATAGTCAACGAAGGAGCTTTGACTTGCGGGGTCCACTAATCGGAGGGCGGAAATTAAAGGGGATGGGAAAAAGAATTCGACCGGTAGACCTTCAAATTCTGTTCCACTTTTCCCGCGTAACTGCCAATACCTCCTGATCAACGGAAGAAGGTGGAAATTTCGACGGATCGATTGATTTTCCACGGTTTGATGCGGAGGAGATGCTTTCCGCGAAGGATAATGCTCGCGGCCTGGGATTGGCGGTGGTTTCCAGCGCGTTCATCGGATCGAGCTTCATCATCAAGAAGAAAGGCCTCCAGAGGGCTGGAGCTGTCGGCGTCAGAGCAGGTTATTCTTGTTTTCTTGTCAAATGCATTTTTCTTGATTTTAAGAATTTCTATTTCTTGATTTACACAGTTTGTGTATTTTCTGTATTCGTCTTCCTTGTGATGTACCTTTCCCATGATTATTAAAATTTATTAATTCAACGGAGGGAATAACGTAACTCTATTCTAGCGATTGATGCATTTAGGGGTATTTTGAAACGTTCTTTTTTTTTTATTTCAGGCGCTGGAGGGCATTCCTACCTAAATGAACCTCTCTGGTGGCTCGGAATGATCATCAGTAAGTATAGGTTACCTATATTCATCAGTCACTTCCAGTGCAGTGATTATACATGAAAGATGAGTGAGAATTGGAGTTAGTTAGCTCTTTTTCCGCTGGTCATTTTGTTAATTGACGATAGAAAAAATTCAAGTGACCAGTTTTACCATAACTATAGGCGGATAAATTTTCTGTACTATGTTCATAATTTAATCAAACTCACGTATATTCTTGCACTTAAAGTACTGACTGCCACGGTTGGGAATCTCATGAGAGTGTGTAGTTTTAATTTTTGTTAAATTTTAAAGAAAATCAGATGAATTATATCTTATTCATCTTCCGTTTAAAGAAGAAGATAATCTATGTTCAGATATATGAATTTTTATCTCAGCAATTTCTTGGGGTGATGATTTTATAAGGGAAAACAAGTCTCCTTCATTTTCAGATAGAGTTGAATTAAACGTAGTACGGTTTAACAAATTTTTACTTCTATAAGTTTTCTTATTCACATTTTAGAAGTGATCTCTTGATCATCCGCTTTGTCCTTTGATTTTGATGCAATCTGAAAAAAAAATCAACATTAAAATGGAAATACTTGGGAAATATTGATTCGTAAATCAATATATTTCAGATTTTTATTGTACATAGATGTGTATGTTTCTCGTCCTTCTGCTTCTGTCAACTTCATAGTGCAAACCGGCCTTAAAAGTAAATCTAATATTGTAAATGAATATTACTTCTATTTCAATCAAGAAAACTCAGTTAAATCTTACAGTTTCTCTTTTGCAGTGATTGTTGGGGAGATTGCAAACTTCTTTGCCTATGGTTTTGCCCCTGCAATACTCGTAACTCCGTTAGGAGCCTTGAGCATAATTTTCAGGTTTTCACTTTTTTATATTTCCCTCTCTTAGGCATAATTTAAAAATTATAAACTTGTGATTCTGTCAACTTCATAGATCAATCGATAATTTTTCTCCCCCATACAATTTCCTCTCTTGCAGTGCAGTGCTTGCTCATATCTTTTTGCAAGAAAAATTGCACATATTTGGGGTAGTTGGTTGCGTCCTGTGTGTGGTGGGGTCCACTGTTATTGTTCTACATGCACCCATTGAAAAAGATATAGAATCTGTTCAACAGCTCTGGCATCTAGCCACTGAGCCAGGTAAATTTCAATGCAGCTTAGAATACATCATAGTTTTTTATGAATAACTTAAATATTCAGTTAATTTTATAACTTTAATATGTTTGTCAGGTTTTTTGGTTTATGCCGCACTGGCTTTAATTGGGGTCATCATTCTTATGATCTTCTTTGTTCCGCGGTATGGGCAGACACATATGGTTGTGTACATTGGATTGTGCTCTGTCCTGGGATCCATTACGGTACACATAGGATCTTAAAAGCCAGTAAATTTATAATTTATGCGGTTATGAATGTATTAATAAATTTGTTCCTATTTTAGGTCATGGGTGTGAAGGCAGTGGCTATCGCTCTGAAGCTAACATTTTCTGGACTGAATCAGTTTGTTTATGTTCAAACTTGGTTTTTTGTTTTTGTAGTGGTGTTGTGTTGCATTCTCCAGATTCATTACTTGAATAAGGTAAGAAAATTACTTCTCTTCCTTGATAAATATGTTTATAACATTAGGGTAACTTTTTAGCATGTTAGGCAATTAACTTGTTCGGACAATTTTATTTATTGCAGACCAATAAATAGTTCCCATTTCCATTTTTGTCTTGCCTTCGGAGAAAACCATCTTTTTAAAATGCCCTAAGAATAGAAAAAGCAACGGATTTTTTTGTGCAAAGGTCTCCTTTCTTCACGAGAAACTTATTATAAGTGTTTGACGACTACAAAGCCTTCCTAATTTTTAGAAACTAACTATTGTTTTGAAACCTGATTTAATTATACATTCTGTCTTTTATGGCTTTACTCTGTAACTAATAATCAGTTTAGCGCAGCCATAAAAAAAGATTTGTGAATTTTGGGAATATATGAGATTTATACAAGAAAATTTTGTTTATAACTTTTCAGCAAAGAATTTTCAAAAAAATAATAATTTTTCAACAAAGAATCGGAATTCACGGTTCTTGAAAAAAATTTTGATCTAAGCATAGGAGTCAATGGACAAATGTCGTCTGTAAGTACCCATTAAGTTAAACAGCACAATGTAGTAAATAAAGAAAGATAAAATCTCCAAGAATTTTAAGATTGAAATTCTCCAATAGACAACTTTCTGTGAATCTTTATTTCTAATTTCCTTCAAAATCGCTAAAGCTTTTCGTTCATGGACTAAACTTGTAAAAGGGACATGTGGTTCTTCATCTAGGTACATTAGGCTTTTCATTTCAACATTCTGAAAATTATTTGAGTAAATTCAAAATCGTCTCAGTGTATGTCCCATTTTAGGCATTGGACACATTCAATACTGCTGTGGTTTCTCCAATCTACTTCGTGATGTTCACCTCTCTGACCATTCTTGCCAGCATGATCATGTTCAAGGTAAGTCATGGTTAATGCATTCATGAGAATTGATTGTGAAAATTGTTTTAAGAATTTTCATCAGCTTATTTACACTTCATATCACGAGGAGAATGTCAAATAACAATTGACCCCATGAAACATGGAATCATGAGATCATGTTTCTGCTGATTAATCCAAAGCTCTAAAAAATTTCATGCAATAATTGGCAGACATAAACCTGGCTCCCTCCTTATCGCTACCTTTGATTTTTTTTTTCTTTTGACAAGATTTTGTCATGCATTAGTTCATTCTCACGTCTTTAAATTTCTCTAGAGAGCATCTTATGGATAGAAAAAATGAATTCTATCTATCTTATGGATAGAAAAATTGGGAGAAGTAACTTGAAAAGTAGCTTATTAGATTTCAAACTGCATCTAAACATGCACCATGATTGTACAAAAAATAGTTACCCACTTTTACAATTTACATGGCACGGTTGTTCTGATTAAGCCAAAGCATTGACTTGTCTCGCGAATTGTTGGTCAATGCTGTTGGGAATAATCCAAGCTGGGTTCTCACCATCTTTTGGGTCATGATAGATGCATGAATTTCTTCACGAACTCATCATTTATGCACCATCATGCCAACATTAATCCTCATTTGTGCACCATCAACATTTTTGTTAGAAAACATTCTTGTTAATTTCTTATTTACATTATAAACAGTATGTAATAGAGTTAGTACTCTGAAGTTGATCATGAAATACCAAAACAATAAAAAATTGTGATCCATTTATCAGTGATGGACATGATATGATAGTTTTTCTGACTGATCCAAAATGATGAATTTATTTGCATAATCTCACCATCTTTTTTATTTCTACCCCTTGCTTTGTAAAAAAATTGGACTGGTAGGAAAATCTGTGGTTTTAAATTTTGATTTCATTAGAAATTTCTTGCTCATAGAAAAATAAAGAATATAAATAAAGTCTGGAACCGTGTGTCAGTGATGGCTCATTTTATTTAGTTATAGTTCCTTGTATCCTTTGCATAGTATCAAGCTACTATCTTTGCAAAATGATATTAACAAGAAAATCTTAACCTTATATCTGTTTTTCCTAGAAGTCATATGAAACTCAGAACTTTTGCTTTTAGATTAGCTTTTGTTCAACGCATCGTAAATTAGAAAAACCAAACAAGTTGACTGGGGTGGGACTTGAGATTATGCATGTGAAATAGATCCAAAACATGGGCCTTTCTATTGAGACCTGCATGTGGACATAATCTTGACGTATCATCATCTTTCTTCCTAGTTTTCTTTATTCAGTTCATAGCATGATCATGCCAAGATTTAGTGCAAAAGAAAATTCATGGGCATATTATGCACTAATTGAAGAAAAGTCTTTTCCTATGAAAACATTTATTAGCAGGAAATTAGAACATTTCTCGTCCTCTTATCAGTATAAGAATGAGGAATAACTTGCAGCAACTTCTTATGGTAAAAATATGAAGACTTATTAATATGTTAGTTTTCAGCTCATTATCCAAGGATTTATGCAATGATGAATTCGAGATCAATGATAGGATGAATTGGATGTAATATTATTTTTTAATTTTTTTCTTCATTGATACTGTACTGAATGGGATCATTCTACTACCGTACGAATGTATTTTGCTATGAAAATAATTATTACCAGGAAATAGAGTGTTTCTTTGTCCTCTAACCGTTGACAAAGAATAGCTCACAAAAAAAATTTATCAAAAAAATATGAAAAATTAAATGATTGGTTAGTTTTCAGCATTGCATCCAAGGCTTTATGCAATTGTTGGTGATTGATTCAAAAAGCTTCAATATGGGCTATTACCTGACCTAATTTTTATCTTTATTTATATTCCAAAAAAATTCAGGATTGGTCGACGCAGGGAGCCTCCCAAATTGCAACAGAGTTGTGTGGTTTTGTGACCATCCTAGCAGGAATATTTCTGTTACATAAGACGAAAGACATGGGCAGGAGCACACGCGCAGAACCAGCTCCAGTGCCCCCAAACCATGTCTAATGAATGTAAGCTTTGCAAAATCTTGATCTGTTTCTAGATTTTTTTTTTGATGAATTTTCATGCATTTAATTGATGCATTTGAAGAGATCTGATGAATACCATAGAATTTGTTATGTAGATACAAAGAGAGTAAGATCTCAGGAGTCAAGACAGCTTTTTTGTAATGCATTACAATTTTTTGTAATGCATGTGAAATAGATCCAAAACATGGGCCTTTCTATTGAGACCTGCATGTGGACATAATCTTGACGTATCATCATCTTTCTTCCTAGTTTTCTTTATTCAGTTCATAGCATGATCATGCCAAGATTTAGTGCAAAAGAAAATTCATGGGCATATTATGCACTAATTGAAGAAAAGTCTTTTCCTATGAAAACATTTATTAGCAGGAAATTAGAACATTTCTCGTCCTCTTATCAGTATAAGAATGAGGAATAACTTGCAGCAACTTCTTATGGTAAAAAAATATGAAGACTTATTAATATGTTAGTTTTCAGCTCATTATCCAAGGATTTATGCAATGATGAATTCGAGATCAATGATAGGATGAATTGGATGTAATATTATTTTTTAATTTTTTTCTTCATTGATACTGTACTGAATGGGATCATTCTACTACCGTACGAATGTATTTTTGCTATGAAAATAATTATTACCAGGAAATAGAGTGTTTCTTTGTCCTCTAACCGTTGACAAAGAATAGCTCACATTTATCATATGAAAAAAATTAAATGATTGGTTAGTTTTCAGCATTGCATCCAAGGCTTTATGCAATTGTTGGTGATTGATTCAAAAAAAGCTTCAATATGGGCTATTACCTGACCTAATTTTTATCTTTATTTATATTCCAAAAAAATTCAGGATTGGTCGACGCAGGGAGCCTCCCAAATTGCAACAGAGTTGTGTGGTTTTGTGACCATCCTAGCAGGAATATTTCTGTTACATAAGACGAAAGACATGGGCAGGAGCACACGCGCAGAACCAGCTCCAGTGCCCCCAAACCATGTCTAATGAATGTAAGCTTTGCAAAATCTTGATCTGTTTCTAGATTTTTTTTTTGATGAATTTTCATGCATTTAATTGATGCATTTGAAGAGATCTGATGAATACCATAGAATTTGTTATGTAGATACAAAGAGAGTAAGATCTCAGGAGTCAAGACAGCTTTTTTGTAATGCATGCAAATTTGTGTAATATGAGTGTATGTAGATATCTGACACACAGTAGAACAAATTTGTTTCTCTTAGAGAGAGAGAGAGAGAGTGATAGCCCTAGAACGGATACATTGATAGAGGATGTTTATCCATCAAGGCATTAGCATGATTTACTGATATCACTTTCCATATTTCTACCTTTTATTGTTGGAGGGGCAGCTAGGTTCTGCAAGAAAGAACGGAACAGCTTTCAGGGAAATGTTTTAGTGATTCCCAATATCAAAAGAAAAAGGTATACTAACATAACATACTATATGCATGAATCATAGCATAATTGACTTATTTTCCCAAGATTTTTTATGATAGCACAAACGAATTATAGATAAATGGATTGAAGGAGGAACTCTATCTCTCTCTCCGAAACTAAACATGGGGGATTCCTTAAGATCTTTTTTTGGGGTGCAATAATGATGCAAGTTACTAGAAGATATAGGGATGAAAGATCCAAGATCAATAGAAATAGATCTAGTTTTTATGTTTTGATAATCTGTTAGACTTAGTGGGCCTTCTCTTTTCCTTGATGAACTTTAAACAATCAACCTCTTCCTTCTTTCTTAATAGGCCTTGAAATCCCTAGAAAGGATTGAGTGATAGTATCACTTGAAAGACTTGTAAAATTAAGGGATAGTAACTCCCTTAGTCTCTATGGATTGAAGGAAGATTTCCAAAGCATTAAAGCCATGTTTTCTTGTCAGAGTCACCATTTTGTCAGTCCCATCTTATTGTTCATTGCGCTTGAGCCTTGGGTAGCTACCCTGGCTGCATGTGAGGTGCTTGTGCCTGCCATAGCTGCCCACACAGTAGCCTTGCTTGCCCTAGCCACTGTCACAGCCTAGTCGAACCTGGCTGCCCCTGGGCAGCTCCACTTGACCTAGGCATGATTGAGGTTTCTCCTATCATCTTAGTGACACAGCCTTCGTGTAGAAACAATGCAAAACAGAGACTTGAATCCCCAAGCCTTGCTCTACAAGAAGAGTTAGACTGTGAATCCACAGAGCTAACCGCTTCGACCATGAATTCATAAGGGATTGTACTTAAATCCATAAGCACTGGAGTGGCCTTAAATACGGAGAACACTCCGAAGAAAGAAAGCAAAACTCTCAAAAAGAATAGCTTCAATCGTATGTTCAAGGGTTAAAGTGGGAGCCATATATAGTCCTCAAAAAGCGAAGGATCGTCCAAAGGACAAAACCCTTGAATAAGATAACCCAAAGTCTTGGAAATATAACTCAAAAAATATGAATGTATTAAGGATTAAACTGACAAAATAAAAATGAAGCTTCTAGGCTCTTGTAGGCTTTAACAAAGATATTTTGCATCTTGTAGCAACTGTAAATCCAATACAAAAAATGTGTATAGCTTCAAAGACACTTAAATATACACTTATAAGTAAACCTTATAAGTATATTTTCTCAAACATACTATATGATAGGATCATCTGTTCTTGGTGCCTCAGTGTTTTGAATATCTGATTCAATGTATTCCACTACACTCAATGTTTTGATCAAAATTTTGGAAGGCTTATCAACTTCATATCCCAACAGTGATTGTGAAGTAAAGATGGGACAACCACCATTGATATTGAGGAGATTGACTCAAGAAATATGAGGTGATGAAATCCTTGGCCAAGATAGGGAAAATATCATAGTGTTCTGGATAATTGTGAAAATATTAACTTGAGTGACCGATTAGTTGACCATAACCTAAGTCATTCATAAGTCTCACGCGAACGAAAAATTATATGTATAGGATAACCGATGGTGACAAGGTTACATATAGGAGTTCTTTTACACTTTATATCTCCTAGAAAATTTAGTGTAGCTTAGCACCCAGGCTAACAACTTGACCTCTTAATTGGATTAAGTTCATCTTTAATTAGTTAATCTATATGTTGACATAAAAAATTAATAAGATTAAGAATTGCGTATTATTAAGTCTATTGAGTTATTAACTAACGAGATATACAGACCTAAAGGGTCACACACAGAAGGTCTATGGATGTTAGCTGATATAGACATAATTTTAGGGATTTTGTGAAAATTTCTCATAGCCAATGTCTAGAAATAGGGAGAGCAAGATCACAACTGAAGGTGCCTATGTAAGCCTTATGGAAACTCTCTCCTTTCCTATTTTTATATCTTAGAGAAGAGCGTTAAAGAGTAGATCTAACCATTCAATGATCATGTAGATATTGCTAGAGGTTGGACACAAAATAATCAAATTCAATAGTGAGTACGAAATAATCATATCCTATAATAACCATATAGTTATTGTACATAACAATACATGATCATGATCAGTCAATGATTTTTATTAGAGTGATAAACACTCATATACAAAATATTAATTATAAAAAACTCATGAATTCAATTCAAGTTGTAATTGTGGAGAAATATGATAAATGTATAAGATGATGACTATGATAAATTGATTAATCAATGATTGGAAGCAATGAATATAAATATTGGGATGCAAATTCAAGTAAAATTAAATTATAATAGGATGAATAAGTGGTCAAATTGATGAAATGACTAACCAATTTTGGGGGGAATTTTGAAATATTGCTTAAAAAAAACTATTGATTAATGGGTACATTGCTGACTTGAAATTTGACTTCTTCTTTTTTTGAAAATTTTGCACAATTCGATATTTTTCTCTAATATATTATATTCTAACACTCAAAATTAGACTACTAATTCAACCACTACTGTATGAGCATTTCAGAATTCAAATTTCAAATTCCACAATTACAAGAATTGAAAGTCAAATTTATTTTATTAGTTTTTAAACATGAGGATTCAGTAATTACATTTGAAATATTAAACAGAATCAATTAATTTTAAATGGTCTAATCTGAAAATTTTCCGAATTGTATATGATTGTATTGAAAATGTCCTAATTGATATTTTGTTTTCTAATTAATACTTCAATCAAATTAAAATAGTGCAATATTTTGTAGTGAAATTTTAAATTTAAATTACGGATTGAGATTTTTATAATTAATGTGCAATAATTTATACAATCCATAAAAGAATATTGAAGAGAGCATACCCAAGAGATTTTGTCCAAAGAGATTCATGAAGAGAGCCGACCCAGGGATAATTTCAAAGATATTTAACTACCTTGCTGCATTTACAATGGAGCACTTCCCTCATATAACTGGATTTCATTGCATTATATTGATCTCATTTGAATATTATTAAACATAATAGAATTTTTTGACTAAAAAATTAATTATACGCTATCATTTAAGCTTTAATCTATCAGGATCTTGAAATAACATAGAATATTTCCTCACTAGAGATGGTCATCATTTAAATTTTTCAAAAAATGATCCCTCTAATACAAATATGACTAGGAATCACTTAGTCAAAACCTTTGAGAATCCAAGATCATCGTCAAATTTAATTTTAAAATTTCCATAATTTTGCTTTGAAATATTTTATAACATCATTTTTATCTAAAAAAAGGTTGTGAAATCATAGGTATTCACTTTCTTCATCGCGAATAATTATCATCGCCTTATATTAAATCTATAGGAATTGAGAAGAATCACAAGTCAAGTAATTGTGAGAGGACTACTCATCCTTGATATTCATCTAAGATACATTCCATGATGAGTAAAACACAAAAAGCATGACATTTCAATATATGAGCTTGTATCAATGTAAATATAGGAGTATTAAAAAAAGTATTTGATGCATCATGATGGATATGCTGACTAGATCAGCCACATACAAAGAGAGAGAAAGGGAGAGAGAGAGAGAGAGAGAGAGAGTAGTAGTAAAAGCTAGTTGTAAGACTCTCTAGAAGGGTCAAAAAATTTCAAAATTGACTTCTCAGACAAAAATGAATAAAAGAATAGGAAAATGGGATTTATCCTTCAGTCATGATCTATGTCCTTTAGAATTTTAGGGTTAGGGTTTTACTTTTTTCCCACGGACCCACCTTTTCCCATGGAATTCCACTGACACCCACCAGCGCTTGATCCAAATCTGACAGCTCATGGACAGAGTGAGGATCAGCCCTAGATAGTGAACAAGATTATGAGGATCATGATGATGATTAAAAAATGGGCATTGGATCTGGATCAGAAGGTGCAGCCTATGCAGCTACATGATCTAGGAGTCAGGGCACAGACGCCAAAGGGTCTGTTGGGCAGGTTGCAGTTGATGGCATAGCAGCATGAAGAAGGAACGCAGAGATTGTGGGGACCGCCGCAGCATGTGCAAAGACCGCACACTTGGAAGCTCCCAAGACGTCGCCTTGTCTCATCCAGCATCATCATGCCACCGACCGGCTTCATCGTCGCCTCCTGATTATGATGATGACCATGGTGAATATGATGGTGATGGTGATCATGGTGGAGGTATAGATGATGAATTAATGTGAAGGTGATCACGGTGGTGGTGATGAATGTAGGAGAAGAAGAAGAAAAAGATGAAGATGAGGAGAATGATGAAGCCCTAGAAGATGATGATGGTGGTTATGATTGTGATTATGATGGTGATGATGAAGCCCTGGAAGAAGAAGAAGAAGAAGAAGATAATGACGAAGAACAAGAAGCAGAAGATGCTGATGGAGAAGACGATGATGAAGCCCTAGAAAAAGAAGATTATGATGACAAAGAACAAGAAGCAGAAGATAATGATGAAGAAGACGATGATGATGCCCTAGAAGAAGAAGAAGAAGATAATGAGGAGAACAAGATGCAGAAGATAATGACGAAGAAGACGATGATGATGCCCAAGAAGAAGATGAAGATGAAGATGATAATAATGATGAC
>CM044119.1:6516935-6629909 GCA_024174645.1 Lemna minuta | reverse complement strand
GTCATCATTATTATCATCTTCATCTTCTTCTTGGGCATCATCATCGTCTTCTTCGTCATTATCTTCTGCATCTTGTTCTCCTCATTATCTTCTTCTTCTTCTTCTAGGGCATCATCATCGTTTTCTTCATCATTATCTTCTGCTTCTTGTTCTTTGTCATCATAATCTTCTTTTTCTAGGGCTTCATCATCGTCTTCTCCATCAGCATCTTCTGCTTCTTGTTCTTCGTCATTATCTTCTTCTTCTTCTTCTTCTTCCAGGGCTTCATCATCACCATCATAATCACAATCATAACCACCATCATCATCTTCTAGGGCTTCATCATTCTCCTCATCTTCATCTTTTCTTCTTCTTCTCCTACATTCATCACCACCACCGTGATCACCTTCACATTAATTCATCATCTATACCTCCACCATGATCACCATCACCATCATATTCACCATGGTCATCATCATAATCAGGAGGCGACGATGAAGCCGGTCGGTGGCATGATGATGCTGGATGAGACAAGGCGACGTCTTGGGAGCTTCCAAGTGTGCGGTCTTTGCACATGCTGCGGCGGTCCCCACAATCTCTGCGTTCCTTCTTCATGCTGCTATGCCATCAACTGCAACCTGCCCAACAGACCCTTTGGCGTCTGTGCCCTGACTCCTAGATCATGTAGCTGCATAGGCTGCACCTTCTGATCCAGATCCAATGCCCATTTTTTAATCATCATCATGATCCTCATAATCTTGTTCACTATCTAGGGCTGATCCTCACTCTGTCCATGAGCTGTCAGATTTGGATCAAGCGCTGGTGGGTGTCAGTGGAATTCCATGGGAAAAGGTGGGTCCGTGGGAAAAAAGTAAAACCCTAACCCTAAAATTCTAAAGGACATAGATCATGGCTGAAGGATAAATCCCATTTTCCTATTCTTTTATTCATTTTTGTCTGAGAAGTCAATTTTGAAATTTTTTGACCCTTCTAGAGAGTCTTACAACTAGCTTTTACTACTACTCTCTCTCTCTCTCTCTCTCTCTCCCTTTCTCTCTCTTTGTATGTGGCTGATCTAGTCAGCATATCCATCATGATGCATCAAATACTTTTTTAATACTCCTATATTTACATTGATACAAGCTCATATATTGAAATGTCATGCTTTTTGTGTTTTACTCATCATGGAATGTATCTTAGATGAATATCAAGGATGAGTAGTCCTCTCACAATTACTTGACTTGTGCTTCTTCTCAATTCCTATAGATTTAATATAAGGCGATGATAATTATTCGCGATGAAGAAAGTGAATACCTATGATTTCACAACCTTTTTTTAGATAAAAATGATGTTATAAAATATTTCAAAGCAAAATTATGGAAATTTTAAAATTAAATTTGACGATGATCTTGGATTCTCAAAGGTTTTGACTAAGTGATTCCTAGCCATATTTGTATTAGAGGGATCATTTTTTGAAAAATTTAAATGATGACCATCTCTAGTGAGGAAATATTCTATGTTATTTCAAGATCCTGATAGATTAAAGCTTAAATGATAGCGTATAATTAATTTTTTAGTCAAAAAATTCTATTATGTTTAATAATATTCAAATGAGATCAATATAATGCAGTGGAATTCAGTTATATGAGGGAAGTGCTCCATTGTAAATGCAGCAAGGTAGTTAAATATCTTTGAAATTATCCCTGGGCTGGCTCTCTTCATGAGTCTCTTGGGTGTGCTCTCTTCAATATTCTTTTTATGGATTGTATAAATTATTGCACATTAATTATAAAAATCTCAATCCGTAATTTAAATTTAAAATTTCACTACAAAATATTGTAGTATTTTACTTTGATTGAAGTATTAATTAGAAAACAAAATATCAATTTGGACATTTTCAATACAACCATATACAGTTTGGCAAATTTTCAGATTAGACCATTTAAAATTAATTGATTCTGTTTAATATTTCAAATGTAATTACTGAATCCTCATGTTTAAAAATAATAAAAATAAATTTGATTTTCAATTCTTGTAATTATGGAATTTGAAATTTGAATTCTGAAATGCTCATACAGTAGTGGTTGAATTAGTAGTCTAATTTTGAGTGTTAGAATATAATATATTAGAGAGAAATATCGAATTGTGCAAAATTTTCAAAAAAAGAAGAAGTCAAATTTCAAGTCAGCAATGTACCCATTAATCAATAGTTTTTTTAAGCAATATTTCAAAATTCCCCCCAAAATTGGTTAGTCATTTCATCAATTTGACCACTTATTCATCCTATTATAATTTAATTTTACTTGGATTTGCATCCCAATATTTATATTCATTGATTCCAATCATTGATTAATCAATTTATCATAGTCATTATCTTATACATTTATCATATTTCTCCAGAATTACAACTTGAATTGAATTCATAATTTTTCTTATAATTAATATTTTGTATATGAGTATTTATCACTCTAATAAAAATCAGTGACTGGTCATGATCATGTATTGATATGTACAATCACTATATGGATAAATAATAATTGAGTTGATTTGGTCATTATAGGATATGATAATTTCGTACTCACTATTGAATTTTCTTATTATCTATCAAAGAACCATTGCATTACCTATTTATTTTAGTTTTAGTAAGTTTATTCTTGGGATTTGATGCTTTGATAGGCTTTCAAAATTTTGATCGAACCATTTGATGTAATATACTACATTAAATTGAATATTCAAAACACCTGATTTGAACCCCTGATTTTATCATCTAGTATACATTAAAATACATACTTACAAGGTTCATTAAAGGAGTTGTCAAGGTTTTTCTAGTGTCCAACCTCTAGTAATGTCTACATGATCATTGAATGGTTAGATTTACTCTTAAACGCTCTTCTCTAAGATATAAAAATAGGAAAGGAGAGAGTTTCCATAAGGCTTACATAGGCACCTTGAGTTGTGATCATGCTCTCCCTATTTCTAGACATTGGCTATGGAAAATTTTTCATAAAATCCCTAAAATTATGTCTATATCAACTAACATCCATAGACCTTCTGTGTGTGACCCTTTAGGTCTGTATATCTCGTTAATTAATAACTCAATAGACTTAATAATACGTAATTCTTAATCTTATTAATTGTTTATGTCAACATATAGATTAACTAATTAAAGATGAACTTAATCCAATTAATAGGTCAAGTTGTTATCCTGGGTGCTAAGCTACACTAAATTTTCTAGAAGATATAAAATGTAAAAGAACTCCTATATGTAACCTTCTTACCATCGGTTACCCTATACGTATAATTTTTCGTTCGCGTGAGACTTATGAATGACTTAGGGTATGGTCAACTAATCGGTCACTCAAGTTAATATTTTCACTATTATCGAGAACACTATGATATTTTCCCTATCTTGGCCAAGGATTTCATCACCTCATATTTCTTGAGTCAATCTCCTCAATATCAATGGTGGTTGTCCCATCTTTACTTCACAATCACTGTTGGGATATGAAGTTGATAAGCCTTCCAAAATTTTGATCAAAACATTGAGTGTAGTGGAATACATTGAATCAGATATTCAAAACACTGAGGCACCAAGAACAGATGATCCTATCATATAGTATGCTTGAGAAAATATACTTAAAAGGTTCACTTATAAGTGTCTTTGAAGGCTATACAAATTTTTGTATTGGATTTACAGTTGCTAGAAGATGCAAAATATCTTTGTTGAAGCCTACAAGAGCCTAGAAGCTTCATTTTTATTTTGTCAGTTTTATCCTTAATACATGCATATTTTTTGAGTTATATTTCCAAGACTTTGGGTTATCTTTTTCAAGGGTTTTGTCCTTTGGACGATCCTTCGCTTTTTGAGGACTATATATGGCTCCCACTTTAACCCTTGAACATACGATTGAAGCTATTCTTTTTGAGAGCTTTGCTTTCTTTCTTCGGAGTGTTCTCCGTATTTAAGGCCACTCCAGTGCTTATGGATTTAAGTACAATCCCTTATGAATTCATGGTCGAAGCGGTTAGCTCTGTGGATTCACAGTCTAACTCTTCTTGTAGAGCAAGGCTTGGGGATTCAAGTCTCTGTTTTGCATTGTTTCTACACGAAGGCCGTGTCACTAAGATGATAGGGGAAACCTCAATCATGCCTAGGTCAAGTGGAGCTGCCCAGGGGCAGCCAGGTTCGACTAGGCTGTGACAGTGGCTAGGGCAAGCAAGGCTACTGTGTGGGCAGCTATGGCAGGCACAAGCACCTCACATGCAGCCAGGGTAGCTACCCAAGGCTCAAGCGCAATGAACCTAGAAGATGGGACTGAAAAAATGGTGACTCTGACAAGAAAACATGGCTTTAATGCTTTGGAAATCTTCCTTCAATCCATAGAGACTTAGGGAGTTACTATCTCTTAATTTTACAAGTCTTTCAAGTGATACTATCACTCAATCCTTTCTAGGGATTTCAAGGCCTATTAAGAAAGAAGGAAGAGGTTGATTGTTTAAAGTTCATCAAGGAAAAGAGAAGGCCCACTAAGTCTAACAGATTATCAAAACATAAAAACTAGATCTATTTCTATTGATCTTGGATCTTTCATCCCTGTATCTTCTAGTAACTTGCATCATTATTGAAACCCCAAAAAAAGATCTGAAGGAATCCCCCATGTTTAGTTTCGGAGAGAGAGATAGAGTTCCTCCTTCAATCCATTTATCTATAATTCGTTTGTGATATCATAAAAAAATCTTGGGAAAATAAGTCAATTATGCTATGATTCAGGCATATAGTATGTTATGTTAGTATACCTTTTTCTTTTGATTTTGGGAAGCACTAAAACATTTCCCTGAAGAAAGTGATATCAGTAAATCATGCTAATGCCTTGATGGATAAACATCCTCCATCAATGTATCCGTTCTAGGGCTATCACTCTCTCTCTCTCTCTCTCTAAGAGAAACAAATTTGTTCTACTGTGCGTCAGATATCTACATACACTCAAATTACACAAATTTGCATGCATTACAAAAAAGCTTTCTTGACTCCTGAGATCTTACTCTCTTTGTATCTACATAACAAATTCTATGGTATTCATCAGATCTCTTCAAATGCATCAATTAAATGCATGAAAATTCATCAAAAAAAAAATCTAGAAACAGATCAAGATTTTGCAAGGCTTACATTCATTAGACATGGTTTGGGGGCACTGGAGCTGGTTCTGGGCGTGTGCTCCTGCCCATGTCTTTCGTCTTATGTAACAGAAATATTCCCGCTAGGATGGTCACAAAACCACACAACTCTGTTGCAATTTGGGAGGCTCCCTGCGTCGACCAATCCTGAATTTTTTGGAATATAAATAAAGATAAAAATTAGATCAGGTAATAGCCCATATTGAAGCTTTTTGAATCAATCACCAAAATTTGCATAAAGCCTTGGATGCAATGCTGAAAACTAACCAATCATTTAATTTTTCATATTTTTTTGATAAATTTTCTTTTGTCAACTATTCTTTGTCAACAGTTAGAGGACAAAGAAACACTCTATTTTCCTGGTAATAATTATTTTCATTGCAAAATGCATTTCGTACGGTAGTAGAATGATCCCATTCAGTACAGTATCAATAAAGACAAAAAATAAGAAATAATATTGCATCCAATTCATCCTATCATTGATCTCGAATTCATCATTGCATAAATCCTTGGATAATGAGCTGAAAACTAACATATTAATAAGTCTTCATATTTTTACCATAAGAAGTTGCTGCAAGTTATTCCTCATTCTTATACTGATAAGAGGACGAGAAATGTTCTAATTTCCTGCTAATAAATGTTTTCGTAGGAAAAGACTTTTCTTCAATTAGTGCATAATATGCCCATGGATTTTCTTTTGCACTAAATCTTGGCATGATCATGCTATGAACTGAATAAAGAAAACTAGGAAGAAAGATGATGATACGTCAAGATTATGTCCACATGCAGGTCTCAATACTTACTCTCTTTTGTATCTACATAACAAATTCTATGGTATTCATCAGATCTCTTCAAATGCATCAATTAAATGCATGAAAATTCATCAAAAAAAAAATCTAGAAACAGATCAAGATTTTGCAAGGCTTACATTCATTAGACATGGTTTGGGGGCACTGGAGCTGGTTCTGGGCGTGTGCTCCTGCCCATGTCTTTCGTCTTATGTAACAGAAATATTCCCGCTAGGATGGTCACAAAACCACACAACTCTGTTGCAATTTGGGAGGCTCCCTGCGTCGACCAATCCTGAATTTTTTGGAATATAAATAAAGATAAAAATTAGATCAGGTAATAGCCCATATTGAAGCTTTTTGAATCAATCACCAAAATTTGCATAAAGCCTTGGATGCAATGCTGAAAACTAACCAATCATTTAATTTTTCATATTTTTTTGATAAATTTTCTTTTGTCAACTATTCTTTGTCAACAGTTAGAGGACAAAGAAACACTCTATTTTCCTGGTAATAATTATTTTCATTGCAAAATGCATTTCGTACGGTAGTAGAATGATCCCATTCAGTACAGTATCAATAAAGACAAAAAATAAGAAATAATATTGCATCCAATTCATCCTATCATTGATCTCGAATTCATCATTGCATAAATCCTTGGATAATGAGCTGAAAACTAACATATTAATAAGTCTTCATATTTTTACCATAAGAAGTTGCTGCAAGTTATTCCTCATTCTTATACTGATAAGAGGACGAGAAATGTTCTAATTTCCTGCTAATAAATGTTTTCGTAGGAAAAGACTTTTCTTCAATTAGTGCATAATATGCCCATGGATTTTCTTTTGCACTAAATCTTGGCATGATCATGCTATGAACTGAATAAAGAAAACTAGGAAGAAAGATGATGATACGTCAAGATTATGTCCACATGCAGGTCTCAATAGAAAGGCCCATGCTTTGGATCTATTTCACATGCATAATCTCAAGTCCCACCCCAGTCAACTTGTTTGGTTTTTCTAATTTACGATGCGTTGAACAAAAGCTAATCTAAAAGCAAAAGTTCTGAGTTTCAAATGGCTTATAGGAAAAACAGATATAAGGTTAAGATTTTTCTTGTTAATATCATTTTGCAAAGATAGTAGCTTGATACTATGCAAATGATACAAGGAACTATAACTAAAGAAAATGAGCCATCACTGACACACGGTTCCAGACTTTATTTATATTCTTTATTTTGCTATGAGCAAGAAATTTCTAATGAAATCAAAATTTAAAACTACAGATTTTCCTACCAGTCAAATTTTTTTACAAAGCAAGGGGTAGAAATAAAAAAGATGGTGAGATTATGCAAATAAATTCTTCATTTTGGATCAGTCAGAAAAACTATCATGTCCATCACTGATAAATGGATCACAATTTTTTATTGTTTTGGTATTTCATGATCAACTTCAGAGTACTAACTTTATTACATACTGTTTATAATGTAAATAAGAAATTAACAAGAATGTTTTCTAACAAGAATGTTGATGGTGCACAAATGATGATTAATGTTGGCATGATGGTGCACAAATGATGAGTTCGTGAAGAAATTCATGCATCTATCATGACCCAAAAGATGGTGAGAACCCAGCTTGGATTATTCCCAACAGCATTGACCAACAATTCGCAAGACAAGTCAATGCTTTGGCTTAATCAGAACAACCGTGCCATGTAAATTGTAAAAGTGGGCAACTATTTTTTGTACAATCACGGTGCATGTTTAGATGCAGTTTGAAATCTAATAAGCTACTTTTCAAGTTACTTCTCCCAATTTTTCTATCCATAAGATAGATAGAATTCATTTTTTCTATCCATACGATGCTCTCTAGAGAAATTTAAAGACGTGAGAATGAACTAATGCATGACAAAATCTTGTCAAAAGAAAAAAAAAAAATCAAAGGTAGCGATAAGGAGGGAGCCAGGTTTATGTCTGCCAATTATTGCATGAAAATTTTTAGAGCTTTGGATTAATCAGCAGAAACATGATCTCATGATTCCATGTTTCATGGGGTCAATTGTTATTTGACATTCTCCTCGTGATATGAAGTGTAAATAAGCTGATGAAAATTCTTAAAGCAATTTTCACAATCAATTCTCATGCATGCATTAACCATGACTTACCTTGAACATGATCATGCTGGCAAGAATGGTCAGAGAGGTGAACATCACGAAGTAGATTGGAGAAACCACAGCAGTATTGAATGTGTCCAATGCCTAAAATGGGACATACACTGAGACGATTTTGAATTTACTCAAATAATTTTCAGAATGTTGAAATGAAAAGCCTAATGTACCTAGAGGAAGAACCACATGTCCCTTTTACAAGTTTAGTCCATGAACGAAAAGCTTTAGCGATTTTGAAGGAAATTAGAAATAAAGATTCACAGAAAGTTGTCTATTGGAGAATTTCAATCTTAAAATTCTTGGAGATTTCATCTTTCTTTATTTACTACATTGTGCTGTTTAACTTAAAGGGTACTTACAGACGACATTTGTCCATTGACTCCTATGCTTAGATCAAAATTTTTTTCAAGAACCGTGAATTCCGATTCTTTGTTGAAAAATTATTATTTTTTTTGAAAATTCTTTGCTGAAAAGTTATAAACAAAATTTTCTTGTATAAATCTCATATATTCCCAAAATTCACAAATCTTTTTTTATGGCTGCGCTAAACTGATTATTAGTTACAGAGTAAAGCCATAAAAGACAGAATGTATAATTAAATCAGGTTTCAAAACAATAGTTAGTTTCTAAAAATTAGGAAGGCTTTGTAGTCGTCAAACACTTATAACAAGTTTCTCGTGAAGAAAGGAGACCTTTGCACAAAAAATCCGTTGCTTTCTATTCTTAGGGCATTTTAAAAGATGGTTTTCTCCGAAGGCAAGACAAAAATGGAAATGGGAACTATTTATTGGTCTGCAATAAATAAAATTGTCCGAACAAGTTAATTGCCTAACATGCTAAAAAGGTACCCTAATGTTATAAACATATTTATCAAGGAAGAGAAGTAATTTTCTTACCTTATTCAAGTAATGAATCTGGAGAATGCAACACAACACCACTACAAAAACAAAAAACCAAGTTTGAACATAAACAAACTGATTCAGTCCAGAAAATGTTAGCTTCAGGGCGATAGCCACTGCCTTCACACCCATGACCTAAAATAGGAACAAATTTATTAATACATTCATAACCGCATAAATTATAAATTTACTGGCTTTTAAGATCCTATGTATACCGTAATGGATCCCAGGACAGAGCACAATCCAATGTACACAACCATATGTGTCTGCCCATACCGCGGAACAAAGAAGATCATAAGAATGATGACCCCAATTAAAGCCAGTGCGGCATAAACCAAAAAACCTGACAAACATATTAAAGTTAATAAAATTAACTGAATATTTAAGTTATTCATAAAAAACTATGATGTATTCTAAGCTGCATTGAAATTTACCTGGCTCAGTGGCTAGATGCCAGAGCTGTTGAACAGATTCTATATCTTTTTCAATGGGTGCATGTAGAACAATAACAGTGGACCCCACCACACACAGGACGCAACCAACTACCCCAAATATGTGCAATTTTTCTTGCAAAAAGATATGAGCAAGCACTGCACTGCAAGAGGGAAATTGTATGGGGAGAAAAAAATTATCGATTGATCTATGAAGTTGACAGAATCACAAGTTTATAATTTTTAAATTATGCCTAAGAGAGGGAAATATGAAAAAGTGAAAACCTGAAAATTATGCTCAAGGCTCCTAACGGAGTTACGAGTATTGCAGGGGCAAAACCATAGGCAAAGAAGTTTGCAATCTCCCCAACAATCACTGCAAAAGAGAAACTGTAAGATTTAACTGAGTTTTCTTGATTGAAATAGAAGTAATATTCATTTGCAATATTAGATTTACTTTTAAGGCCGGTTTGCACTATGAAGTTGACAGAAGCAGAAGGACGAGAAACATACACATCTATGTACAATAAAAATCTGAAATATATTGATTTACGAATCCCAAGTATTTCCATTTTAATGTTGATTTTTTTTTTCAGATTGCATCAAAATCTAAGGACAAAGCGGATGATCAAGAGATCACTTCTAAAATGTGAATAAGAAAACTTATAGAAGTAAAAATTTGTTAAACCGTACTACGTTGAATTCAACTCTATCTGAAAATGAAGGAGACTTGTTTTCCCTTATAAAATCATCACCCCAAGAAATTGCTGAGATAAAAATTCATATATCTGAACATAGATTATCTTCCTCTTTAAACGGAAGATGAATAAGATATAATTCATCTGATTTTCTTTAAAATTTAACAAAAATTAAAACTACACACTCTCATGAGATTCCCAACCGTGGCAGTCAGTACTTTAAGTGCAAGAATATTCGTGAGTTTGATTACATTATGAACATAGTACAGAAAATTTATCCGCCTATAGTTATGGTAAAACTGGTCACTTGAATTTTTTCTATCGTCAATTAACAAAATGACCAGCGGAAAAAGAGCTAACTAACTCCAATTCTCACTCATCTTTCATGTATAATCACTGCACTGGAAGTGACTGATGAATATAGGTAACCTATACTTACTGATGATCATTCCGAGCCACCAGAGAGGTTCATTTAGGTAGGAATGCCCTCCAGCGCCTGAAATAGAAAAAAAGAACCTTTCAAAATACCCGTGAATGAATCAATCGCCAGAATAGAGTCACGTTATTCCCTCCGATTGAATTAAGAAATTTGTATAATCATGGGAAAGGTATATCACAAGGAAGACGAATACAGAAAATACACAAAATGTGTAAATCAAGAAATAGAAATTCTTCAAATCAAGAAAAATGCATTTGACAAGAAAAGAAGAATAACCTGCTCTGACGCCGACAGCTCCAGCCCTCTGGAGGCCTTTCTTCTTGATGATGAAGCTCGATCCGATGAACGCGCTGGAAACCACCGCCAATCCCAGGCCGCGAGCATTATCCTTCGCGGAAAGCATCTCCTCCGCATCAAACCGTGGAAAATCAATCGATCCGTCGAAATTTCCACCTTCTTCCGTTGATCAGGAGGTATTGGCAGTTACGCGGGAAAAGAGGAACAGAATTTGAAGGTCTACCGGTCGAATTCTTTTTCCCGTCCCCTTTAATTTCCGCCCTCCGATTAGTGGACCCCGCAAGTCAAAGCTCCTTCGTTGACTATCTGACGGTGGAATACTGTCCTAGAGAGAGAAAAAGATGAGAGAGACAGAGAGAAGAGGTGCTGGCAGTTACGCGGGAAAAGAGGAGAGTTTTTGAAGGCCGGACGATCGAATTCTTTCCCCATCACGCTTGTTCGCCGCCGTCAGCATTAACGTTGACTCTGAAGTCAACATTGACTCTGAAGTCAACGTTGACTATCGAATTCTTTCCCCATCTCTCTTATTCGCCGCCGTCAGCATTAACGTTGACTCTGAAGTCAACGTTGACTATCATCAACAAGAGATAAATCTTACGAATAAGCGATCTGATCAGCGATTGGATCAATGATCAGATCATCAATCAAGGCGGTGATCGATATAGAACCTCGACGTATGATCAAATTGCATGCATTGATCATGGCAATCCAATCGTCGATCATAAACCACAGATCATTTTGATCAGCGATGAAAGTTCCTTAGCAGATAGAGAGAAATAGAAAGATAGAGAGAGAGATAGAGGCATAGCGAGAGGGAAAGAGATAAAGATAGATTGATAAGGGGAGAGAGAGAGAGAGAGAGAGAGAGAGAGAGAGAGAGAGAGAGAGAGAGAGAGAGAGAGAGAGAGAAGCAATTCCATCCTTGTCGAGCAACATAGCGAGCCGCTGAATATATCTTCAAAGCGATCCAACAACTGTTCCCTTTTCTATCTGCGTGCACGGCACATGGCGATGGTGTATATATCTGGGTTTGCACACTTGCTTCTACAATTATCTATCTATCTACCTATCTACCTATCTACCTATCTATCTATCTATCTATCTATCTATCTATCTATCTATCTATCTATCTATCTATCTATCTATCTATCTATCTATCTATCTATCTATCTATCTATCTATCTATCTATCTATCTATCTATCTATCTATCTATCTATCTATCTATCTATCTATCTATCTATCTATCTATCTATCTATCTATCTATCTATCTATCTATCTATCTATCTATCTATCTATCTATCTATCTATCTATCTATCTATCTATCTATCTATCTGTCTGTCTATCTATCTATCTATCTGTCTATCTATCTGTCTATCTATCTATCTATCTATATCTGTCAACTTGTCCGCTAAGAGATCGATTTCCGGTATCCAGACGCCACTCTGCTCCCACGCAATCCATTTTCCTTCCCTCCGATCAATAAATCACGAAACAAACATCTCTTTTGATGAAATTCACGAACCGAATGGAGAAAAACGCAGAAAAATTCCAGCCAAGCTTCACCTTGCAGATATCCATGGAGAATGGCAGAAGCGAAGATTCGATCAATGCAAGCAGATATGGCGGAAACGAAGATCGACCCACTTATTCTTTCGGTGAGATTTCATCTGGGTCAGCTTTTGCTCCCGAGAAGAAACTGACCCTTTTCGCGCTTCGTCTCTCCATCCTTGAAAAAGCTGCAAGCAGACTTGGTGCATTAGGGTTTGTATGGGCGACAGTCGTTCTTCTTGGTGGTTTTGCCATCACCTTGAGCAATAAAGATTTCTGGGTCGTCACCATTATTTTACTCGTTGAGAGCGCTCGAATCTTCAGCCGTAGTCATGAGCTAGAATGGCAGCATCAGAGCTTCAACTCCCGGGGATCAGTATCTGCCCTAAACTTCAGAACTTGGGAGTCAAACAACGTGCCGTTTCTGCCCTACTTGCGCTGGTTCTTCCTCTCAAAAACATGAGCTTTATTCTCTACTGGCTTCAAATCTTGTCAGCTTTCGTTTGCGTCTTTCTCTCTCTAGAAAGACTAACTAGCCAGGATTTTGGAGGTATGGAAAAATGTGATGCAGACAAGAGAAATAGAAAGGCAGCGCTTTGTCTGTTTTATGCAACGGCTTTATCAGAAGCTCTTCTTTTTCTCGTAGAAAAGATTTATTGGGTTTGGAAGGTCAGCTTCTGTAAATTGCTAGTTAGGGTTAGTGAAGAATGCGGTTTTGGCGATGATGGCGTAGCCTACATGCGCCGTTTCTTCTATGATTCTTATTCCATGTGCATCAATGGCAGCATCTTTGACGGAATAAAGATGGACCTCATCTCTTTCGCTGAGGAGCTCGTGTGCTCAACCTCGGATAATGAGCAGCTCATGGGTGCAAGGATCATTCAGAATTTTGTGAGAAACGAAAGATTTTCTTTTGAAACACTGAAGAAAGTGGGAAGATCAGAGAAGCTGATGAAGAGATTTTTGGAGATGCTGAATTGGAGGAACACGAGAGAGAAGGAAATTAGGGTTTTGGCTGCAGAGATTATCTCCAAATTGGCTGGGAAAAAACACGATTCTCTCAATATTTACATGATATCCGGAGCCATGGAGTCCATTGCTTCTCTTCTCTTTTGTGCATATTTTGAAACGAATGTGTTGGGTTTAATGATACTGAAGAAAATAGCAAGAGACCAAGACAATTGCTTCAAGATAGGGAAAATTCACGGATTGCTGCCCAAGATCATGACTTTCACGGGGCAGTTTGGGAGTTCTCAGATCCTGGGTCAACGGTATTCGCTTGCGCTAGTGAACAGGTTGACAAGGTCAACGGGGTCAGCAGGAGAGAAGCTGAGGAAAGAAATTTCAGAAAACGTGTTCTTGATCAGCAATATAAGGGAAATATTGCAGCGCGGAGGGAAGCAGAAGGAATTGCAGAAGACGGGTATTCAGATTTTGACGAGGTTGGCGATGGGAGAAGAGGGTAAAGAGAGGATTGGGGGCGCTGGTGGGATGATAGAAGAGCTGGTTAGGGTTTTCTTGAACAGGAGAATCGAGGGGGGAGAGGCTCTGGTAATGTTGACCATGAACAGTGCTGGAAATTGTGAGAGGATTATGAAGCTTGGCATCGTTGATCGTCTGGTAAGCGCGATCAAGGACCCTTTGCTGACAGTTAACGTGTCCAGGATAATGAGGAACTTGTGCGTGCATGGCGAAGCTGCCTTGTCTGATCAGCTCAAGGGAGTAATCGCCGCCGCCATTCCTGCGGTAAGTGCATCGCCATGATCATCTTCATTATCGTCGTAATCTTCTATCATTATCATAGCCATTGTCATAGCCATAGTCATGGTGATAATCATAATTATCATCATGATATCAACATCTTCTTCTTCTTGTTCATCGTAATCCTTTTATAATATCTGTCACTGTCGTCGGGATCATTGATGCTATCATTGTTCTCGTCCTCATGCTTATGTTCGTTAGCACTATCATCATCATCATATTTCGAAATGATAAACGATCATCGTCTTCTAGGATCACTGCCACCAAATCCACCCCCACTCCCTCCATCATTATAAACCTCTTCTTCTATTATTGTCCGATGATTGTCATCATCTTCATCATAATCATCATCATGCAAGACATCATTACCATAACCATCGACGTTGAAGAAGAAGGCGATCAATGTCCTCATCACCATCCCAAATATTTTCATCATCATCTTCGCTATCACCATCATCATAGAAGCTGTGCGATGTCCTCATCACCTTCGTCATCGTCATCATCATCATCATCATCACGACCGCGACCCCAATCACCATCGTCATCGTCGTCGTCTTCTCCTCGTCCTTTTAACTATTCGACGCAATCAAAGTCCTCACATTTTTCCAGGTACTAGACGGAGCAATGCAAGAAGAAGAGGAATTGCTAGAGAGCTCCGTCGGTCTCCTCGCACAGATCCTCAGATTCACCACTCCGGAACAACGCCAAAGAGGACTTCAAGATGCCAACGTCACGGAGAACAACGTCTCCCTAAGAATCTTCTCCGTGCTGGAGAAATACCGTCATCCAGTTATCAAGGTCTCAGGAATAAGGAGATTCTCGCTTGAACTAGCTATCCTGCTGATGAAATCCGACCCGGAAAATGTTCTCACGTTTAAAAGAAAAGGGATGAAAGCCCAGATGCAGAACGTGCTTGAAACGACTTCCGAGCTCGAGAATTTTCAAATTATCGATGGTGGTGTTGGGATGAGCAGGCAACCTGAAACTGTTGCTTCATTAGCTCTTATGGCTATGTCCTTACTTTCCGAATGAAGAGGATTCCATCTTGCCTTGTTGGGCTTAAGCATCATATCAAGATCCTTGAATAATGGGCTCTTTTTGCTTTCCATGTGAAGCCCATTAAGACCAATGTTTGACCATGTCAAAAACCCTAAAACACTTGTTTTGGGAGATTTCTATGACTTGGCTCCTTTTCAATAAATTCCGAGTAAATAATGAAACATTAGAGAATCAGGATAATCATTGATGTTCAAGTATGGGCAAGAAAGGTAGATTCCATGAGTCAAAGTCGAAGTAAACTAGGAAAAGTTAACCCCTATGAATGAATAGTCAATAGAAAATCAAAATCAAGTCAAAAGTGAATCAACTTTCAATATTCCTAATTCATAAACTATGTACATCAAGATGAATATATATGCATAAAAGCCAATTCACATAAATAGCATTTATAATAATAAATTCATAAGAATTAAATTATCTGTTGTTTTATTAATGATTGTACAATTAACTAGTGATAATGTTCACATGAAAACATGTTTGACCATATTTACTTTAATGTCATATACAAAATTCACATCAATATGTCTCTATAAGAATATGGAGGCATATAAGTAAATCGGTTTTAGGAAAATCTAACCTATCTATTTATTATTTAAACTATAGAACAAAGGTGAATATTTGGTAATTAGAATTTCATTATCTCATTAAAATAAATAAGGAAAAAAAATTTCAAATAAAAAATGGAGAAGAGAGACGCATTGAGTGTGAGATTTGGTTACAAACGAGGAGAGCAAAAGAGATCAAACGCGATTCAATAAGATAGCAGAGGGAGGGATTAACACGATATTTCATAAAAGAGGGCAAGGTAAAAAAATGCATCATTCTTTTCTTTTTGTGAAAAAAACAGATGATCAATGAAGAATCTTTTTAAATCAAAATCACTATCAAGAAAGATCATCATTAAATTCTTTGATTCTTTGAAGAATACCAAAATTATTTTCTACTCTCTCTCTTGATTCTTAATAGTTTGATATTAATATTTTCCTGGATCAAGAGAATGGGAAGATAAAGAGAATGGAGTGAGTTGTGTGTGTTTGAGATATCTATACCCTTTATATATAGAGAAGATTCTACAAATTAAGGGTTACAGAAAGGTGAAGAAATGACGGGTTCCAGAAGAACCAGATAATGGGCTGATTTACATTTTTAAAGCTTACTTTATGATAGAATGAGTTAATATATATATTTTGAGATAATAGTATTATTTTGAAGAACTAGCAATAAACAAAGAAAAAAGATGGTAAATGAGAATTTTTCATGGGAAGATATGATATTACTTTGCATATAGAGTGAGGCTATCTAAATAATAAATATGTAAGAATTAGAATAGAAGAAAATTAATTATGAGATTAAAAATGACTGGTGCTCTGGTGATAAATGTTCTTAGAAATAAAGTAATCTACAGAACAAGGTCAATTCCTAACCTAACTTCAATGAAAATTCAAGGATCATCTAGAAATGAGAACCACAAACCTAAATTCCCTATTGTGGTTGAGAATTGAAAATATATTATTCAGAAGAAAAATATTCAATTCCTTACCTTGACCAATGATACTCAATTATACACCAAGGCAATCTTAAGAAATAATGGATTGTTTCTTCTGTCAAATAATGCAAGGGAAAAAAATGATAATTAGAATGGAGAGGAGTTGAATTAATAGTATTCATTTGAGATCCTTCTTCTGCGTATCTTCCACAAGTTTTCATTTTGGATTGAGAAATTTCCTCCTCTTTGATGAGATGGTTCATATCCTTCAACGTTTTTCTATTCTTAGGTTGCTTGTTTCAAGGTCTTGAACTACATAGATCCTCCTCTACTGAAGATTTCTCTCAGCAGTGAGATGCTCTTAAGTCGATATCATAATTGATGTTTTATATTTTGCCCTAGTTGGAAGACTTATTTTTTTTAGTGCTCTAAAATGTGGAATTCAACATTTCTTTTAAAATTCTTGGGGTGATTGATATGAAATTCAATGATCTATTTAGAAGATTGCTATTCTTCTCTAAATATTTCTATTAATGTTGAATTTCTTAAAATGTAATCTTTTGTATTGATTCATTGATGCATGAGGTTTTCATTGAATCGTGAAGTGTCATGGCCATTGTATCTATTTTTTTGAGAACTAATGGCATGATGCTTCCATGGGATCCTTCAAGTAAGTTGATGATGACCATTTCCATTCGCTGCAAGTCTCTTGTCCTATTTTAGTTAACTAGGCTTGCCCTTATACATTTGAATAGATCCAATAGATTCATGGAACACCTTGTAAGTTCTATAGGAAAAATGAATGATATAAAAACCTCTAAAAGCTTCTTTGTACTCAAGCTTTGTCAACTAGGATTTTCCTTGGGCCATGCAGCTCATGTCACTTTCTTGGCCCACTTGGAATGTTTGAGGTCATGTGTCTTCCTACATATAAATCTTTAAAATTTTTAAAGAATTATTCCCACATAAAACAAAAAATTACTAATGCAACAGATTATTTGTGATTCTCTTTTATATAGCATTTTTTGTGTCCTTTATTAAAAGCTAAGCTTTCATGAAGCAAAGAGAGGAGGAATTTTTTCTGTCCTTGTATTGGACTTTGGATAGTGTCACTAGTGAAAAATAAAAGCAATAGAAAATTATAGAAAGAGTCTTCAATTATCTTCTGACATGTTTCTTATCTAAATTTGAATTGGGTCTTACTTCAAGACTCTCCTACTTTCATGTCATGTTGTCCAAAAATTTTACCTCTTGACTTTGAAAAGTCAAGCAGAAATTAATTTGATTAACTAATATCTAAACTTATCTTTCATGACTTGAGAGTAGTTTTAGTGATTACTTACACACTTGGAAAATTCTTTAGAAATAGTATGAGGATGCACACATAAGATTATATGGTAAAAACATGATCATTAAAGAGTTGGACACATGCACCTATGGATACAAGAATCTTGAGATTTTTTCCACCAAGAACTAATGAAATTTCCCTATCCAAGAATCTTGGGGTTTCTCTAGCCCAAAAATCTTCGGATTCCTAGGTCCAGTGTATTTGAAAGACTAATTTAAAAATCTTGTCGTGCTTTGATAACATACATTTTGTTTGTGAAATGAATTTCAATATCTCATTTAGCAACCTATTTTATTGATACTCTGAAATTATATACTTAAGAAGATTCAATTAAATAGAGAGAAAAATGAGGAGATTTTGATCTAGAACAATTTCTTAATTGACCTAGTCTAATTTTGTAATGACATTTAGTATATTTTTGGAAAAATCCTTTCATTGTTCTTATAATTCTTGATCCAATGAAAAAATTTGGTGGAAACAGAGTTCTATTTTGAAAGATATTAATTTTTTAAGGTTTAAAAATTTTTCATGAATTTTTGGGATATTTAGGAATTTACTTTCAAATAAAAAAGCCAAAAAGTGGCGTCTAATTGGATCAATTCAAGCGCACTCTTGGGTTAGGGATTGTGTTTCATCCTAATATTTCTTTGTATATCTTTATATTTTAATTTTGAATCATAAGTTGAGTCAATTTCAATTTCAATTTCGGTTTTGTGTGATTTTAATTTGTCAAAAATTTCTCTTGTGTTCATTTGATGATTTCTCCGCGAATCTTGATCGAAATTCAGTGATTTTTGATTCGGTGGATTTGCCTTTGAGTCTTTTTTTTAAAATAAAATCAAAACCCCTAATTTTTATCCACATTTCATCGTCCGATTTGACCGAATTTCAAAAGATCATCTAAAATTACCTTAATTCCTTATGAATTCGACCCTTATTCACCACTATACACCTCAATTCTTGATTATTTGATAAAATTGGTGAGTTTAGTATTAACTTTGACTCTTGACTGTGTGTTTTTAATGACCCCGTGATCTCAATTCGTCACTAGTACGTGGTGTAGCTTGGCAACCAATGAGCTGGTAACTCAGCCTATTGGTAAATCAATCCTTGATTAATTGATTTATATGTTCATGTAGTTAATTAATAAATGTTTACCGATAAGTTCTTATTGGGTCTATAGAGTTATTAACTAGTGAGATATATGGACCGAGAGGGTCAAACACATAAGGTCTACTGATGTTGATGGCTATAGACATAATTATGATGATTCTTAAGAAAAGTTCATCTACCAAATATCTATAAATTGGGGGAGAATGACCACGACTTACGGTGCCCATGCAAGCCTTGTGAGAATACTATCCTTTTTTTTTTCTCTCTCTCTTGGTGAAGCACTGTGAAGAGGAGATATAACCACCCAGAGATTGCTTGGATACTTTTAGAGGTAAGACATTTCAATAGCTTCAAGAACTCCTTCAAGTGAACCTTGTATGTACATTTTTCTCATACATAATAGATGACAAGATCATCTATTCTTAGTGCCTCAGTATTTTGAATATCTTATTCAATATATTCCACTCCAATCAATGTTTTGATCAAAATTTTGGAAGGCTTATTGATAACGTGTCATTGATGCATTCATTTTTATCATTATAAATGGGTTTTAACACATAACTCATGTTAATATAATGCATACTATCATGTTTTTAATGATAATTTTACATTCATCATTTCATTCCACTCATATTCCGAACTTGTATCTATTTAGCTGGAAAAGAAAATGATTTTAATAATTGGACTATTTTACCCCTCTTTATACTCAAACCCTAGGAACCCACCTATAAAAGCCTTCATTTTCTCTCTCCTTGCATTTTTTTGCTCTCTTTTAGCATCAAGCTACCAGAAGGAAAGGGAGAGGAGATCAAGGCCCAAGGAGGAGCATTGTTTGATGCTCAACCTCGTAGTGGAGAAGGGAACAAGCAAAGATCGTGATCGGAGCGCATTGAGCATCTCCCGACCTAGGACGAGCATACCAACGGGGTTTCTGCAAAGATCTAGATTGGATTTTGGCTTGGGAACATCTCCATATACAGTAGACATATGTTTTATTATTATTTTTGTTTTATTGTAGTTTTTTTGATATCATCTCCGTGTGCATCTCTCACTCTCACCCTCGCCGTGGATTTTATCCATTGCTACCACCATCTATTTTCTCATCTTTCCATCATATTCCATCCTTTCTTTCTCTCCCCGCGTCTCCTCGCGACGGAAATTACTTCTGTTGCCAGGTAATCGTGAGGAGAACTCACTCTCCTCTCTTTCGTCTTCCCCCTCTCCTTCTCTTCTCTTCATTCTCCCTCTTCTTTCCTCCTCTTCCACCCTCACCATCTCCATCATCCTCGTCATCCACTTCTTCCGCGCTTTCCTCTTCCTTCTTTCTTTCACTCAAAAATTTCTCTCCTCATCTCCCTATTTCCGTTTTTGAGAGAAGAGAGAGAAGAGAGATGAGAGAGCTGAGGGGCATTTAATGTAATTTTCTTGTGTTTTAGAGAAGTTTGATTGGAGCATTTTTGACTGGAGCGCTTTGATCAGCGCAATCTGAGGAGAGAGAAACATTATCAACGGTCCAAATTTGTCTTAAGTAAAAGCCTGATATCCGACGATCCTGATGGAGTTAAGGGCTAAAATTATGTGGGCATGATTGTCATTTCAAGCTCCACGAGTTTTTTGGGGCTGATTTAACTTTTGAAACAAAAAATTAGGGTTATGAATGTTTTGTTGTATGCTTCCAGCATTGGCTAGCTAGAAGGAAATAAAGCGACGATTGATCATTCATCATGTGTTGAATATTATTCTTAGTGAGTTTCTTCCCTCTTCTGTTCATTCCTTTTGTTGGATGCAAGAGGCCAAGTCTGAGCAAAATATATGGCTATCGAAGGTATGTTTTGATTAGGGAGCATCACTAGATTGTGTTTTCATTACGAATCTTTAGATTAGGATCATTTTCTATCCATTTCTCCTATTTTCCTCATCTGTTTATCAACACTTTCTCATTTACAAACCCTAAAAATCACTTTTCCACCATCGATCAAGGGTTTTCAATCTTTGCAAGGAGTTTGGAAGCACTTGTTTGGTTCATTTCATCTCCGTGCTCATTTTCTTCCTTTCACCGTTCATCTCCCTTTTCTAAATATAAAAAAACACCAAAAATACTTCTTGATTTCAATCTTTTAGCCTTCCTCTCTGTGGATTCGACCCTTACTTGCCACTGTTCTAATTTAAAAATCAGATTTGAAGAGTTGAGTATAAATTTTTTTGATATGTAAATTTGTGCATTCAACAACCGTTATTTTTACGTGTATCAATAAAAATTTTTTTTTTACTCTAAACCCTTAAACCAAAGTCCTTATACCTAAGCCCTAAACAGAAAACCCAAAACCCTAAATCTACTTGGCTTGCCAAAATTAAAATATGAAGCAGAGAACTCTAAAGTTAAGCATGCTTTGCTCAAAGAAATGGGGGACAGATGATCTCTTAAAAAACTTTTTGAGAGAGATCCAAGAAAACATGAAAACATGACCTACCAATCAAAGTTGACATGTACAATATTGGGAGAGTAGCAAATTACCAAGGAATATCAAATTTATTTTTAGAAAAGTCTAAACCCTTAAATCTGATCGCTAAAACCCTTAACTTGTCGACCCTAAACACTTGACCCACAACCTAAAACCTAAACTCTATTTATGTTTCTCTCTCTACTTATTTTCACTCCCGAATTGATTTTTCTTTCTAAATATTTTTCTCTTTAACCTTTTTCCATTTCCACTTTCTTTCATCAAATAATTTTCTCTCTCTACTTATTTTTGTCTATATTCTTGTTTCTCCCCTTTTTCTAATTTGTTTCTCTCTACTTATTTTTCAGTCTTTGCTGATTTTCTCATGCTACTTAATTTTCTCTGTACTTTTTTCTCTATATTTTATTTCTCTTTCTACTTATTTTCCTCTCTCTAACCAAAAACCGTGAGCCCTAAACCCTAAACCCTAAAACCCATGTTTAAACCTGAAACCCTAAACCTATAACCCTAAGATGATAAAACCTAAACCTTAAACCCTAATTCTAAACCTGAATTCCTAAACCCTAAACCCTAAATCTTAAACCCAAAATCTAAACCCAAAATCTAAACCTAAAATCCTAAGACCCTAAAACAAAAAGCTCGAACCCTTAACCCTCAACCTAAACCCAAAACCTTAAAAAACCTCTTCTTATTTTGGTCTCTCTACTTATTTTTTCCCTCTCTAATAATACTCATTCACTTATCTTTGTCTCTTTACTGCTTTTCTATTTTTACTTATTGTTCTCTCTCTACATATTTTTCTCTCTCTTTACAATAATACACACTTCTTATATTTAGGGTTTATAACATAGGTATCTAATGGTAGAGTTATGGTATAGTTATGGATATAACATAAAAATCATACTCAAGTTGATCATCATATTGATCAGCATATAGTTTATCACTTCCATGCTCAGAAGTGTCCTACTAGTCTTCCTTTTGCTGCTCCTTGGGTCAACAATTGGCTCAATAGGAAATTCAGCAAAGTCCTCCTTCTTGTTCTTCATTTCCTCAAAACATTTTAAAATCTGAGGGCTGCTGCTGTAACTTTGGGCCATAAATAGAGCCAATTTCTGATGAATTTTGATGCATCTCTTGATATTCTTGGTGCATCTTCTCAAATATTTGCCTAGTCATTTGTTGAAAAGTATTATGCCAGTTTTTCTCAATGTTTGAATGAGAAACTATTTGAGTGTGATCTTTGATTGTCAATTTATTGAAATTATGCTCGTGCCTTCTCAAGTTGACCAAAATGGAGAGTAGGAGATGATTGGCTGATCATAAATGCATTAGAGTTTGATCATAGTTCATTCCTATATCTAGTTGACTATGCATAAGTCAACCATATGGTTGACTGAAAGTTTTCAGATCTTAGCCATGTTCCACCTCATTACTCCTAAGTACGTTAAGTTGTTCTACTCTTCTATGATGGTAACTAGTCGCAACCACCTTTTCAATAAAGTCTAAGGCATCTTGGACTTAATTATCCTCAAAGTCTTGACCATTAGCCACATGAAGGCGACTCTTATGTTCAAACCTTAATCCATTATACAAAAGTTGAAAATTTTCATGTTGAGGAAGTTCATGGTTTCTATGTTTTTGTGCCAATCCCAAAAATCTCTCCCATGCTTCGTGAAATGACTCACCCATCCCTTGTTGAAATTCATGAATTGCATTTTTCATGGTATTAATCTTTCGATTGAGTGGAACCTCTTAAGGAAAATCTCCTCTAATTCTTCTCAAGAGTTAAACACTCAAGGAAGAGTTCTAACCATTTTTGACCACTATCTGATAACATGCTAATTTAACATGCAAATACATGATTATTAATGGAAATTAAGGCATAAATCATTCTATTTTAATGCATGTTATCATATTTTTGAGTGCTTATCTGTCATTCCATGAAAAGTCATTATATCTCAAAATGCATTAATTTAGGGTTAATTATGATGAATTTAGGATAACATTTTCATAAACCATCTTTACTTGAGATTATAATTAGTTTTTAAGGTTAAATAATAACATAAATCATTTTATATACACTCATATATTTTTTTAAGTTTTAAAATATTAAATAAGTGAGTATATTTTTAAATAGAAATTTATTCTCTTGTTATTTATTAAAATTGACTTTTTATAATGATAGATAATTTAATTTCTAATCCAATGAAATAAATTTGAATTAATTTGGAGTTATATTTTGAAAGTTATGAATTTTCTAATTTAGGGATTTTTTAGATTTTTTCTGAATTTTTTTGAATTTAAAATCTATTTATTTAATTTCAAATCGATTTTATAAGTGCGCAAGCGACATGAGACGATCTTAAGTGCCTGATTGAACATTTAATCGCGACCGTTGATCATCACTTAAAGGTGAGAAATCATTTTAAAATGATTTAATCTTAGCCGTCGATTTGAGGAGTTCTAATGGCTAAGATTAAAACCGACGAAACACATCTGGAGCATCCGATCGAGATCAAATGGCAGTGATTCAATGCATTACTTATAATGCGCAAGACGTGACATCATCTCGGCGGTCCATCAGAGATCCAACGGCTACGACTTAATCCTAACGATTCAAAATCGTGCGTTTCATCAGAGCCGTAGATCGAAGATTGAATTCTCAATCGGATGATTATGCCCAATTCACCATATAAATTGAGATGTTCTTCGACTTTGTAAAGCATTCCAGGCCAATTCGAGTAATCAAACTATTTAGACACCAAATCCCTTGAATCTCTTGCTTCCAATCGCTTCTAGACTCATTTCACTGTCCACGGAGTGCTTGAAGTGAGATTTCGTTGAGAGAATAGGAAGAAATTGACTCTTGAACATCAACGATCATTTTTCGAATTCAGGAATGAAAAGCCTTTGATCCGGCTTTTCATTTCGGCTTTTGTGATTTTATTTTTCAAAAATGTCTCTCTTGTTCATTTGATGATTTCTCTGCGAATCTTGAACCAAATTCAGTGATTTTGATTCTGTGAATTCATCTTTGAGTTTTCTTTCAAAAAAAATATAAAAATCCCTAATTTCTATCCACATTTTGTCGTCCGATTTGACCGAATTTCCAAAGATCATCAGGAATTACCTTAATTCTGAATGGATTTGACCCTTATTCACCACTGTACTCCTTAATTCATGATTATTTGATAAAATTGATGATTTTGGTAATTGTTTTGACTCTTGACCATGTATTTTCAATGATCTCGCGGTCTTGATTTGTCAAATGGCGATGCTGCCGAGGAATTAAGGCATAATTTTGATCATTTTAGTCAATTTTGACTTGGTCAACTCAGATTTTCTTTTAATTTCTTGAAATTAAGTGACATCGATCCTACACTGAGTGATCCGAAGTAGAAATCAATCTTCAAGGTCATTACTTTGATAAGATCAAGTGATTTCCACCCCTTTTCTAAGGATTACTGGCGATCATTTCATCAAATTCGTGTCAAGAAGGCTTCACTCTCACGGATATCGACATTCAGGTATGATCGACGCCATTATTTGATAATTTATAAGTAATTATTATTTATATTCATCTAAATATTTGCTCCACCCTTCCTTGAGACGATAGACCACCTAGATCTCTTTGAACGATCATCGCAATCCCCCGACACTACAAAGACATCTTCCATCGTAGAACCAGTCAAACCAGTAGAAATGGCCCGGGACGACGAGGGAAATGCAAGGAAATTCCTTAGTGACTACGCCAGGCCCGTCCTCCAAAGACCTATCACCCGAATTCACGCACCCCTAAATAGAGGGACAAATTATAGGACAGATTCTCATGTTATGAGTATGCTTCCTATCTTTCATGGTAAACCTTCTGAGGACTCATATATCTTTCGCTCGCTTCAAGAGAACGTTTTGACGAAGGCCGACACGTAGATGAGCTATCCTAAGTATGTGAAATCAATCATATTCAGAATGTCCCCCCTGACATAATGAAGATGAAACTCTTTTCCACTACACTTAGAGACTGAGCCAAGGATTGGTTATTAAAATTAGGGAAAAAATTCACTAGATGGACCGAGATGGAGGAAGAATTTTTAAGAAAATATTATTCCGTAGGGAAAACTACCTCCGTCCAAAAAGCCATCCGCGAGTTCACCCAAGGCACGAGTGAAACCTTTCACAAAGCTTGGGAGCAACTTAGAGACCTCACTAAGGAATTTCCTCACCATGAAGTGTCTAACCATGAGTTAACACAAATATTTTATGACGGGTTAGGCCCGCAAGATAGATATCTTTTAGATGCAGCAAGCGGCGGCACCTTCATGAGCAAATACGAAGATCAAGCCATAGAACTCATCAAGATGGTGGCGGAGAATATCCATTACAATGCGGCTAAACCATATGGAAGAGGTGCGATGCCAAAGGGACAATTGATCAACGCAAAATCAGCGGAGACGGGGATGCTACTTGAAAGAATCGAAAAAATGGCAGAAGTCTAAAATCTACTACTAGACCGACTGAACATCCGCAATGGTTCCGAAGGACTCGCCCCCGTCTTAGTCCAAGAAGCATCGTCGTGTGCCAATTGCTCAAGATTGGACCACACCAAATTAGATTGCCCCGTAATGGTGATCCAATGGTAGGGCATGTTTAGACAATGATGAAGTAGCAAATTTGACCCCTTTCGGTCAAAGTCAACCCTTGATCAAAAGTCAAAGCTTCGATGGTCAAACCAGAATTTCAAAGTCAACCTTTCAGTGGTCAAAGATGGAACCTTGAAGTCAACATTTCAAGACAAGGTGAATTGATGGGGAATAAAATTCCCTTTGTCTTATTATTTTCTTGAAGTACATCTGAAGTCAACACTCAAGGAAAAGTCAACGCTCAATCCTCGTCAACAAAGTGGCACATCCTCGCCATGTGTCATCAACCCAGAGGTGCCACATCATCACACCTTTTCAAAGAGGAGTTTTTGGTGGGTTGGGAGGTTATCCCAAAAGCATCCCGTCGATGACACCTTTTTCATATTTAGGGACAGGTTTCATAACTTCCTATTGTTCCTTATAAATTGAAAGGATGTAGTACATTTGAAGCAAGTTGTTGAAATGAAATTTTTGGAAATGTAGTTGACGTCGGTCAACGGTTCTCCTCCCTCTTCTTCTTCGTTTCTTCGTTCGTCTCTTCCCCCTCTCAGGTTGTTCTGCGGCGTTCTTCTCTCACGGCGTCGTAAAACCATTCGTCCACTTCATATGATTCTGCATTCCGTCAGCCTGTTGACCCAAGCAGCCTGACGATCCGCCATCTCCCGGCGTTGACGACAAATCATCGCCACCGTCTTCAAGCAACGGATCGAACACTCAGTATCGTCCATGCGTCCCTCGTCGGAACTTCCACGCCGACATTGCAGAAGTCGAAGAAAATCGGGCTTAACTCATTGATTTTCAGGAAATTTCGAGAGAAGGAAGAAATTCAATTTAATTGGACAAGTTACCGGGAATTTTTGACGACGTCCTTCGGAGATAAGGTTGCCCTAGGCGTGCTTTTCCTTCGCTCAAAAATTTGAAGCCATTCGGAGAAGATTCGCCGTCGCCGCCTTTTCATCGGAACCCTAGCTTCCCCTCATCGAGTCGCCGCCATTCGATGCTCCGAGGCTTCACCAACTCCTTGCGTCCATTTCCGGCTACTTCCCGTGAAGAAAGTCGCCATCGTCGCGCCTGAACGCCGCCATCGCCGCAGAAGCCTCCACCGCCACCTGTTCAGTACGTCGAGGAGGAAGAAGACGGCCCTCTTTCCCTTATCGGATAAGAGGAGTTATCCTCTTTAACGGGATATCATCAGACCGCGAGACAGATCCGCTGAAAGCTCAAAGGGATTTTCCCTTACGGATCTCGTTACTCGATTCTCTTGAGACCCAATACGCAGAAGAGAGGATCCGCGAGCCTTTACAAAAGCTTAACGGGCCCTGTCTGAAGCCCAATAAAGCCCTAAAAAGAAATAAGAAAAAAAATGGGCCCCTGCCCATTGTTTAGAAAGCCCAGAAATGTCCGGAAGCCCACTAAGGCCCAAGCCCCGGACAAGGTCCTGGTTAGCAGCAATTTTGTGCTACATCAACCTCCCTCCCTCTCTCCCGCCCTCCCTCCCTCTCTCTCTCTCTCGCCCTCCCTCTCTCTCTCTCTCGCCTCCCTCCCTCCCTCCCTCTCTCTAGCCGCGGACTACTCTATCTCTCTATTTCTCTCTTTATTTCTCTCTCTCTCTCGATTTAGCTTTCTATGATGTGGCTGCCACATGGATCTCGCCCAAGCTACAGCGCTGATGTGGCATCACCTGGCTGCCAACTGGATCTGGAAGGAGTCAACAATTGCGGCTGTGCTAGATTTGGATAAAAGACAAGAGTTGGGGCTAGATTTGGAGAAAAAAAAGTTAGTGCTAGAACTTAGACATTTTTAAGAGTTTGTGCTAGATTTGGATAATAACCTGTTTCATAACTTCTAAATTACGAAACTTCTCCCGAAACTTTAACAACAAAACTTATTTCTTCTTCTATAAATACCTGCTGTACATTAAGAAATATTCATCAATCAAACATCTGCTCTACTCTTGTTCTTCCCTTCTCCTCTCTTCCTCTCATTTTTTCTACATGGTATCAGAGCCATCTATCTAACGACATCTCGATCAATTCTTGACCCTGAATCAAGATTTCAATCCATCATATGGAGCATCGAAGCGATGATAGTCATTCTCCAGCCAAGGATGGAACTCTATCAGCTCTTCCAACAACTGTTCAAACAGTTGCCATGGCCAATATCAATCCTGCAGGATTAATGGTGTCAATCAAATTAAATCGCGATAATTTTTTATTATGAAAGACACAGCTTCTTCCCCTATAGGCAGCTTATCAACTGACAGATCTCCTTTATCAAGATCCACCAATGATCTCTTCTCTCAACGAACAAGGTCAATCCTGCTCCAATCCCGCCTATCAGGCATGGTTCTTTCGAGATAAGGTAGTTCTATCTGATAGGGTCCACAAAGGTGAAACGACCGATACCTCAACGACAGTCTCCGCGGGTACAAGTGCAGAGGACGACGAAATAGGAGCGCGTACGGAATGACCGCAGCGCTCTGCCAAGTCGACGACGCGTCCAACCGAATTCGTTTATTTCTAGAATCTCCAGGGAGAGACGTCGAGAAAGGAGAGAAGACAGTGGGTCGTTAAATAGGGGGATCCCGATAGTCGGACGAGACAAGCAACCCTTCTTGGAGTTTATTTCATATGAGTTAGTTATCATCTAAATTATTCTCGGGGTAGTCTTCGGGTCCTGGGTGCTGTTCCACGAGGGGGGCGAAAGCACCCTCGCGTAGGAGAAGCTACGACGAAATTCGCCGAGAAGGCGTTCCACTGTTCCATCCCTTCATCACTCCGCTCTCCTGCTCGCCCTCAATCGCTTCCATTTCCCCTACTTTCGACCACCTCGTCTCGGTGACAAAACGTACGCCGTCCGCATCATATTTTGGTAATCGAGCCAAAAGGCGACCTCCATGTCGACCCGTTCGGGAGCCGAATTCCGCGCAGGCAGTGTGAATATGCTGCCTGACGACATGCCCGAGTGGGCAAAATCCATCATCCGGAGCCAAGATGAGACGAAGACTCAACTGGAATTTCTCATGACGCAACTTCTAGAGATCAAGACGGCCAAGACCACGGAAATATACCCCCTGGCCAACGCAGTAGGAGGGGACTCCCCTCCCCCACCTGCCATCGGCGGACAGACGACCGAACACCACTAGGATGCCGGAAAGAAAGGAGCCAAACCCGAGGTTACGGCCTTCGACGGCTCTTTAGATCCTAAGAGGTACATGGATTGGGAGGCTGGGCTAGATGAGTACTTCGATTGGTACCAACTCCCTGAGAATCGCCGAGTCCAATTCGCCCAAATGAAGCTTACTGGCCAGGCGCGGATCTACTGGCGGAACTTGCAGGCTACCACGGAACGCCGACAAGAACCGATGATCTTGTCCTGGGCGGAAATGAAAAGCCGACTACGGATAAAATTCGTTCCCACGTGCTATCGACCCATGATTCTCGATGAATGGCAACATCTTCACCAAGGGGAAGGATCGGTAGCCGACTACATCGCCCGATTTGACGACCTGATGATACGTTGCAATGTCGACGAGGAACCTACGACCACCCTCGCTCGTTTTCGGGCCGGGCTGCGATCGGAGTTCCAGCGGGAATTGGTGCTGCAAGAGGTTTCCACGTTAGAAAAGCTTTACCGTACGCCATCAATATGGAAATATACACCGCCCACAACCACGGAGGACCCACACCCTGGCTCACAACCACGGAAGCGGTTCGGTACCACCATATGGGCCCCCGACCTCCTCCTTCCGTTCCCCTACCCCCAGCACACAGACAAAGCGTCGTATCAACCCGTCTGCCTATCACCTCCGTGTCCTCCCCTCTACCTATCCCCTCCACGAACCCGTCGATGATCCCCAACACCAACACGGGCAATCGCCTTGGCCCTCCCACCGGCCCATACTCGCCCCGGGTGGGCGTGCAATCCACCCCTGCTAACGAGAACACACAGGCGGGTAGGAACTCGCAAGGACCGCGTCCACGTCTCCCTCCCATGAACAGTACGGGAGCACGAGTCGCCTGCTACAAATGCCAGGGGTGGGGACATTTTGCAGCTCAGTGCCCGTCTTCCCGGCAGACGACTCGCCCGGCGCGCGCCCTGCTGGTTGAGGTTCAAGACAAGGAACAACCTACGCCCACACATTTCGAAGATGCCTACGCAGAAACATACGAGGCTGACCCGGAACTCGCCCTTGCCTTTGAAGTATCTCCTACTATCGTCGGATGCATCATCAAAGAAATGGAGCCACTAACAACCGCCGAACACTCCCGGGCTCTCACCGCTCCTTTGGGCACTATGTTATCCGATATCTCGGCCGACGTGGAAGAAGCCATACCAGGCAAAGAGGATCCCCTCCGCTCGGCGATATTTTCAACATTTACGACGATAGGCTCCACGGTGGTGAAAATCCTAGTAGACAGTGGGAGCGTGGTGAACGCCGTTGCGGCGGCTTCTATCCATACCCTGGGACTTCTACCGCAGCCTCATCCGCGACCATACAAGGCCATGTGGATTAATGAAGCTTCCTTGGCAGTGACTAAACGATGCATCGTACCCTTGAAGGTGGCGGGATATCGCGAGGATATCTAATGCGATATCCTACCCATGGGCGTCGGGAGCGTGTTGCTCGGCCGACCATGGCTCTACGACCGGGATGTCGCGCAGCACGGGAGGACCAATCGATGCATGTTTCATTTCAGGGGAGTCAAGAAAATTTGGCAGCCATTTATCCCGCTGAATCAGGATAATAGGGAAGCCGCGGAGCCCTCTGTAATCTCACGGCCACCCGGACAGTATCTCGGAATTGTTTCAGCCCAGCAGTTCTTCCAAGACGTCAGTCAGGACGCTCCCATGTGGGAAATCTAGGTACGTACCAAGATCGCACTTCCCGACTCCGGAGATGTCCCTGATTTCCTGCAGGATTTCGCCGCCGTCTTTCCGACGGAATCACCCAACTCGCTACCTCCCGATCGGGATATACAACATTTCATAGACTTTGTACCTGGCTTCACCCTGCCCAATCTACCCCACTACCGCCTCAACCCCAACCAAAGCACGGAACTCCAACGGCAAGTGGAGGACTTACTCCGGCGCGGCCTCATACGTGAAAGTCATAGCCCTTGTGCGGTTCCCGCCCTCCTGGCTCCCAAGAAGGACGGTACCTGGCGACTATGTATCGACTGCCGGGCCATCAACCGCATCACGGTGCGATATCGGTTCCCAATTCCGCGCATCGACGACCTCCTGGATCAGCTCTCCGGGGCCGTCGTCTTCTCCAAGCTGGACCTCCAGAACGGGTATCATCAAGTCCGCATCCGTCCAAGTGATGAATGGAAGACAACATTTAAAACGGCCGAGGGACTCTACGAATGGCTCGTCATGCCATTCGGACTTTCTAATGCCCCCAGCATGTTCATGCGGCTAATGAATGCGGTGCTTCGACCTTTCGCTGGTAAGTTCTTGGTGGTCTACTTTGATGATATTCTCATCTATAGCCGATCGGTGGACGAACATAAGGAGCATCTCCGAGCCGTCTGTGGCAAGCTTCAGGAGGAGCAACTGTACGCCAACACCTCCAAGTGTTCCTTTCTCAACAAGTCCGTATCGTTCCTCGGGTTCGTCATCTCTGCGACAGGCCTCGCCGTGGATCCCGTCAAAACCAAGGCAATTCGGGAATGGCCAACTCCCCAGTCCGTGTTTGACGCCTGGAGTTTCCACGGTTTAGCCCAGTTCTATCGACACTTCGTCCGCAACTTCATCGCCATGGCCGCTCCACTGACTGATGTCTTCCGACAGACCCGATTCGATTGGAATCCCGTCGCCGAACGCGCCTTCCAGCAGCTCAAAATCTCCCTGACGACGGCTCCAATCCTTCGACTGCCCGATTTCGGCAAACTCTTCGACGTGGCTACGGATGCCTCCGGTACGAGCATTGGTGCGGTCCTCTCACAAGACATGCACCCGATAGCCTACTTCAGCGAGCGACTCAACGATGCCAAGGGTCGATACTCTAATTACGACCGGGAGTTATACGCCGTGATACAAGCTCTGAACTTTTGGTGACATTATCTTATACATCAGGAATTTACGCTACACAACGATCATGATGCGCTCCGATTCCTCCACTCCCAAAACAAACTCAGCGCGCGCCACGGACGCTGGATGGAATTCTTACAAGAATTCACATTCTTTGTCCGTCACCGTCCTGGCCGAGAGAATCGCGTCGCCGACACCCTCAGCCGCCGCCGCCACGCTCTTCAGATCTCTCAAGCAGCGATTATTGGGTTCGATCAGCTTCCCCTCCTATATGCCGACTGCCCGGATTTCCGCGAGACCTGGAGAAACATTGCCCAGTCAACGACTCCCCTCGACGAGTACCGGATAGAATCGGGGTTTCTTTTCTTCCATGATCGTCTCTGCGTTCCCGCAGGTTCCACCCGGTATTTTCTCATTTGGGAACTACACGGGGGAGGACTCGCAGGCCACTTCGGCGTCACAAAGACGTTCCGGGCCTTAGAGGACCGCTATTACTGGCCGCGGCTCCGACGAGACGTTCGTCGCCTGATCGGTCGCTGCTCCATCTGCACCGTTGGCAAGCTCACGAAGCAGAATTCCGGTCCCTATCTACCGCTGCCCGTTCCAGCCTCTCCCTGGCAAGAGGTTAGCTTGGATTTCATCTTGGGTCTCCCTCGCACTCGGCGGCAACAGGATTCAATACTGGTGGTCGTTGACTGCTTTAGCAAGATGGCACATTTTATCGCGTGCTCCAAGACGACCGATGCTGCGCACACCGCCAAGCTCTTCTTCAATGAAGTGGTTCGTCTCCACGGAATCCCACGAAGCATCGTCTCCGATCGTGATGTGCGTTTCACCAGTAATTTTTGGAGGACTCTCTGGCGCCTAATGGGAACCACGCTCAAGTTCTCGACGGCTTTTCACCCGCAAACGGATGGACAAACCAAAGTTACCAATCGCACCTTGGGAAATATATTGCGATGCCTCGTCCAAGGAAATACAACGGCTTGGGACGAACTCCTACCTCGAGCGGAATTCGCGTACAACACCTCCGAGCACCGCGCCACGGGTTACTCCCCTTTCCGCATTACTACGGGGATGGAACCTAATTTACCGCTAGACCTCCTCCCTCTGCCAAATCCGGGAGCGGGATCCACTGAGGCCGTCACTTTCGCCACAGATCTCACAGCACTCCACCAACAAGTGTGCGACCGGCTCACGGAGTACAACACTAAAGTCAAGTCCACAGTCGACGAACACCGCCGCGCCCGTGAGTTCCAGGAGGAGGACATGGTGATGATCAGGTTACGCCCTGAACGATATGCCATGGAAAACGCTCATAAGCTGCATCCTCGCGCCGCTGGCCCCTACAAGGTCCGTCGAAAGATCAATGCTAACGCCTACGAGATAGCCATCCCGCCGGATTGGAAAATTCCCGCAACGTTCAACGTCTGCAATCTCGTGCCGTACCTGGGACCGCTAGTCGTCCCCGCTGAGCCCGGTCATCCCCTTGACTCACCGGAGTCGAGTCTTCTTGAACCCGGGGAGGATGATAGGGTCCACAAAGGTGCAACGGTCGATACCTCAACGACAGTCTCCGCGGGTACAAGTGCAGAGGACGACGAAATAGGAGTGCGTACGGAATGACCGCAGCGCTCTGCCAAGTTGACAACGCGTCCAACCGAATTCATTTATTTCTAGAATCTCCAGGGAGAGACGTCGAGAAAGGAGAGAAGACAGTGGGTCGTTAAATAGGGGGATCCCGATAGTCGGACGGGACAAGCAACCCTTCTTGGAGTTTATTTCATATGAGTTAGTTATCATCTGAATTATTCTCGGGGTAGTCTTCGGGTCCTAGGCGCTGTTCCACGAGGGGGGCGAAAGCACCCTCGCATAGGAGAAGCTACGACAAAATTCGCCGAGAAGGCGTTCCACTGTTCCATCCCTTCATCACTCCGCTCTCCTGCTCGCCCTCAATCGCTTCCATTTCCCCTACTTTCGACCACCTCGTCTCGGTGACAAAACGTACGTCGTCCGCATCACTATCTATCATTACCTCCTCCCTGTCCGAATCTATGATGTCTTTAGTCGTCGGCAAAGAAAAAGCCAAAGCAACATGGGAAGCAATAAACAAGCAATTTGCAACAAGAACTAGATCACGCGTCATGGAAATACAAATAAGACTTCACAATTTCCGAAAAGGGAATCAGCCACTCGACACTTATATTCACACTATTCAAAACCGTGGTGATGAAATTCAGTCTTGCGGAGGCAAAATGACGGAAGAGGATCTCACCTTCTCACTTCTACGAGGACTCCCACCACCTTACAATGCCTTTATGAAAGTACAAGTCCTCTCTTGGACTCTCTTACATTTGATGATGTCGTATCCAATCTTTGCACATATGAGTCGCATCTTCTCAGACAAGCCGAAGAACATAAACCCACAGAGTTTGCACCTTGTACAAACTTCACGCAATCACAAAATCAGGATCCTCATCACAACAGAGGAGGGAGATCCACTAGAGGACAAGGATGCAATCAAGGCAAAAATCAACCTCGTTGTCAGTTGTGTTTCAAATATGGTCACAGGGCAGTCAATTGCTATGAACGCTTCAACAAAGACTTTGTACAGCCTAAGTGGAATCCAAGAAGTCAGAATTCCAACTCTTGAGCACATCTAGTAATCCTTAAGCAAACATGGTCACTACTGCCACAAATCCACCACCGCAAGGTGTTACTTGGTATCCTGATAGTGGTGCTTCTCACCATATCACCCCAAATTTAAGTGACATACATTATCCTTTTGTCTACTTTGGACCTAATCAATTATATGTCGGAAATGGTCAAGGTATGCAGATCACTCACACAAGTAAGGCATACTTACATAATCAAAATAACATTTTTAAATTAAAGGATGTTTTACATGTGCCAGTAATCACTAAAAATTTATTCTCGGTTCATAAATTTGCCCTTGATAACATTGTCTTCATAAAATTTCATGTTTTCTTTTGCCTGGTGAAGGACAACAAGCCAATGGAGGTGGTAATGAGAGGCACACATAAAGATGGACTCTACATTCTCAACCAAATGCACCAATTCACTGCCAACATAGGAGAACGAGCATCACAAGAAACATGGCATAATAGACTTGGGCATCCTCACTTTCAAATTTTTCAGAACATTTTAAAAGATTTTGAAATTCATGTTTAACATCATATTAGACATTTTATATGTGATGCGTGTTGCTCTTCAAAGTCTCACAAATTACCTTTTAAAGTTTCATTACATAAATCTTCCAAGCCTCTTGAACTTATACATTCAGATGTTTGGGGTCCAGCCCCTGAGATATCCCATTTCAGATTTAAATATTATGTAATATTTGTTGATGTTTTTACAAAATACACCTAGTTGTATCATCTAAAAAAAATAGAGTGATGTTCTTCGTATCTTCATGGAATTTCATCTTAAGGCAGAAAGATAATTTTCTACCAAATTAATCTCTCTTCAAACTAACTTGGGAGGTGAGTTTCATGCACTTCAAAGTTATCTCAAGCAACATGGAATTAGCCATCGTGTCTCCTACCCTTACACACTTGAGAAAAATGGGAGTGCAGAAAGAAAACATCGACACCTCAAAGAGACAACCCTTTCTCTCCTTAAAACAGCATCCATGCCAACAAAATTCTGGGATGAAACGGTATGCACCTTTGCCTATCTTATTAATAGGATGACTGCTCCTTTATTACAATATAAATCACCCTATGAATTACTATATAAAGAATTACCCGACTATCATTTTCTTCGAATCTTCGGATGTCTATGTTATCCTCACCTAAGGGCTTACATGAAAAATAAACTAGATTCAAGGTCTGAAAAATGTTTATTTCTTGGCTATAGTCACATGCACTTAGGTTATCGATGCCTATCGCTGATTACAGGTAAGCTATACATTTCACGAGATGTTATCTTCAAAGAGAATATTTTCTCTTTTTCAAATTCCGCACTATTCTCAACACCTCCTTCTACTGAGTCACAGGGCATTTTGGGGCAAGGACTGGTCATAATTGCTCCCTCACACTCCGAGTTTGTTCCACTTGCATCATCTTTTCTAAACAAGTCAACTTCATCTCCTCCTCATGTGGCGAATACCATTCTCCCGGAAGACCCAAGATTGCTAGGTACAGAGAATCAGGAAGGTACACTTGATTCTCATTCTTCACCTAACTTAACCTCTTCAGAATCATCATCCACCAAATCATCAATTAACCAACCCATGTTTTCATCACCTGATTCAGCACCTCCTAGAAAAACAAAAATTCTTACAGACTTATAAACAAACTCAGCCCATCACCAAACATCCACTACCTGAATGTTTAATCACTCAATTCGAAAATCATTTTGAACCTACTAGTCATATTCAGGCGCTACAAAATCCTGAATAGACTAAAGCCATGGAAAAAGATATTCGAGCTCTTCATCATAATCACACATGGACTTTAGTACCTAAAAGTTCAAATATGAATGTCATAGGTTGTCGATGGATATACAAAGTCACAAAAAAAAACCTGATGGAACCATCGACAGATACAAAGCTAAACTTGTGGCTAAAGGTTACAAACAAGAAGAAGGATTTGATTACCAAGAAACCTTTAGTCTAGTTATAAAAATCACCACTGTTCGACTATTACTCTCTTTAGCTGTCACTAAGAACTGGTATATTCATCAAATGGACGTTTCTAATGCTTTTCTACATGCTAACCTTATTGAGACAATTTTTATGAGTCAACCTCCTGGATTTAAAGACAAAATATTTCCATCTTATGTCTGTCAACTTCATAAATCTTTATATGGACTGAAGCAAGCACCCCGAGAATTGTTTAAACGTTTATCTTCTTTTCTTCATTCTCTTAATTTTCAAGGATCATCCACTGATACCTCACTCTTTTTCGTTACCATGATAACACCCCTATATATATTGATATATGTTGATGATATTTTATTAATCAGTACAAACTTTGCAGATATCACACCTCTCATTCAAACACTTAAAAATACCTTCACAATGAAAGATCTAGGACCTGCTCACTATTTCTTAGGCATTGAATTTCTTCCAAAATCTAATGGATGTTTTCTCTCTCAAAAAAAATATGCACTTTCAATTATTTAAAAATTACACATGGAACATACAAAACCGGTCTTTAGTCAATGTTCATTTTCTGCTTCAAATTTGTCAAAATTAATATCTGTTGACCCTTCTATCTATCGTAGCACAGTTGGAGCATTGCAATATCTTACAATTACACGACCAGATATATAATTTGCTGTAAACAGAGCATGTCAGTCAATGCACTCTCCAACTAAAGATGATTGGCTCAAAGTCAAACATTTGTTAAGATACATTAAAGGAACATTGACTGATAGCCTCTTTATCACTCACAGTCTGATTTCACTTTAGAAGTCTTCAATGATGCAGATTGGGTCGGTTCTTCATCAGATAGACGATCAACTGGAGGCTTCTACATCTTTCTTGGTCAAAACTTGATTTCATGGAGTTCTCGGAAGCAGAAAGCAGTTGCCCGATCTAGCACAGAGGCGGAGTATCGAGCCCTCTCAGATGCTACATCAGAAATTCTATGGCTAAGATCTCTTCTCCAAGACCTTCGGCTTCTGTTACCTATTTCTCCAATTCTATGGTGTGACAACATTGGAGCAACCTACCTAGCAGCGAATCCTATGTTTCATTCTAGGATGAAACATGTTGAAATTCATTATCACTTTGTTCGTGAATTAGTCAACTCCAAGCAGCTCCGGTTGGCTACATCTCTACCAAAGATCAACTCGCAGATTTGTTGACCAAAGCTTTACCAAAACAATGATTTCTTCACTTAAAGTCCAAGCTTCACGTGCTTCCCACCGTGAGCTTGCACGAGGGTATTGAGTAACGGTAACTCCAACCATAACTGCTGGAGTTACCGTAACTGCTCTAATCTAGCTCCACGCAAGAAGAAGAATGATCCACGTAATTTAGCAGTTTTGTAAATGCTAAATTACGAAACTTCTCCCGCAACATTTACAACGAAACCTTTTTTCTTCTTCTATAAATACCTGTTGTACATTCAGAAATATTCATCAATCAAACATCTGCTCTATTCTTGTTCTTCCCTTCTCCTCTCTTCCTCTCCCTTTTCTACAGTGGAGACCTCAAGCACCTCTTCTTTCAAAATATAATTGAGGGACTTAAGTCTTCAAGTATGTCTCAGTATATGGGCGTGGAGACCTCATTCATGTACATCTTCTTTCAAAATATAATTGTGATTTAAGTTGACAGACTTAAATCACAAAAGATATAAATAGCCTAAATGGAAAAAATTTTAAGAGCCTAAATGGGTGGGAAATCAGCGGAAGTTCTTGGGGAAAGTAAGGCCTCCTCTTTGTAGAATAACGCGTCTGGAAGCGGCCGATGAAGATGAAGGCACAGATAACGCCATTCCAAGAAGGCTCTCTATTTTTCCCACTTCAACTTTGGGAAAAGGAGTAGCGAAATACATGCAAAGAAAGAGGAAAGTCCCAGAGGGAGGGAGAGAAAAGGTACACGCAAAGAGAGGAAGGTTCCGGAGGGACGATACTGTGCAGTTAAAAGAGCCATCATAATTCATAAGGCAGAGGAAAAGAATTTTGGCTTACAAAAAATGGGAATAGAAAATCGTTGAAAAATAATTTATTGTGATGGGACAATGTAAAGTTGGAAAAGAAATAAGGGCTAGAAAAGAAATTTTAAGTCAATAAATAAATTAGGATTACAGGAAAAGTTAGGGTTAGAAAAGAAATAAGGGTTAGAAAGTAATTTAGAGTTAGCTGAAAAATTAGAGTTCAAGAATAATATAGGGTCGAGAAAATTAGGGTTAGAAAGCAATTACGATCGGAAAAAAAATAGAGTTCTAAAATAAATTAGGATTAGAAAGACAATTAGGGTTGAAAAAGAAATCCAGATGACACTGGAAGAGACGGCAAAAATCCAGCTGGAAAAGCTCATACAAAGATCCTTGGTTCACATTGTTTCTCGGGAACCCTTAAACGGCAACATTCTTGCAGGGTACCTTTGCAAGGTACACGATCTCCTCCGTGAGCTTACATTTCAGAGGCGAAAGAAATTGACTTCATTTCGGTGTGCCAGGGGAGGAATCCTCTCTCGACAGAGTCCCTTCGGCGCCTCTCTGTAATTACTGAACCAGAGGAGACGATCTCTCGGCTCAAGTCTGTGCCGCGTCTCCGAGCCTTGTGACAAAGCATTTTGTGCGATCGTTAAAACACACAAACGTCAGTCAAACAAAATTTATAATATCGAACTCAGAATGAAAATGATATACAATCAAGTAAAGTGTAAGTATCGGGTCGATCCACACAGAGCAAGGTTGACTTTTATTGCAGAGTTGACTTGGTCAAACTTAGGTTTGAAAGAGGTTTTAAAGAGGTAGAAATGAGAATTCATGAATATAAATGATATAAATATACTAAATAGGGAATTTTAAGATTTAAGATCTCGGATTTGACAGAGAAATGTCAAAAGTCAAAGTCAAAGCATTGACTTTGACCAACAGTCAAAGTCATGTAAAATCAGATAACCAAAAGATGTCAGAAGATTACAAAAATTATATATTCAGAATATATAGGAAAATGAAATTTCTTGATATAAAATTCATGATTTTTTAATAAGAAATGGATTTATTATGAATCATTGAAAATCAAAGATCAAAAAAATCCTGAAATGAACACTTCAGAGAAAATCTTCAAATTGACTGGACAAAATTTATCCAAATCTTACAATTTATATATCAATAGAAAGCTAAGAACCATAGAATTTTAAGGAGACCAAAATTATCAAATTCCGATTAATATTTTGAAAGTAATTGACCCCGAAACTCAACGCTCAAATTCGGATTGAAAATGAGCAATGCTTAGTCAAACATTAAATTGAGGGGTCAAATGATCTCCGAATTCAACGAACTTATTATCCACGGAAAGCTGATGAAATAAGGAATCCAATGAAATAAGAATCAGATGATTTGGAATTATAAGCAGAGAGATATCCTTTTTTTCAAAATCAGCAAAATGTTGAACTAAAATTAGGTAAAATTGAAGAACACTAAGAACTAAAACTCAAAATTAACGATCTCAAACTACCACATGATAATCGATCAAATCTCATTACTAACCTGATTGGCGCAAGGATGGGGCTTCAATTCACGCGGATTGAAGCGGATTTTGCTTGATTTCTTCCTCGTGGACGTTTGGAATTCAGGGGGAAAATTTGATGAAATCGGATGATGAATCACGATTAATCTTGCTCCAATCGGGTCGCGATTGAGTCTAAACACAAAAGAATCGTGATGAACTCAAGATTTTGCTCCAAATTCGCTTAATTTCTTCACGAATCAATCAAGAGTTGAGTTAAAAAGGAGAGGGTTCATCGGTTTTTAAAGGAAATTCCCGCGAGAAATGTGGGCTGTTTGATTTGGTAAAAAGCCAATTGATGGTCACGATCGCACGACGATCATGGGCCACCAATGCGAGTTGATCTTGTGCCACGATCGCACCAAGATTGAGCCATGATTGTTGTTCAATCAAGCCACGATCGCATGGCGATCGAGTTGCGATCGTGTGGAAATTCTCCGCGAAAAATGCCAGCAGTCTGATCTGGTCGAAGTTGGTTGGACGGTCGCGATTGCACGCGTAAGATAAGCCACGATCCCAAAATGCGGGCCCACCTTTTCTCCTTGCATCGCGCCCGTCCAATTTAAATCGGACCGCTGGAATGTCTTCACATGTCGCCCCCACGACGCACCAATTTCGCGATCAATCTGGTCCGTCTGATCTTCCTCGTTGATGAAGCCACGTATCATCGCTGATGCATCGTTGATCGTTGCACCGGATCTTTGATGAAGCCACGTGTCGCTTTCACTACCGTCGATCACTTCACTTAAATGCCTTTAAATGCACGTGTTTGATAACTGGATCCGGTGGACTCTGCGTCCATGCGATGAACACATCACGATCGAATCCGACGCCCACCGTGCATCCACGTCGCCTGCAAAAGAAAGATCCGCGGGAACATAGTCCCACACAGAGAAAGTGGGCGGAAAAGCTGCGTATAAAGGAGGGGGCGGCATAACGCAATTGCGTTACCGCCCCAAACTCCTAACGAGGGCCCACTAACCCGTGGGCCCTCCAAATGCCAGGCCCTACTTTGCCACGTGGCGCCCCTCACGGGCATCTGTGTGGACTCGCGTGGCCTCCTGCCACGTGTCTGCGCCACCTGCGCCTCGCGTGGGCCATGCGCGGCTCTGCCACGTGGCCTTAGTGTCGTGTCGCGTCCGCACAGGTCCCGCGCGCCACATCAGCCCTGCGCACCATGTCAACCCACGGTCTTCCGGAAATAAACCCACTTTTTCGTGATTTTAATTAAGAAAAATCATTAAAAATTCAATAAAAATCGAATTAAAAATTCAAAAAAGTCAAAAACTTCATAAATTCATAACTTAAGAAATACAACTCCTTTTTAATCCAAATTTTCTCCATTTGATCTCAATTTCTTTTCTTTTTAATATTATGCCATTAAAAATATAATTTAAAAAGAAGAATTTAGGATGAATTAAAATAACCTAAAGGCATTCATTAAGATCTCTCTCTTTTAATCATCCAATAATTTCCTTCTTATAATTAACCTTTAAAATCATTTACTAAAGTCAAAATAAATCAGGGAAAGAACTTTCTTCCTATTCATTTAACCTTGCAAAAAGATTAATCATCAAGAAAGCATATAATTATTCCGAATTTCTGCATAAATATGAACTTTAGTGTAATGGCATACCAATGGAGAAAATTCATACAAATTATAATAACATGCATCATATTCCCAAAAAATAAGCATGAATATGAGTTAATTAGGATAAGAATTTAAGTTATAAATGCATGTTATCACCTTGCTGGGATTCAACTTTAAATTCAAATTCGAATCTGATTTTGATATGAATCTCTCTGTTGGGGGGCTGAAGCTGATCCGAGTGATGGACCTCGAAGGGGCACAAAACCTCTATTTGCTGCCCAAGGATATCGGACGCCTCGTCAACCTGCGCTACCTAAGCTTGAGGGGCACAAGTATAAAGTCGCTCCCCGAGAAAATAAGAAACCTATCTCGCTTGCAATTTCTCGATGTCCGAGAGACGCTGATCAAGGAAATGAGAAGCGATGTTTGGGAGATAGAAACTCTCCGGCAAGTGTTTTTTCCAATGTTTACATCGCTTCCTAAAATGCTCCAATGCCGCTAGAGATCTCTTCAGGTCCTAAAATGGTTTGATGGTGGCGTACGACCCCGGTCGCCACCAAGACACGATACCACGGCGCCAGAGGAGCCCTTTTGCGCGCGCGGATCTATCCGCTTATCTTTACTTCTTTATTTCTTTATTATGGACCTTTTGACCCGCACGTGTTTAAGCGGGTCGTCGTTTATTTCTTCTTTCCCTTTAGGCTTCCGGGTGGGTTCTTCCCTTTTCGGGATCCCATTTGTGAAGCCCATCCTTCTTTGTGAACCTTTTATTCTATTTCTATGAGTATGGGTGTGGGTTGTGGGCCTCAAGTGGGCCCTTTCCTCTCTTGGCCCACCAAGGGCTCTATAAGAGGGGAAGGGACCCCCCCACAAACCCTAGCCGTCATTTGAGAAAAAGAAAGGAGTCTCCTCCATCTCGAGTGGCTGCTCACGGAAGGCCGGGGAAGGAGTCCAACCGCCGTCGCCGCCGCCGCCGCCGCCGCCGGCGCCGCGCGCCTTCGTTACGCCGCCGCCGCCGCCGCGACGGCACCGCCGCCACTCCTTGCCCCGGCCACGCTGATACCCCCTACTGCTGCTCCAGCCGCCGCCGCCGACCTAGCGCCGCCGCCGCCGCCTTCGAGCCGCCGCCGCCGCCCTTGCTCCGCCGCCGCCGCTGCCGTTCAGCACCACCTCCACCTCCACCTCCATCTCCTGCTCCGCCTCCGGCGATAGCATCTCCTCCACGGACCTCACCTTCCGCTCTTCCCTCCCACCTCCATCTCCAGCCAGTCCCGCTGCCCTACCTTCCCTGCAATCCGTCGATCCACCCCCAATTTCCCCCCCCCCTCAAACTCCACCTCCGGCGAACCTCCCGATCGCTTCCTCCCGTCCTCATCCTCCTCCATTTCCGAGATCCCGCCTGCAAGTCCTCTGCGCGTCCTCCCTTCTCTTCCTGCCGCCTCCGTTTCTGCTCGTGCGGAACATCCCGCTCGCCTCCCGCCACCCCGCCGCGACCCTCCGCGCCGTCGACCGCTCGCCTCGCGCCTTCCCGTAAGGGCCCGAGCCCGCTCCGCCTCGACGACGGCCGCCCCTACCTTCTCCCTCCATCCCGCCGCCCGACGAGCCCTCCTCCGCCCAGAATCGTCGCTTTGCTTCCCAATCGTCGCGCGCCGCCCGCCGTCCGCCCTGATCGCCCCTGCGCGAAACCCTAATCGGAAAGGGTGAGGAATGAACGATTCCCGCTGAGTCAACTCAGCGGGATCGTCCACCCCGGGTCACCCCCAACCGCGCCACCCGCCGGTCCGAGCCAGCTGACCCGGCCCGAGCCGCCCAGACCTGTTGCGACCGCCCCAGGCTTGGCTCGAGCCAGCCCGCCCAGGACCGGCCCGCCCCAGGTCGGGTCAAGCCGCCCCGGGTGACCGAGCCAGGCCGACCCCAGCCCGGACCACACTCCAAGCCCGGGTCCGCCCGCCCCTCTCAGGCCGGCCCGGGCCGCCCGGAGTCAGCCCGACTCGGTCGCGACCAGTCCGGCTGCCCGAGCCCCGACCGGACCCGCTCGGGCCGGACCAGGACCGCTCCCGACCCAGTCCCGGTCCCTGGCCAGCCCGATTGGTCCAGACCGGCCAACCGGTCCAGACCGGTCCGCCTGCCCAGGCCGGTCCAGGTCGCCCAGACCAGCCTTGACCGGTCCAGACCGGCCCTGACCGGTCCAGACCGGCCCAGACCGGTCCAAATTGGCCCAAACCGGTCCAGACCGGTCCTGATCTCCTCCGATCGGCCCTGACCGCTCCTGTCCGCCCCGACTCAACCCGGACGCCGCCTCCCGTCACCCGTGTTCGTTGCGCTCGTCCGGCTCGCCCCGACTCATCATCACTCCGCCTCCTCGCCGATCGCTCCCCGCGTTCCATCGCCGACTCGCCCGGTGTCCGACTTCGCTGTCGCGTCCGACGACCTCCCTCGCCCCGACCGACCGGGCTCGTACCCCGCAGGTTAGCTTCAACCCCTCTTTCAAGTTAATTACTTTTCGAATCATTTCCTTTACTCGTCTCCACCGCCGTCGGACGACGTAGATAGGATAGAGCGGATATAGGATCGAGATCTCTCACGCGTACGTCAGGTCCAGCACTGAGCGTGGGCTGCAGCCGTCCGGCTACTCCACGACGAGCCATTTCCACGCCTCCAGACGTGGATCGAGAGGGTCTCCCCCTATCCATCATCGCGAGTTTCCCCGGGTTACCCGGAGTCGACTCCGCTGATCGGCACGCCTGCTTGCACTTAGGCTTAGGTTAGAGGTCTCATACTTAGGGTCTAGGATTTGCTTATCCATCGGTTAGGGTTGTCCGGTTATCTTTCGTCATCCTCAAATTCATTGATCAGGTACGAGGGTTTTCATAACCGTCGTCCTGCATCATTTGATGTTTCCAGCAATGTTGCAATTGCCGGGGACAGGATTAATGAAAGCTTGCACCAGATGAATGATATCAAAACTCTGGATCTAGGGAGAATCAATGCCTCTCATCACGCGGTGCTCTCTTCGACTTTGCCCCAGTTCTCGCGCCTCAAGATTTTGACACTTATAAGCTCGTCGACCCCTTGGACAGCTTTGAGACTCTCAGGCCTCCAACTACTCCGCACATTACGACTAATTGGCCCAGCAAATAGCACATTTCCTGAGGAAGTGAAACCTAAAGATATTCCAGGGTCGCTTAGAGATCTCTCTTCTCTTGATCGTGATGGATTTGTGCTCGACTATGCGTGGCCTGCAGGTCTCACATGTCTTATGCTTGATGGATCAGATCTCCACTAGGATCCATTGCCTTCTCTTGGCCAGCTCTCTAAACTGAGCTTCCTCTCATTGGGAGGTGGTGTGTACAGTTGGGGGGAAGGGATGAAATTTCTTAGAGACAGGTTCAAGCAAGTGGAGAGAATAAAACTATGGGTCCTCGACCAACTAAAGAGTATGACTATTGAAGAAGGAGCCTTGCCACGTCTCCAAGAACTAGAACTACGGAGCCTCGACCGACTGAAGAGAATGATTGTTGAAGCTGGAGCCATGCCACGCCTCCAAGAACTACAAGTACGGAGCCTCGACCAACTGGAGACAATGACTGTTGAAGATGGAGCCATTGCATGCCTCCAAAAACTCAAAGTTTTCCATTGCGGGAGACTGGAGACGATCCCCCGAAGATTGGAGGATGTAGCTGAATGGAAAAGGTGACACACTATAATGCTAGGCCCCAGGACAACGGCGAAAGCGTGATTTGGATATATTTATGATGGAGTCTGGGCGGGAGAAGTCATTGGACCATTGGGACTTATGGGAGAGTTAGGGATGGTAATAGAGTGACGCGTTCGCAGAGGGTTAATTGTGATTATGGATGTACGTCTTCTTTCAAAATATAATTGTGATTTAAGTTGACAGACTTAAATCACAAAAGATGAAGGCGTCCTGGAAAAAAAAAAAGGAAAAAAAAAGGAAAAAAAAGTTTAACCTAAATGGAAATAAAAATTAAGAGCCTAAATGGGCAGGAAATCGGCAAAAGTTCTTTAGGAAAGTAAGGCCTCCTCTTTTTAGAATAACGCGTCCAGAAGCGGCTGATGAAGATGAAGGCATAGTATATTTGACATAGTACATTTTGGACTTTTGAAGTCTTGAAAGGCATAGTACATTTGACACATTTCGGATTGCTAAAAAAATGAACTTAAACAACTTTTCAATTATCTTCTTTTTTTGGCAAAAAAGGGTGGAATCGAGTTTTCCAACTTCTAATTGGCCAATTTATGTAACTGGCATTATTGTCATCTCTATTGGTTCTTTCCCTAGATTTTCACATAATTGTCAACACCATCTTATTGAAACCTTAGATATTATATGCCAGAAAAATCTAGGCTCTTCTTCTTTCAACAACCAAAAAATGATGGTTCTTCTTAAAACTTAGAATTATGGGTTCTAACCTATTTCAAGACAATATTAGATGATCACCAGTCCCAATAATTTATATATTTTATTTTGATGCGAGACGGGATGATATAAACTTGATTGGACAAGAGAAGAATTACTAGGGGCTAAAGGGGAGCCTAGGAAAGGGAACCGAAGTGATGCAGGACCAGAGTAGGAACCCGGACGCGCACCGGACCACTAAGGGGGGAGTCTAGGGGAGGGATACTGATGGGGTAACCTAATATAATGTAATGACCTACTAATGCCAACAAGCAGAGAACTTTCCCGCACGTTGTCTCCGGAGCTCGTGAGTGCGCCGAGTAGTATCGATCTGGGAGACCTCCCAATCCACATCCAAGTAGGCGGGGAGCCTTGGATCGTCGATGGGGAGCTCGACAATCAACTCGACGGATTGGACCACGATCTCAATCCACTCGAATCGTCTAATCACTCGTCCTAAACTATGTCCCAACAACGAAGGAAGCAGATGCGGGAAATACTGGAGGAAATATAGTACTTCAAAATAAGGAGAAGGGGACGTGTGCCTAACTTGCGCGTCGCGAGTCCGGTCGGTCAGGACGGTGGAAGCGATTCGTACACGGACGGACAGCAAAAGATGGGTCGGATTGATGACGTAGAGATCGCGGCCGAACCCAGCGCGGGTGGAGGGGGAAGATGTTCACCAGCGGAGTGCGCGGGCGTGCGGGCAGAACGCGTGATCAGTGCAGGAGCCACGCGGGTGAGCAGCAGGCGCATGGGAGCGGGCCGAGAGGCGCGACGGGCGTAGGGCAATAAGAGGACGGGATGTTCATGAGTCGACTAGCGGGAAGTGGTCAACAGGGGTGTTGACTATGCAGGGTCAGCAGGGGACTGAAGTGGTCAAATTGAGGCTCACAACCCAAAAGCCTAACATGCGCATAGAAAATAAAGGTTCACAAAGAAGAAGGGCTTCACGAGTAGGATCCCGAAAAGGGAGGAACCCACCCAGAAGCCTAAAAAGGGGATGACGAAAAATAAGCAAAGGCTCGCTTAAACACGTGCGGGCTAAGGAAGTCCATAATAACAAACTAAGGCAGATAGATCCACACGCACGCAAGCCCGGGGTGTGATGTGTCGTGGCGAGACAAGGTCCTTACGTAGTGTTGCGGAAGTCAGCATCCTTCGTCTTTGCCTATCAAGGGGGCTGGACGCGCGCGGGTGTCGGCTCCTCCGGCTCCGTGGTGTCATGCCTTGGTGGCGACGGGGGTCGTACGCCACCACTAAGACAACTCAAGTATGATGGGAAGCTCAGTCAATAATTTCCAAAAAAGCTACCTCCGCACACATCGGCTTCGAGCTCCTAGGGCGCACCAAGTAATGACAATTCGGGAAACCTTTGGGTCCAGGTCCTAGCGAGCGTAGGCCTTTAATTGGTGATGGTAGCTCGGTGGTCAACAAGACGTATTGGACCACGGTCTCAATCCGCTTGTATCACCCTACCGACTAACCTGATCTAGGTCCTGAGGGCAGTGGAAACAGATGCGAGAAATACTGCAAGAAATAAAGGGCATTGACTTCTTCGCTCAATGTGCATTCTCTATCATTATGATCCCTGCTGAACCACAAAGAACAAGGAACTTCTTGCACCTTGGACACATTAGTATGAGTCACAAATTTTTCCATTAAGTTTGTTAATTTCTTAATATTAGTTTATCTTTTCCCTATTCTATGCTCATTTCTTTCTATCTTGACTTCCGCTTCCTTACCATGAACATCCATCACTCCACCTCTCTTGGGTTCTACATTTCTACCATTATTATTTAGGCTCAATCGATTACTATCGGTTTCAGCCATTTTTTCCATGATTTCCTCAATTTTGTCATCATATTTTTCCATGATCGATCCTTCGCATGAATAATCTACTCTATTCCTAGAACTCTCATTTAATCTGTTATAGAAGATATTCATCAAATGCCATGTACTAAACCCATGATGAGGACATTTTCTAGCTGAAGACCTAAACCTCTCCCATGCATCACAAAATGATTCATAATCCCCTTGTTTAAATCATTGTATCTCTTGTCTCACTTGGTTAGTTCTACCCGGAGTATAGAATTTCTTCATAAAACACTCCTCTATTTCATTCCAACTCTCGAATTTCCTGCCTAAATTCCTATACCACTCTCTAGCTCTATCTCTCAAAGTTTCGGGAAAGATTCTCATCTTCAATACATCTTGAGAAACTCCCGGAATGTGGTAAAGAGAGCATCTACCTATCAACTCTTCTAAAAATGTATAAGTATTTTCATGAGGAAGGCCATGATATGAAGGTAGGGCATTTAAGAAGGAAACATCTATCTTGAAGTTGACATTATCTCCTAAATTCGTCGTGATCTTAGTAAAGCCATCGCTTCCTATAGGAGTGTAATGTTCTTTGTATTTCTTTCTTTCCTCCCTCTGGTTATCATTTCGATTCTCTTGGTTATGATTTGGATCCATTTCCTCAAAGATTTCTTCAACTCGGGTATTACTCTCCTCAGAATTTGAAGATCTTCCTATTGAGTTGAGATCAATCAATTTAGGTTTCCTTGATCTTGTTCCTTGCATAAGCTGAATTCAGATCCCCTACAGATTGTATCTCTTATCTCCTATTTTCTCACTAAAATAATCTTATAATGAGATGATGAGAAAATATACGAAAATAGAGGAAAGAGAAGTCACTAACCTCAATGTCACCTTGATTCCCCGACAACGGCGCCAATTGATGAACTGAAACTTGCGTTATTTATATCATTTTTGTGTTTTAATTCATGCAATACATTTATAATACCTCACTTAGGACAGTAGTAAGCAAGGGTCGATCCTCAAGGAATCTAGGTAATGAGGGTTGAGACTAAGGTAGAAGAAAGGAGGAATACCTATAGTGGAGAATATTAGAAGTTTGAAGAGAAATTTTATAGAGATAATGGATGTAATTGGATAGATTAGGTTTCTGTAGTTTTAATTAGGGAAGAAGGAATGATGACTAGATGGATAGAGATTGAATGATGATGGAAGAAAAAGATGAGGGGAAGAGAATAGAGGTATAATAGTATAGAGAAAAATGAAGATTTGGGTAGAACTTATGAAGACAAATGAAATAACCTATGATTTAAGTAGAATAAATGGACCTACATTAGCCATGGAAAAGCTTACAAGAGAATCCCTCATCAAAATCTTCACACAAACTCCATTTCGGTGCCAATCCTAGGCCGGGTGGTGTTTGATTCACTACGACTTTGATCTTCTCTTGTTCTCCTTCTCCATAACAAACTCGGGCTTTCGATGATGCCTAGCTTGGGCGTAAGCTTCTCCCCTCTTCCTGCTGGTGACCTGGTGTCAAGAGAGAGCCAAAAAACAAGAGAATTTGGAGTGAGAGGACTTTCAAAAGTTAGGGTTTCCAACAAAACAGACGGACAAGATCGATTTTCAGAGTTTCCAAGAGTCCGGCGGAAAATCCGACCATGCAGATGGAAAGAGCACGACGGGATTAGTCTGTTGTCCACAATTTAACGCGATCAGACAGCTAGATTAGGAGATATCAGCAATCCAAGTTGGAGCATTTTTGGTTGTCAATTTGATGGTCTGATTCAATTACTGAACTCTTCAATTGAGTCCACATGATCGTGCCACGTCGCCTGTAAACTAGCTGGTGGATGTTCACCACGTCGCCTGCACAGGTAAGTGACAAAAAGACAAATTAGTTAAGTCACGATAACATTTTTGCGCGAATAAGAGAGCGCCACGTTGCTCTCTTATTCTGTTTGCGGTCAAACTTGACGGCTTGAGAGAGAGGGGCTCCACGTCACCTACGAAGGTAAGCAGAAGCGATTAAAATAATCTGAAATACAAGTGAGAGTAATCTGCGACGATTAATTTAGTCTATTCATAGTAAATCCATTTCTTATCAAAAAATCACAAAATTTATATCAATAAATTCCATTTTCTCTCTAGTTTCCATATATATAATTTTTGTAATCTTATGACATCTTCTGGTTCTCTGATTTTACAAAACTTTGAATGTTGGTCAAATTCAACACTTTGACTTTGACTTTTGACTTTTCTCTGTCAAATTTGAGATCTTAAATCCTAAAAGTTCTTATTTAGTCTATTTATATCATTTCTATTCATAACATCTTATCTTAACTTCTTTAAAACCTCTTTTAAACCTAAGTTTGACCAAGTCAACTCTGCAATTAAAGTCAACCTTGTTCTCTGTGGATCGACCCGATACTTACACTTTAATTGATTTTATATCTTTATCTTTGTGAGTTCGGATTTATCATTTTTTTTACCGACGTTTGTGTGTTTTAATGACCGCACAAAACGCTTCGTCAGGTATGCATATATCTTTGAGAAATTTAGCATACGATGTGATATGCTTGATGGCATCTATCAAGGGAATGGTAATGGTTACCTTTTTAAAGGCTTCTAGTAGATGATCATCGGATTCATTAGTGTTGGCTTTGAGGCAATTAAGTGCTTGAGGATAAGGCACAGGGGGCTTGTATGTATCAGGGTTAGGTTTGGCCTTAGCCTGTTCTTCCTCGTCCTCCGAATCGTTGTCATGCTCGACGATATTTGGTGTATCTTCAATGATCAGGCATTGGGGGATTGGATGATCTTTGCCATTCAGTCGTCCTTGTTGAGTCGGTCCTCCTGATGGACCTTGTCTGATGTAGCACAAAATTGCTGCTAACCAGGACCTTGTCCGGGGCTTGGGCCTTAGTGGGCTTCCGGACATTTCTGGGCTTTCTAAACAATGGGGAGGGGCCCATTTTTCTTCTTATTTCTTTTAAGGGCTTTATTGGGCTTCAGACAGGGCCCGTTAAGCTTTTGTAAAGGCTCGCGGATCCTCTCTTCTGCGTATTGGGTCTCAAGAGAATCGGTAACGAGATCCGTAAGGGAAAATCCCTTTGCGCTTCGCGGATCTGTCTCGCGGGTCTGATGATATCCGTTAAAGAGGATAACTCCTCTTATCCGATAAGGGAAAGAGGGGTCGTCTTCTTCCTCTCAACAGACGAACAGGTGGCGGTGGAGGCTTCGGTGGCGATGGCGGCGTTCAGGCGCGACGATGGCGACTTTCTTCACGGGAAGTAGCCGGAAATGGACGCAAGGAGTTGGTGAAGCCTCTGGAGCATCGAATGGCGGCAACTGATGAGGGGAAGCTAGGGTTCCGATGAAAAGGCGGCGACGGCGAATCTTCTCCGAATGGCTTCAAATTTTGAGCGAAGGAAAAGCACGCCTAGGGCAACCTTATCTCTGAAGGACGTCGTCAAAATTCCTGGTAACTTGTCCAATTAAATTGAATTTCTTCCTTCTCTGAAATTTCCTGAAAATCAATGAGTTAAGCCCGATTTTCTTCGAATTTCTGCAATGTCGGCGTGGAAGTTCCGACGGGGACGCATGGACGATACTGGAGTGTTCGATCCGTTGCTTGAAGACGGTGGCGATGATTTGTCGTCAACGTCGGGAGATGGCGGATCGTCAGGGCTGCTTGGGTCAACAGGGGTTGACGGAATGCAGAATCATATGAAGTGGACGAATGGTTTTACGACGCCGTGAGAGAAGAACGCCGCAGAACAACCTGAGAGGGGGAAGAGACGAACGAAGAAACGAAGAAGAAGAGGGAGGAGAACCGTTGACCGACGTCAACTACATTTCCAAAAATTTCATTTCAACAACTTGCTTCAAATGTACTACATCCTTTCAATTTATAAGGAACAATAGGAAGTTATGAAACTGTCCTAAATATGAAAAGGTGTCATCGACGGGATGCTTTTGGGATAACCTCCCAACCCACCAAAAACTCCTCTTTGAAAAGGTGTGATGATGTGGCACCTCTGGGTTGATGACACATGGCGAGGATGTGCCACTTTGTTGACGAGGATTGAGCGTTGACTTTTCCTTGAGTGTTGACTTCAGATGTACTTCAAGAAAATAATAAGACAAAGGGAATTTTATTCCCCATCAATTCACCTTGTCTTGAAATGTTGACTTCAAGGTTCCATCTTTGACCACTGAAAGGTTGACTTTGAAATTCTGGTTTGACCATCGAAGCTTTGACTTTTGATCAAGAGTTGACTTTGACCGAAAGGGGTCAAATTTGCTACTTCATCAGAGGTAGAGCGGGAGGGAGGGCAGGAGAGAGAGAGAGGAGGGAAGGGCGGGAGAGAGAGAGAGAGAGGAGGGGAGGGGGGAGAGAGGGAGGGAGAGAGGGCAGGAGAGAGAGAGAGAGGGAAGGGCGGGAGAGAGAGAGAGAGGAAGGAAGGGCGGGAGAGAGAGAGAGGAGGGGAGGGCGGGGAGAGAGGGAGGGAGAGAGGGCAGGAGAGAGAGAGGAGGGAAGGGCGGGAGACAGAGAGAGAGGAGGGGAGGGGGGAGAGAGGGAGGGATGGCGGGCGGGAGAGAGAGAGCGAGGGAGTGCGGGAGAGCGAGGGGAGGTGGGAGAGAGAGGGAGAGGGAGGGCGGGAGAGAGAGAGCGAGGGAGGGCGGGAGAAAGAGAGGGAGGGAGAGCGGGAGAGAGAGAGAGGGAGGGAGGGCGGGAGAGAGAGAGAGGGAGGGAGGGACGGAGAGAGAGGGAGGGAGGGAGGGCCGGAGAGAGAGAGGGAGGGAGGGCGGGAGAGAGAAAGAGGGAGGGAGGGAGCGAGAGAGAGGGAGGGGGGAGCGCGGAAGAGAGAGGGAGGGAGGGCGGCAGAGAGAGGGAGGGAGGGAGGGAGGGCGGGAGAGGGAGAGGGAGAGAGGGAGGGCGAGAGACGAGAGGGAGGGAGGGTGAGGGAGAGAGAGTTGCTGGTACTCTATGGATTATCTAATTTACTAAAAGCGGTTATAGAATACCTTCTATGAAACAATCAAAAGCAGACATGTATTTATTTACAATGTCAAGGCGCTTTGCATGAAATTAAGCGTGCCCTTGTAGGTTTCTGATTACATAGTCCAGAAAAAATGATTTACTGGTTCAGAAAAACACTCCTGTAACCCTTAAAGGGCAAAACTGAGACATTGAGCGTTTGCTCCAACTTGTAGAAACTGAAATTCAAGGCAAGATCACGTGAAAGATCGGATAGTTGATTCATAATGAACAGTTTGGTAACAAAAGAGGAAGAGTTTGGTAACCGATTTAGGGATTTGAAACATCTCTCAGCTGATCACGAGATCAACATATGACCTAATTGCAGGATTGTCCTCTTAACAGATGACCTCTATGCGTTGCACTCCATCAGATATAACGCAACAAGAGAGTCCCGTCACAGGACGATGTGAATGGGTGAGTGCGGAGTTCCGCAGGTGGGTAGCGTGACACCGACAACTGGCAGCCCTCTTCCTTCACCGTGCCTTTGGAACGACGCATCTCTCTCTCTCTCGCTCTCGCTCTCTCTATTTATCAATCTATCTATCTACCTCCCACTCTCACCATCGCCGTCGTGCGTTCTCTTCGTCGATATTTATCACCCTGCAAATCCCAGTGTCTCTCTGTGTCTTCCCTTCTCGCGCCCTCCTTCCGTTTGACGCTGTGGGGCGCCCTCCTCTCCCGCCCTCCCGCCCTCCCTCCCTCCCTCCCACCCTCTCCCGCCCTCCCTCTCCCTCTCCCTCTCCCTCTCTCTCCCGCCCTCCCGCCCTCCCGCCCTCTCTTTCTCCCACCCTCCCTCGCTCTCTCTCTCCCGCCCTCCCTCGCTCTCTCTCTCTCCTGCCCTCCCTCTCCCTCTCTCTCCCGCACTCCCTCGCTCTCTCTCCCACCCGCCCTCCCTCTCTCCCGCCCTCCTCTCTCTTTCTCTCCCGCCCTTCCCTCCTCTCTCTCTCTCCTGCCCTCCCTCCCTCCCTCTCTCCCGCTCTCCCTCCCTCCCTCTCTCTCTCTCGCCCTCCTCTCTCTCTCTCTCTCCCGCCTCTCTCTCTCGATTTATCTCCAACTGGATCTAGAACGAGTCAACAATTGCGGCTGTGCTAGATTTGGATAAAAGACAAAGAGTTGGTGTTTGGAGAAAAGAAAAGTTCGTGCCATAACTTAGACATTTTTAAGAGTTTGTGATAGATTTGGATAATAACCCGTTATGAAACTGCTAAATTACGTGGAACGTTCTTCTTCTTGCGTGGAGCTGGATTACAGCAGTTACAGTAACTCCAGCAGTTACGGCAGGAGTTATCGTTACTCAATATCCACGTCCATATACGAAGCACATTCAGCTAGATCCTCCAATCTTGGGGGGATCGTCTTCAGTCTCGGGCAGTCGGAGATTTGGAGTTTTTGGAGGCGTGGCATAGCTCCATCTTCAACAGTCATTCTCTCCAGCTGATTGAGGTCTACTAGGTATAGTTTCTGCAGCTGCTTGAACTCGTCTCCGCTAAATTTCATCCCTTCCCCCCAACTGTACACTTTTCGCTTCAAAGTGAGGATCCTCAGTTCAGAGAGCTGGCCAAGAGAAGGCAATGGATCCCGGTGGAGATCAGAGTCAACAAGCTCAAGATAGGTGAGACCCGCGGGCCATCCGTAGTTGAGCTCGAGGCAAGAGAGACCTCTAAGCGACCCTGGAATATCCTCAGATCTCACTTCCTCGGGAAATGTGCTCTTTATTGGCCCATTTAGGACTAATGTGCAGAGTAGATGGAGGCCTGAGAGTGTCAAAGCTGTCCACGGGATCGACGAGCCTTGAAGTATCAAAATCCTGAGGCGCGAGAATTGGGGCAAATTCAAAGAGAGCACCGCGTGACTCGAGACACTGATGCCATGTAGTTCTAGAGCCTGGAGGTCCTTCACCTTGTGCAAGGTGTCATCCAACCAGTTGCCGGCACTTGCTCCACGCAGAACCTGAAGAGATCTCCAGCGGCATTGGACCCTATTACGAACCCATGCTGCATATGGAAAAAACAGTTGCCGGAGAGTTTCTATCTCCCACACAGCGCTTGTCATTTGCTTGATTAGCGTCTCTCGGACATCGAGAAACTGCAAGCGAGATAGGTTTTTAATTTTCTTGGGGAGCAACTCTATACTTGTGCCCCTCAAGCTTAGGTAGCGCAGGTTGACGAGGCGTCCGATATCCTTGGGCAGCAAGTAGAGGTTTCGTGCCCCTTCTAGGTCGATCACTCGGATCAGCTTCAGCCCCCCAAGAGAGAGATTCATAAAAATCTCAGATCCGAATCCAAATTTAAAGTTGAAGCCCAGCAAGGCCCGGAGACGCGGCGCAGACTTGAGCCGGGAGATCGTCTCCTCTGGTTCAGTAAGTATAGAGAGGCGCCGAAGGGACTCTGCTGGGAGATGACTCCTCCCCTGGCACACTGACATGAAGTCGATTTCCTTCGCCTCTGAAATGCATAGCTCGCGGAGGAGATCGTGTACCCTGCAGCTAATGACACCGTATTCAGGGTTCAGAGAGACGACGTGAACCAAGGATCTTTGTATGAGCCTTTCCAGCTGGATTTCTGCCATCTCTTCCAGCGTCAGCCCATCTCCTCTCTCCGCAATGAAGCCCTCAGCGATCCACAGCCTGATCAGCCGATCGGACTCGATCTGGTAGTCCTCCGGGAAGGCGCTGAGGTAGAGGAAGCACCATTTTAGATCGTACGGCAGATCTGTGTAGCTTAGGGCCAGGATTATCATGCAGTTCAGGCCTTCGTCTTCGTATTGCCAGACCATGCTTCTAGACACCTTCTCCCACTCCGTTATGGACAGTTGCTTCTGCGACAGTAAACCTCCCATGACAACCAACGCAAGCGGCAAGCCCCCACATTTGTCAGCCATCTTCTCTCCCAACTCCTTGAGCTTCCCCGTGCACTCACTCCTGTCCTCCTCTCTGGGGATGGCCTTGCTAAGGAACAGCTCCCAGCTTTCCTTCCGGTTGAGGAATCGGAGTTCGTAGGCTCGGGTGGCTTGATCTGGATCTGCCGCGTCGGCGACTTCACGCTTGCGGGTGGTGATGAGCACCTTGCTTCCATTGCCTTCGTCTGGGAGATGCTCCCCAAAGATCCGCCAGACTTCGCGGTCGCACACGTCGTCCATGACGATCAGGTAGGTCTTCCCCTGGAGTGACTCGTGCAGGCACCTCTCCAGGCTGGTCTTCTTCATGCTCTCGTATTTCTTGCTTTCTTCCGGATAGATCTCGCAAAGCAAATGCTTGAGAAGCTTCACGTCGTTGTAATCCTGGGTAACATCAATCCAAAATGCGCAGTCGAAGCGCTCTTTGATCCGGGAATCGTTGAACACCTTATTGGCCAGGGTAGTCTTCCCCAGGCCTCCCATGCCTACGATCGAGGTCACCGACCGCCTCTTTTCCCTCTTCGGATCGAGGAGATGTAGAATAGCTTCCTTGTCACCTTCCATGAGGACAGCATGGGAGGAGTCCGGGGCGTGAAGAGCGACAGCCCTCCACCGCGCAATCGCCTGGTCGATGACCCTCCTTTCCTGGCGACCATCGGGGAGAGCTTCGATTCCGTATGCGGCCGCGCCCTCCCCGATATTGATGATCCTCTGCATGAGCTGTTCGATCTCAAGCCCAAAATTATTGCTTCCGGACACCTTCTCCCACTCCGCTATAGACCGTTGCTTCTGCGACAGTAAAGCTCCCATGACGACCAACGCAAGCGGCACGCCCCCACATTTGTCAGCCATCTCCTCTCCCAACTCCTTGAGCTTCCCCGTGCACTCACTCCTGTCCTCCTCTCTGGGGATGGCCTTGCTAAGGAACAGCTCCCAGCTTTCCTTCCGGTTGAGGAATCGGAGTTCGTAGGCTCGGGTGGCTTGATCTGGATCTGCCGCGTCGGCGACTTCACGCTTGCGGGTGGTGATGAGCACCTTGCTTCCATTGCCTTCGTCTGGGAGATGCTCCCCAAAGATCCGCCAGACTTCGCGGTCGCACACGTCGTCCATGACGATCAGGTAGGTCTTCCCCTGGAGTGACTCGTGCAGGCACCTCTCCAGGCTGGTCTTCTTCATGCTCTCGTATTTCTTGCTTTCTTCCGGATAGATCTCGCAAAGCAAATGCTTGAGAAGCTTCACGTCGTTGTAATCCTGGGTAACATCAATCCAAAATGCGCAGTCGAAGCGCTCTTTGATCCGGGAATCGTTGAACACCTTATTGGCCAGGATAGTCTTCCCAATGCCTCCCATCCCTACGATCGAGACCACCGACCGCCGCTTTTCCCTCTCCGGGTCGAGGAGATGCAGAATCGAAGCCTTTTCATCTTCCATGCGGACAGCATGGGAGGAGTCCGGGGCGTGAAGAGCGACAGCCCTCCACCACGCAATCGCCTGGTCGATGACCCTCCTTTCCAGGCGATCATCGGGGAGAGCTTCGATTCCGTATCCGGCCGCGCCCACCCTGATATTGATGATCCTCTGCCTAAGCTCTTCGATCTCAAGCCCAAAATTATTGCGACGGATCAGATCACTGGGCATCAACTTGCTGAAGAAGCCGCGGCGCCGGCCTGGCTCAGATCCTTGGATGGCGATGGATTCGATCAGATCTTCAGCGTCGTGTGCGGCTTCCTCGAGACGTCTCACCCAGTTTTGGACCAATTGGTTCCCGCCCCGTGCCTTGGTATGCGCTTCTGGCAAGAAGCTCCACATCCATTTGAGCTCTTGCTTAAGTTCTTCGGCTTGCTGCCTGACACTCCCCTGGAAGAGAGCTTCGTTGATGATGGCGTCGCCGATTTTCTGTATGGCATAGCTTACGACAGTCTCAGCCATGGCTTCTCACTTCTCAGGGAGGGAGACCAGGCCGACTCTTCGTGGGGATATTCGTCTGCCTCAAAGCGTGGAGGGTAATCTCGATCGGGGGGAGAGAAAGAGAGAGATTGGGGAGAGTGCGAGAGGGAGAAAGGAGGAGCCACCTTCGCCATCTCTCATTGGATCAGCTATCGTTGTGACCCGCTGGCTTAGAAGGTGAGAGAGAGAGAGAGAGAGAGAGAGAGAGAGAGATAGGAAGAGAGCGCGAGAGAGAGAGGAGTCACCTTCGCCATCTCTGATTGGATCTGCTGTCGTTGTGACCCGCTGGCTTAGAAGGTGACAGAGAGAGAGAAAGACGGAGATAGGAAGAGAGTGCGAGAGAGAGAGAGGAGGCCACCTTCGCCATCTCTCATTGGATCAGATGTCGTTGTGACCCGCTGACTTTGAAGGTGACAGAAAGAGAGGATGGAGATAGGGCGGTAGGGAGATAGGAAGAGAGTGCGAGAGAGAGAGAGGAGGCCACCTTCTCCATCTCTCATTGGATCAGATGTCGTTGTGACCCGCTGACTTTGAAGGTGACAGAAAGAGAGGATGGAGATAGGGCGGTAGGGAGATAGGAAGAGAGTGCGAGAGAGAGAGAGGAGGCCACCTTCTCCATCTCTCATTGGATCAGATGTCGTTGTGACCCGCTGACTTTGAAGGTGACAGAAAGAGAGGATGGAGATAGGGCGGTAGGGAGATAGGAAGAGAGTGCGAGAGAGAGAGGAGGCCACCTTCTCCATCTCTCATTGGATCAGATGTCGTTGTGACCCGCTGACTTTGAAGGTGACAGAAAGAGAGGATGGAGATAGGGCGGTAGGGAGATAGGAAGAGAGTGCGGGAGAGAGAGGAGGCCACCTTCTCCATCTCTCATTGGATCAGATGTCGTTGTGACCCGCTTACTTCGAAGGTGACAGAAAGAGAGAGAGAGAGAGGGCGATAGAAAGAGAGTGCGAGAGAGATAGGGAAGTAGAGATATGAGGAACCCCAATTTGGTATTGAGAATAGTATTGCTATAGTTTGGCCCTTCATTCTGGAATCGCTGTCACTATGATAAAACGATGATAATGCTAATTTGTTTTAACCCTCATTACTTATCGCTTGATAAAACGATGGTAATGCTCATCGCTTGTTACTAAAACATAATTTCCTATATGACCTAATTTATTTCCAAACCCTAGTTTCTTGTGTAATTCAATTTTTTTTTCTGACCCTGATATCTTTACAAACAACAATTTCTTTTATGACCGTAATTTCTTTGTTAACCTGATTTTGTAACTTAAATTACATTCTTAAACCAAATTTCTTTTCGAACCCTGTAACTTCGAAACCCTGAATTCTTTTTCGAAAACCCTGAATTTTATTTTCTAGCTCTGCTTTTTTTTTTCGACGGTAATTTCTTAACAAACTAAATTCAATTTTCTCACCCTTATTTCATATCTAATCTTAATTCATGGCATTAAATTGCCTTTTTCATGGCATCAGTCCTTCCAATTGAGTGGAACCTCTTAAGGAAAATCTCCTCTAATTATTCTAAGGAGTTAAACCCTTGAGGAAGAGTTCTAAACCATTCTTGAGCTCTATCCTTAAGGGTGAATGGAAAAAATCATTTTTAATATTCGTTGATGGATGTTCTTATACCTACTATTTTCACAGATGGTATAGAAATCGTCAAGGTGCATATAGGAATCATCCATGAGAAGACCATAGAAGCTATAGGCATCAAACTTAATAATTTACCCCTTTAGCTAATGGTTCATTTATCCCACTGACTGGACTAAAGACGATCAGGGCATAATTATCCCTCAATCTCGAGCTTCTCTCATTCCACTGAAAATTCATGGCTAGAAACTGCTTGGCGATGAACATGTAGATATTGACAACCTCCTCTTCTAATGGTCAACATGGTCAGCTAACAAATCATCAAGATTAGGATAAAACGATCTCTCCCTGTTCATACACTAATTTTATAAAGTAGATTTAAAAAAATATTTGGATGACATTCGATGTCAACTTAGTACTTGAAAGATATTGATCACAGATATATTCAACAAAAAAATAATCAGATAACATTCAATTATGACCAGATTTGTAGAGATAAATCCATGAAATGCATGAACTGTGTGTTATCAGTCATTTATGCTCTTAAAAGTATTTTCCATTTATCACTTAAAAAGATACAGATTTAAGTCCAGAAACTATATCCGTCAACTTAAATCAGAATTATATTTTGAAACGCCTCAGAAGTGTAGCATAAATATCTGACCTCCTCACAATTTCAAAATACAGAAGAATAGCAGGAAAGATATAGCTTATGTCTCCACGCCCAACCAAAGCCTTTCAGCTCCTTGAGATTAATCTTGGTGGATCCCAACCTTACTCCTTTGGCTGGCTCAACGTCTCTCTTCCTCCTAATGTCAGCTCAAGAAACCAAACTAAAAACTAAATCGTACTTACACCCAGCAACTAACCGCTACTAGTCCCTCCCAACGACGTGAATCCTTCGTCCAATAGTGAATTAGGCTGTTTGACGCTTTCGCTGTAATTCTGTGCTTAAGCGTCACTATACCATCCATAACTCTACCATGAGCTACTGCGGTTCAATGACTTAAATCCAGTTCTCCCGCCCAGACTCGATCATAAATACCGCGAAATTCCGGATGTAACATCCTACGCATCCGAAAAATTATAATGCCGGTCACCGCTGTCAAGATTGGACATGGAAAGCTAAAACGCTGAGGCTAAACCCTTCAGTCATGGGGGGATCGTCTTCATCCTCGGGTGCGGTCGGAGATTGTGAATTTTTGGAGGCGTGGCATGGCTCCATCTTCAACAATCATTCTCTCCAGATGGTCGAGGTCAGGTAGCCTTAGTTCCTGTAACTGCTGGAACCCATCTCCGCGAAATTTCATCTCTTCCTGCCAATTGTAGGAATTCTGTCCCAATATGAGGAACCTCAGTTCAGAGAGCAGGCCAAGAGAAGGCAGTGGATCCCGGTGGAGATCAGATTCATGAAGCTCAAGATAGGTGAGGCCCTCAGGCCACCCGTAGTCGAGCTCAGATGCCCTAAGCTCAGGTCTCACTTCCTTAGGAAATATTATTGGTCCCCTTAGCAGTAATGTGCGGAGTACAGGGAGGCCTGAGAGTGTCAATGCTGTCCACGGGATCGACGGGCCTTGAAGTTGCAAAATCTTGAGGCTTGAGAACTTGGGCAAATTCGAAGAGAGCACGTCGTGATTAAAGTCATTGATGGACCATAGGTCCAGAGTTTGGATATCCTTCATCTTGTCCAAGCTGCCATTCATCCAATGGCCGGCCCTCGCGAAATACAGAACCTGAAGAGATTTCCAGCTGCAATGGACCACATCGGGAGCCGATGCATCCTTTGGAAAAAACACTTGCCGGAGAGTTTTCATCTCCCACACAGCGCTTGTCATTTGCGAGATCTGCGTCCCTCGGACATCGAGAAATTGCAAGCGAGATAGGTTTTTTATTGTCTCGGGGAGAGACTTTATACTTGTGCCCTTCAAGCCTAGGTAGCGCAGATTGACGAGGCCTCCGATCTCGAAGGGCAGCACATTGAGGTTTGTTGCCTGTTGCAGGTCGATCACTCTGATCAGCTTCAGGCCCCCAACGGAGAGATTCATGGCAGGATAATAGCGGAAGTTGAAGCCTAGTAAGGCCCGCAGACGCTTCGCAGACTTGAGCTGGGAGATGGTCTCCTCTGGTTCAGTAATTGCAGAGAGGCGCCGAAGGGACTCTGGCGGGAGAGGTCTCATCCCCTGGTGCACTGACATGAAGTCGATTTTTTTCGCCTCTGAAATGCATAGCTCGCGGAGGAGATCGTGTACCCTGCAGCGAATGACGCCGTCGTAGGGTTCCCGAAAGACGACGTGAACCAAGGATCTTTCTATGAGCTGTTTCAGCTGGATTTCTGCCGTCTCTTCCAGCGGCCTATCTTCTCTCTCCTCTATGAAGCCCTCTGCGATCCACAGCCTGATCAGTCGATCAGAATCTATCTCGAAGTCCTTGGGAAATGCGCAGAGGTAGAGGAAGCACCATTTTAGATCGTACGGCAGGTCTGCGTAGCTCAGGCCCAGGCTCTTTAAACACTTCTGGCCTTGCCTTTCGTATCGCCAGAACATGCTTTTGGACACTTTCATCCACTCCTCTCTGGTCCGTTGCTTCTGCGACAGTAAACTGCCCATGACGACCAACGCAAGCGGCAAGCCTCCACAGTTGGCTGCCATCTCCTCTCCCAACCTCTTGAGTGCCTCCGGGCATTCACTCCTTTCCTCCTCTCTGTGGATTGCCTTGCTAAGGAAGAGGGCACAGCTTTCCTCCTCGTTGAGGAATTCGAGCTCGTAGGCTCGGGTGTCTGGATCTGGATCTGCCGCGTCGGCGAGTTCATGGTTGCGCGTGGTGATGAGAACCTTGCTTCCATTGTCTTCGTCTGGGAGATTCGCCTCAATGATCCGGCCGAATTCGATGTCCCACACGTCGTCCATGACGATCAGGTAGGTCTTCCCCTGGAGTGACTCGTGCAGGCACCTCTTCAGGCTGGTCTTCTTCATGCTCTCGTATTTCTTGCTTTCTTCCGGATAGATCTCACAAAGCAAATCCTTGAGAAGCTTCACGTCGTTGTAATCCTGGGAGACATCAATCCAGAATGCGCAGTCGAAGCGCTTTTCGATCCGGGAATCGTTGAACACCTTATTGGCCAGGGTAGTCTTCCCCAGGCCTCCCATGCCTACGATCGAGGTCACCGACCGCCTCTTTTCCCTCTTCGGATCGAGGCGATGTAGAATAGCTTCCTTGTCACCTTCCATGAGGACGACATTGGAGGAGTCCGAGGAGTAACGAGGAGAGGCTGTCCGCTGCGCAATTGTGTTGTCGACCGCCATCCTTTCCGGGGGATCATCGGGGAGAGCTCCGATTCCGTATCCGCGCTTGGACACCCGGATATTGATAATCTTCTTGTTGAGCTCTTCGATGTCAAGCCCAAAGTTATGGCGACGGATCAGGGCACGGGGCATTAACTTCCTGAAGAAGTCGCGACGATGGATTCGATCAGATCCTTGGATGACGATGGATTCGATTAGATCTTCAGCCTCGTGTGCGGCTTCCATGACAAGTCTCACCCATTGTTGGACCATGTTGCTCCCGCCCCGTGCCTTGGTATCCGCTTCTTGCAAGAAGCTCTCCATCCATCTGAGCTCTTGCTTAAGATCTTCGACTTGCTGATTGACGCCCCGCAGGAAGAGAGCTTCGTTGATGATGGCATCGCCGATTTTCTGTATAGCATAGCGTACGACAGCTTCAGCCATAGCTTCTGGCTTCTCACGCCTCACTTCTCGAGGAAGACCTGACCAACTCTTCTTTGGGATATTCGTCTGCCTCAAAGCGTGCAGGGAAAGGGAGAGATGGGGAGAGAGTGCGAGAGAGAGAGGACGGAGCCACCTTCGCCATTTCTGATTGGATCAGCTGTCGTTGTGATCCGCTGGCTTAGACGGTGACAGAATCAGTGAGAGAGGGAGACAGGAAGAGAGTCCGAGAGAGGGAAATAGAGAGAGGCCTAGAAAAGCATAGAACTTCCTCTTTTATTTGTTTGGTCTACTGCTTGACACAAGTATGATGTTAGACTTATATTTCTAAAACTTTCTATTGTCTTTTCAAGGCTCTTGTCACTTGAACTACTCTTTACTTTTTGAAGCTTATATGTAACCCTTGACGACGCAATTTGAAATTTTTTTTTGAGATCTTTGCATGTAGATTCAAGTTCAACCCCTTCCGGATTTAATGGTTAAAAGAGACTTAGATCTATAGATTCAGACACCAACTCTTCTAGTGGAGCAAGTCCTGGGGGGGGGGGGGGTGGTAGAGAGAGAGAGAGAGAGAGAGAGAGAGAGAGAGAGAGAGAGAGAGAGAGAGAGAGAGAGAGAGAGAGGCCACCAGCTCAACACCTCTCTTGTTTCCTGTTGGATAAGCTATCAATGTGACTTGCTGGCTCAGAACGATAATGTCAGCCTCACCACTTGCGTTTAGTCAATGGTAGCGGGCCAGAGCCTTCCAGGGCCAAGAGTTATCGCTGGTGGCGTCCGACAATTGCGGACTAACAACTAGTCGTTCTAGAATTGGGGGGGGGGGGGGGAACCCCTTTGTAGTATTGACCATGGTTTATTCTAGAATCGCTGTCACTACTAGTAACTTTGATATGTAAGATAAAACAATGATAAATGATAGTTTGTTTCCACCATCATTAATTTTCTAATAGTAACTTGTTTTTTAACCCCAAATTCTTTTGGAAGCCTAATTACTGTTCTAATTTTGTTCTAATTTTGAAGCATACTTTCTTATATGACCTAATTTATCTCCTAACCCTACTTTCTTGTCTAACGCAAAGCTTTTTTCTAACCTTGACATATTTGCAAACAAAAATTTCTTTTCTAATCCTAAATTCTTTTTTCTGACTGTAAAACATCTCGTTTCGTCCAAATTTATTTCATAACCCTGCTTGCTTTTTGCAAAGCCGATGTCTTAACAAACTCAATTTAATTTTTAACCCTAATTTCATTTCTAACCTTAATTCCTTATCTACCTCAAAATTAATTTTCTAATGATTTCTGATTTTCTGAATCTGATTCCTTTTCTAATGGTAGTTGTTTGCTAACATAACTTTTTTTTTAACCTAACTTCTTAAATTTTACCAAATTCTGTAATAATCGTAATTTATTTTCTAACCCTAATGGCTTGTCTGGGGGTGAAAGTTTTCTAACCCAGTCGTTTTCTAATGTTAATTTCTAGTTAAATCATACTATTTTTTTTCCAATTCTACTTTCTTCTCTAACTTGAAAATTTTTATGGAATCTTGTTTCTTTGCAAACTATAATTATTTTCTAAGCCAAGTTTATCTTTTAAACCTAATTTCATTTCCATCATAATTTCTTTTCCAGCCCCAATATCTAATTTAATCATAGTTTCCTTTTAGACCAAGTTTCTTCTATACCGCAATTTCGTTCCAACAAGTTTTGTTTCTACCAGTTAGTTTCTTTTGTAACCATTATGTTTTCTCCTACCCTGATGTCTTTTCTAACGTTGATATTTCCAAACCTAATTTTTTATATTATCCTAATTTCTTTTATGACTATAATTTCTTTTTATCCCAATTTATTTTCAAAATGCAAACTTCTTTTCGAGCCCTAACTCCTTTGCAACCCCAAACTTTTTTTCAACCCTAATTTCTTTTCTTACCTTGATGTCCTTTCTTACCCTGATTCTTATTCTAATACAAATTTATTTTCCGTAAATAATTTTTTTCCAACACTTATTTCATATTTCAACAAAGTTTTCTTCGCTAAACTTAATTTCTTTTTTAAATCTAATTTCTCTTCAAACCCTAATTTCAATTCACAGCCTAATTTTGTTCTAACCGTAATTAGTTTTTACCCCTATTTTTATCCTACCTAATTTTCTTTTTTAGCCCCACTTATTTTCTAACTCTTATTTACAGTCTAACTGTAATATCTTTTCTAAAAATTATTTTCTTAAACCCAAATCTCTTTTCTAACAATCGTTTCATTTATAGTCCTAGTTAGTTTTATATCTCTAACCTCGTTCCAAGCACAAATTTATTTTCTACCACTAATTTGTTTTCAAATCCAAACATGTTTTCTAATCGTAAATTATTTTCATATTATAATTTATTTTTTTATCATTTATATTTTCAAACCTGTCTCTTTTCTCTCCATAAATTATTTTCTAAAACTAACATCTTTTACAGCCCTAATTACATATCAAAACCATAGTTTTTCAGTGACCCTAGTTTCTTTTTCGATTCACTATAATTTTCCTAACTTCAATTTCTTTCCTAGACTATGGCTTTTCTATTTGTATTTTTGTTTCAATCTATAACTACTACTCTAGCCCTAGTTTTCTTTTCTAACCACAAATTGATTTCAGATCCTAATTTTGCTATTTTCAATTTTTCATGTCCATAATTTCTTTCGCAACCCTAAATACATTCCTAACCCCTCATTTTTTATAACCCTAATTTCTTTTCTCACCCAAAATATTTTCTAACCATATTTTATGCTCTAAAAGTAATTTTTAACCCTTATTTCTTGTAACCCTACTTTCTTTCCTAACCTTAATTTCTTTTCTATCCCTAATTTACTTTCTAGCCATAATTTGATTTCAAATCCCAATTTAATTTCTAACCTAAATTACTTTCTGGGACCAAACCTCCCTTCTAACCACAATTTTGTTGCTAAATTTAATGTCAACCATGATATTTTTTGTAACCGTTTTTTGGAGTCGAGGTGAGATCATTTGTACTCGCCATCTTTCCCCCGATTACTTTGTACCTAATCTCAGACAAGGCCCCCCGTACTCGTCATCATTGGTTTTTCCACGAGCGCCGTAATACTTGACTAGCAAGAGCATCTTCTTACATTTAAACTCTTGAGGGTTTCGGAAATCATTTGTGCATCCGTCATCTTTTTTTGTTGGGTTCCCTAGTTACCCTAATTCCCATGGTCCATTAGTACTTTCAATAGACTTGGTGACTCTATGCTAGAGCACCATCCCTGAACTACTCTAGCTAGACCATGCTTAACTTTGGAGTCCTTATTCACCCTGGTACCACATCAGTCTTAAGTGAAGGGTATTTTCTTAATCGGTAGCCCTTAACTCTTAACCCTCAGTTCTTTCTAACCCTTATTTCTTTTCATAATTTTTAAATTATTATGTCTAGTTCTTTTCCAACTTAAGGTTAATTTGTAACCCAAGGTTAAATTATAATCGGATTTCCTTCTATAGCCTAAATTCGTGTCCTAGTCTAAAATTATTTACTCCCATAATTTATGTGATAATCCTTATTGCTTTCTAACTCTAGTTACTTTTTAACCCTAATTTGTCTTTTAATGCTGAAGTTTTTCCTAACCCTAATATTTTGTTCTAAATCTCATCTCGTTTTCGAAATTTGCTACTTGACCTAATTTTTTTTCCTGACCACAATTTCTTTTCTAACTGTGGTTTCATTTCTATTTTTGATTTCATTGCGCACCATACTTTCTTTTCTAACCCTAATTTTTTTCATCCTTGTCTTGCCCTCGTCTTTTGAAAACCTTATCTGTTTTCTAACCCTAATTACCTCAACAATCCAAATTCTTTTTGTAACCTATATTTCTTCTTTAAACACAATCTCTTTTCTTGCCCTGATGTCCTTTATAATAAATAAAATCTTATTAAATCTATTAATTTTTCTAACCATAATTCCATTTAGAATCATAATTTCTTTTCCCTCAATTATTTTTGAACCCTAATTTATTTTTTAACTCCACTTGCTTATCTAATTCTAGTTTTTTTTTTCTATGTGCAATTTATTCTTTAACTCTAATTTCTACTTGAAAATCATCTTATCTTATCCAACCCAACTTTCCTTTTTGACATCTATCTGTTTTCAAAACCCTATTTCCTTCCTACGCAAATTGCTTTCTAACTTGAATTTCTTTTGAAACCTAAATTTCATTTACATCCATAATTTCTTTCGTATGCCCAATATGTCATTTGATTTTTATAATATTTTGAACCATAGTTTTTTTTTCTAACCTTAATATTCTTCTAAACAATTTTTTCATCCCCTTTTTTCGTATCTAACTATTAACCATTAACCCTAATTTATTTTATATTCCTAATTTTTTCCTAACCCTAATTTTTGTTCTAATCATAATTTCTTTTCAAACCCTAATTTCCTGTGTAACTTTGAATTCTTCTCTAACCTTAGTTTCTTTCCTAACCATTTCTTTTTTAACCCTACTTTCTAGTCTAGCCCCAATTTATTTTCTAACCCTAATTTTTTTCCTACCCCTAATTCAGTGCATCATGACACTAACCCCATTTGACTCTTTCAAAGTTAAGTAGATGAATTCTCATATTTTTTATAATTTATATGAATGCAATGACATAGGCATGCGAGTAGAAAAGCATGGATACAAATGATGATGAGAGAGGAGGAAACAACTCTTCACCAAATTTGAAAACCGAGTCAACCTTATTTTTATGAAAGAAGTGATAAATGAGGTTTAGATTTGAGAGAGAGAGAGATCATCCTATGCTTTTTAGGGTGATCCACAAGTATCCGCAAGGTGAAAGTCAAGTCAACCTCCCTATTTTTACGGAGGTTGGACCAAACTTAGTTTTTATTAATTCTTTTCATGAATTTTAGAACTTTTTGAGGAGCATTGTTTGATGCTCAATATTGTCATGGAGGAGGAAGCATGCAAAGATCGTGATGAGAGCGGATCGAGCATCACTTGATCTAGGATGGGCACACCAATGAGATTTATGCAGCAATCTGGAATAGATTTTTGCTTGTGAACATCTTAATAAATAGTAGACATATATTTTATTTTTCTTTCTAACATCATTACAAGTGCATCTCTCTCTCATCCATGTTGAACATCAATCCATTTCTACCGCCATCCATGCTTCCCTATTTTGCCATCATATCATCTCCATTTTTATCTCTTTTAATCTCATTTTCTCATATATTTTCTAATTTTCTATCTTAATTCTAAGAGAAACTCAAAAAAATTGCTCAAATGCACCAACCACTTGCTCCATTCCTACTCATCCATATTCCCATCCCTCTTGTCTTTCTTTTCAACACATAACCTCATTACTTCATCTCCTTGTGGATTTGACCCTTACTGACTCTATACTAAGTAAGGAATTGTGATTTTATGAAGCACAACAATGACGAAAAACATACAAGATCCACTTCATTAGTTACGAATTGAAAATAAATTATGGTTGCAAAGAAATCAGGTAGGAAAGAATTAAAGTTAGACAAATTAGATTTTCAAGAGAGTTGAAGTGAAAAAGAAACTATGGTCAGTGAAAAAACTAGGGTTTGAGATGTATTACGGTTATAAAAGAAATTAGTTTTAGAAAATAATTTAGAGATAGAAAACGGTTTGGGTCTGGTAATATAAATGGTAACAAAAGTATGATAAATGGTAATTACCATATGAAAATAATTTACGATTACAAAACATAGCTGAAACTAAAAAGAAATTAGGGGTAGAAAATAAATTAGAGTTTGGAACCAAATTAGAGATATAAACTAACTAGGACTATGAATGAAACAATGGTTAGAAAAGAGATTCAAGTTTAAGAATATAATTACTTGAAAAGAAATTATAGTTCGAATGTAAATAAGAGTTAGAAAAGAAGTCGGGTTGGAAAAGGAAATTAAGTAGGAAAGAAAGTAGGGTTAAAAACTAATCAGGGTTATGAATGAAATTAGGGAATTGTAATGAAGCTGATTACACATGTTTTCTGTTGTTGTTGTGCATCAATTTCACACAATAAAATTGATATTTCCTTAATATAGTGTAAGTAAGGGTTGTATCCATTGGGAGTTGAGGTAATGAGATTAGATGTTCAACTGAAAGGTAAGATCATGAAAAGAAGCAAAAGCGAGGAAAGAAGTGCAAGCATGAATGGGCATGTAAAGATGAATATGACTGATAATTTTGGTTTCTTTTTTAATAAAGAGAGAAACCACAATTTAAATGGAAAATTAATTTAAAAAGAAATGAAATAGAGGTGAGACGATGCCAAGGTGAGAACATTGGATTGATGAGCAACAATAGGGAGAGGGAGTTGAGAGTGTAGATGATTTAAAAGTTATTACATTAAAAGAAAATAAAAATAAAAATAAAATTCAAATTTACTATTTATGGAGCTGAAAACAAGCAATAATTCGATCTAGATCGTCACAAAACCCCATCACGATTCCTGTCCTACGTGAGGTGATGCTCAATCCACTTCGATCACAATCCTAGATTGATGTTTTCTCCACTACAAGATTGAAAAATAGAAAAATGCTCTCCTTGGGCCTTGACCTCCTATCCTCTTCTTTCTAGTATCCTAATGCTAAGAGAGGCAAAAAAAAGTGAGAAGAGAGAATATAATCTTATGGAGATCTTATAGGGTTCTAAGGTGATCAAGAGTGTAGATCTTTCACTCTTGTGATCAAGAGTATAGATCTTATAGGGTTCTAAGATGTATCACCCCAAAGTTTTCTAAGGATGTGGTCACCTCCTCAAAGAGGTAATCTTACCCTTTAGGGTTCTAAGGTGATTAAGAGGATATTCATGTTTATACATAATCAACACTAATTAGATGCAAATTGAGTACATTAGTGAAATAACATGATGAATATAAAAATATCACAAAAACATGATAATGTGCATTGTATTAGAAAATTTTCGCCATTAAAATACGTTTACAATGATGGAAATGAACACATCAATGACATGTTATCAAAATGGAATTAGGGTATGAAGAGAATTTAGATTTAAAAAATACATTAAGGTTAGAGAAAAAATTGGTTGGAATAATAAGTAAGGGTTAGACAAGAAATAAGGATTGAAAAAAATTTATTATTGGAATTTATTTATGGCTAGAAAAGAAATTATTGTTAGAATAAAAATCAGGGCAATAAAAGAAATTATGGCAAGAAATTAGGGTAAGAAAAGACGTTTGGATTAGACAAGGAGTAAGCGTTAAAAATGAAATTCGGGTTGAAAATGTGTTTGGGATTTATAAGAAGTTAGGGATAAAAAAAATTTAGGAGAGAAAAGAAGTTATAGTTAGATAAGAAATTGGGATAAGAAAAGCATTTATCATTATAAAGAAATTAGGGTTGGAAAAATATTAAGTTAGAAATTAAATTAGGGTAGTAAGAAACTTAATGTTTTTAAAAGAAACCAATTGATAGGAATGAAAGTACTTGGAATGAAATTGGATATTGAAGAAACTTCGTTTTAACAAAAAAAAATTAGGACTAAATCTCAGATATTGGGGCTAGAAAATAAATTCTGGATTGAAATGAAATTGATTCAAAAGATAAAATTTGGCTTAGACAAGAATTAGGGTTTCCAAAAAAATTGAAATTAGAAAAGAAAGTAGGATAGGAAAAGAAATAATGATTCAAATAGAAACTAGCATTAGAAAAAAAAGAAAAATTTTACACCTAGACAAGCCATTAGGGTTAGAAAGTAAATTAAGATTATTTAATAATTTTTTTGTTAGAAAACAAACAAAAGATTAGCAAAAATGTAATTGTTAGAAAAATAAGTTATGGTATGAAAATTAATTTTGAAGTGAAAAAGGTTAGAAATGAAATTAGGGTTCGAAAATTAAATTCAGGTTGATAAGAAATTACTTTTGAAAAAGAAAGTAGGGTTAGAAAAATTTGATTAGGTTAGATAAGAAACTTTTAATCAGGGTTAGAAAAGAAATGTGGTTAGAAATGAAATTTGGGTTAGAACTGAAATTTCGATTAATAATGTAATTGAAGTTAAAACAAAATGATTAAAGAAGGATTTAGGACTAGACACGATTATTACGGTTAGAAAAGAAATTGCTATTGCATATGAGGTCCTTGAAGCATTTGAAAATGGATTAGTCTTTATTTTAGATCTTAAGACCAACAAATCCCTCAAGGTGAATGAGCATAGATTGAAGCCATATATTGATGAAGAAGGACAACCACCTCTCCATGAACAAGAGCTGCAACTTCTTGAGACACCAGCCACTAGATAGTCTCGAGAGTGAGTTACGTTTGGCTAAAGACGTAAAACTTAGCGCTTTTTAGGAGACAACCCAACCTTATTTTTGATTTTTTCTTTGCTTTTTGCTCTTATCTTTGCTTTTGTATTTGCTTTTTGCTTTTACTTTTGCTTTTATTTTTCTGTTCTTATAGGCTCCATATATGCCAATAAAAGAAGAACTTCATCCAAGAACTCCAAGAAAAGAAAAGAATGCAACCAATACAAAATTCTCAATAAGTTTTTTTCTTGTGACCCCGTTACCACTTTATATTTATTTATTTTGCATGTCATGCATCACGATCGGCATTTCTTTCTCATGAACATGTTCATTTTTATTGTCCTCAATAAAAGAAATGAGTTGGGGGGGGGGGAGAGTTTTCTGGAAAACTTAACATTTTTTTAATTTTTCCATTCCTTCATTCGATACTCTATGCATGATATGATTATAAACCATACGAACAACAACATGATCTTTCCAAAACCACATGAAACATGAAAAACATAGAGTATATGAACACCCTCAAATGCTTTAGCAAACCCATGGGAAGAGCAACCTTAAGTGTCATGTTAGGGAGTTTGTAGAGTCGATAGAACTATGGATTTAGATAGTCCTTTGGGGAGCCATAAAGTCCGATCTAAGAACCTACTCAAGCTCATAATATGATTTTTCAAAATTTCTATACCTCTCATCCACTCATTCTCCCTTCTAAATCATGAGTTAATTACTCTTTGCACGCACATCCTTCCGACCTCCACAGTTAGTTGTAGCTTGTATCATCCTTTTCTCAGCACTACTGTTATTGATAGAGTGAAGCTCCCTGATCCATAGAGATACCAAAACCTCTGCATGGGAATAAGTTACCTGTCTACTAAGTGTTAGAGCGAGAGTTCTGATGTACATCATATCTTGAATTGTCGCTGTTATCAAATAAAGTCATTAATTTAAATCAGTTATTGATTTTCGTTCATTATTAATTAAGTTTTCTTTTGTTATTATAAGCATGTTGTTATAACCATTAATTCTTATGTAAGGCTAATGGGTGCGTCTGGTTTCAGGAAAAGTAAGGGAAATCTTCTTATTATGTGGTTTTGATTTTAAGGAGAATGTTACATAAGGTTCATAGTATAATACTTCTATTTATAACTGTATTTATTAGTATGCTAAATATTATATATAAAGTCCTAATATCGCTGATGACATTCTTGTAATTCACTTCTTCTAAACTAACTCAACATATAGCGTTAGGGTTTCGATCGGGAGGGCTAGAGAGAAAAAGGGCGATTCTTTTCAAAAAGGAGAAGAAGAGCTCTCTCTCTGGTGATCGTGACCTAGAAGGCAACAACCTCGCTGATAACATGCAATCTTAACATGGTAAAATATGATTATTAATGCAATTTAAGGCATAAAACATTACATTTATGTGCATGTTATCATACTTTGAGTGCATTTCTATCATTTCATGCATATTTAGGTCATAATCTCAAAATGCACTAAATTAGGGTTAATTGTGATAAATTAAGGATAAATTATTTTATAACCCATCTTTACTTGAGATTATGAATGATTTTTAAAGTTAAATAATGAGAGAAATCATATTTATGAACATTCATTTAATTTTCTAAAGTTAAAATCTTTAAAAAATGAATATATTTTTGAAATATAAATTAAATCTCTTTTTATTTAAATATTTTGAATTTTTAGAATGATAGATAATTAAATTTCAGATCAAATGAAAGAAATTTGGATTAATTTAGAGTTGTAATTTAAAAGATATGATTTTTACAATTTTTAGGAATTTTTCTGTATTTTTCCGGATTTTTCTGATTTTTATTTTCTATTTAAAACCGTTTTAAAATTAATAAAAAAAATAAAAAATGTTTTGGTTTATGCGCGGGACCCGCGTGGATACCATGTGGCAGCGCCACGCGGAGCCGCGCAGCGCCTACGTGGCGCGTTATATATTATATTTATATATTATACATATTATCTGTAGAGATATTCAGCCTTCCATAGCCCGGAAGGGTATTCAAATACCCTTATCCGTCGGGCCTTATAAACCCGATGGATTCACTTATTTTTTTCCGTGTGGGACTAAGTCCCACACAGTGTCTTAAGTTGCAGGCCACGTGGAGCGAGGAGAGACAACGGATCGACAAGACAACAAAAGATCTGCACGTTGATCGCGTGAACCATGGACCACTGATCGCGATCAAACACGTGCCTCAAAGGCACAATTATAACGGCTCAGATTTTTTAGGCGACGTGGCTGACGGAGGAGCGTCGATCGGGCGGAGCGCAGGAGATCCACGCGTCGATCGCGTGGACACGGACCACCTAATTTGATCAAAACACGTGCTTAAAGGAGGCGTTATAACGGCCACGATTTAATCTTCGGGGGAGCATCTGACCCGTCGCATCAAGATCCAACGGCGTGGATTTAAGGCGTTTTATAAAGCCTGATCTGAAAGCTTTATCAAGACCGCCGGATCACGATCTAACGGCTACAAATCGATGCGTTTTTAAACGCATACGATCCAAGCCCATCTCACGCGTCAGATTGCGATCGGATGGCTGGGATTTAATTATAACAGTTCGTGATGGACCGTTTCATCACAACCGTTAATCAAGGAGATCGGACGGTTCTCCTCATTTCGCCCTATAAATAGACGAGTTCTTCGTTGTTCTATGTATTCTTGAGAGATTTGATCTAATCGACGCATCTAAACCCATTCTCTCTTGAATCTCTCTCTTGTAATCGCTTCTAGACAAGATTCCGCGTCCACAGAGCGTTTATAAGAGAGATTTCGACGATCGTGCGAGGAGAATTTGTCTCTTGAATTCTGATTATCACGTTTGAAATCACGGAATGAATAGCCATCGATACGACAATCAATTGGATCGATTCAATCGTTATTTCGGGTTAGAAATCATGTTTTCCCTCTTATCTATCGTCATGTAGCATCAATTTGTAATTTAGGATCTTAATTTAGCTTAATTTAGAGTTTAATTTCTGTTTATGCTCATCGTGATTCCGAAAATTTCCTCCCACTTCCATCTTTGATTTCTCTGTGATTACTAATCCAAATCGAGCGATTTTTGATTCTACGGATAGATCTTTGAGTTATCTTTCTAAAACCACCATTTCCCCTAATTTCTCACCTCAATTCATCGTTCAATTTGACCAAATTCTTAAAGATCTCTCAAAAATTCCTTATTTCCCTGTGGATTCGACCCGTATTTACCATTATACCCTTCAATTCGCTTTTAAATCCCAAAATTGGTAAATTCGGACATTATTTTTGACATGAGACTGTGTGAAATCGACGACCTCGCGGTCTCGTCTCGTCACTTGGTCGATCCAGTCTTCTTTCACAACCGACAATTCATTGAAGCACAGTTCTCTTGTGACAGATTACAAGTTCAATCTTTCTCAGTTAATATTAATCTTTGTTCATTCGTTTTTCTTTGGTTTAGCACTTTTCCAGTTTTTTCTGTCGTTCTATCATTCAATCTCATCCAGAAACGTATTGTTCTGAGTTATTTTTCTCTACACCTTGTTTTGTTTTCCTTCGATTTGGTTCTTCCCGGAGTGCATCTGAGGTTAATGTTATTTTCCAGTTCTCAAATATTAATCGTTTTGATCTGAGCCGTCCAGATGATTATTCCGTTACGTGTAACTGATTTGATCATTGAATCAAAGGTGTAGGCATATAAAATTAGATTGCTGATCTAGAACACAAGTCACTGTTTTTTAATCTTTATGCGTTGACTACATCGTTTTGTTTTATAAATCCATTTAGATTTAGTTGATTGTTATGTTCTAAATATCCTGTCGTTCATTAGTATAAATTGATTGAAACGTGATTTAAAGAGTCTGTGCTGGATATTTTTATTCTTAGTCAATCATACAGATCTAATTGAAGTAAATTATCCATATGCTTGATTTGTTACGCTATTAGTCATATATATATATATATATATATATATATATATATACTGTGCAGTTGAAATTCTGTGTTTGTCATTTTTAAGTTTGTTAGTTATTTCCAGAAATCTGTTTACTCTAAACTCAAGGTGGTGGTAAGATAATATTTGGGTATTACAATTCATTCACAAAAGGTACGGGAATTTTGTTTAGTGTTGTAGTGTAGAATTCTACTTTCATACCATTATTGTGACAAACTAGTATTAATCTAAATATCTTGTTATCTTATTTGATAATTTGACATATCAGTCAATGTGGTCTCTACAAAGGTACATGAAGGTATTGTTAGCATAGTAAAATTGTTTTTCTTATTATTATTTACACACCATTGATTGCTTAATTTCTTGTGTGATCAAGCTTGATTGAAGAGGAGTAGTGGTATATTATTTGCATCACTAAATTATTTCTATAAAAAGTTAAATTAGCTTAACCTAAGGTTAGATTTATTTACTATGATATAATTGCAATTCTAATCTGGTCATATAGATTGACAGGTTCAAGTAAGCATTGCTCTATCTTCCTCAGTCTGTTAATCTAACTGTTTTAATTCCTACTTTGCCAGTTAGTTAATCAGTCTTCATTACTTACCACATCTCAGTCAGTAATATTTTGTTTACTATTATTTAAGAAAATCAAGTGATTTATTCGAGTTGTGAAGATCTAAGAATATAGTCAACCAGAGTTCCTCGTTAGGTCAACTAAATCCTGAGTAGTCAAACCCTAAGTCAATAGAAGTCCAAAGTCAACTGTATGCAGAAAGTCAAACCTTTGAGGAAAGTCAACTTAGGTCAAGAAAGTCAACTATAGACATAAAGTCAAATTTTTGAGGAAAGTCAACTCAAGTCAAGAAAGTCAACAATAGACAGAAAGTCAAACCTCTGAGGAAAGTCAACTCAGGTCAAGAAAGTCAACTATAGATAGAAAGTCAAACTTTTGAGGAAAGTCAACTCAGGTCAAGAAAGTCAACTATATATAGAAAGTCAAACCTTTAGTAGAAAGTCAACTCTAAGTCAAGAGTCAATCAAAAGTGAACCAGAGTCAACAAAAGTCAGGAAGTCAACTCTAGTAAGAAAAAGTCAACTTTAGCAGAAAGTCATCATTAGACAGGAAGTCATCATTAGTCAGGAGAGTTACTTAGTTAGGTAGCAGTAGTTAGATACACACTCTCTCATATTCACACACACGCGAAGGACGGGAGCGTCTCATTCATTGAGACGAGAAGGAGTCAAGACTTCAGGAACGGGAAGACCAAGAGGAACCGGAAGATGAGGTCTCAATTTATCGGTGGTCGGAGGTATTAGCTGAAGAGGCACGACATGGCGTGAAGGGATGAGTGATCGTGTGGAGATCGGTCTGAGGGAGTCAGGGCGTCCAGGAGTTGAGGAAGTCGAGGCCTAGTGGGTAGTGCTGTAGGGACAAGTAAAGGTGAGTGTTTGGTTTGCCGTAGGGGGCACATATAAATCCTTGAATTTGAACATTGTCCTTCACCCATTTGAGGGGTGAGAGGATTAGGTTTCATTTGGTGAGGAGGAGGCTCCGAATCTATAGTACTCGGGACTGGATTAAGGGACATTAGGTCCCCCAACAAGTACAATAATATTCGGTGCATTGAGAGGACAAGAAGTGAGTGATTAAGCAACGAATATAAGTAAACAAAAGAAAATATAGATAAACTTTTAAAAGAAACTACTCTTAACCTAATTCAACCCCCCTTCTTAGGTTGAGAAACCACCCTAAAGGGACTTTCACTAACGACGTCATATGAGTAGGATGAGCACCACTGAATGAGTTAGTGTGAATTTTGTTTCCAATAAGCGACAAAAAAAGCCTTAGAAAGTTGTAATTCTACATTTTTGTCACCTTTATTCGCTCTTCATCATCTTTCATAAAAAGGCTTGCAAAAAAATTTTTAAAAAAGAAGAAGAATTAGAATGAAAGAAAGAAAAAGAAAGTAGAATTAGAATGGTAGGCTACCTCCGATGTGTTTTAGCCGATTCTATTTATAGCCATTATGTACGGGAAGGATGATGCTTGTTTCTAGATCTTGCGCCTTTATCATTTGTTTCTATAGTCAAATGTGGAATTGAAAATTGATTTGGTGAGGTGAACATTTTCTTAAGTTGTTTCTATCTTTAGCCGTTTGTAGAGTAAAATGAATTCTTTGTTCATTTGGTGGATTAAAGTGTTCGCCAGAGGAATGCCTTGAACCTTAAGTTTCTAGTGCACTACTTTCTTCTTGACATCATTTAAGGAAGAACATTCATTTTAAATTCTATCAATGTTTAACCCATGATCTTATGAGGTCACTTATTAGTCATATTATACATTATCTATGCTTCTATTGCTAAGGGACTACTAATGATTCAAGTTTGGGGGTGTGATAACATACATATTTAATTTGCATTTCCATCATATTTAACTGATATTAATGACTATCTTATGTAATTATGATGCATTTTATTATAGTTTTACGAAATTTTCACCATTTTATTAAAGTCCATATTTTTACATTATTTAAGGTAAATTATGTGCTTTATTGATGTTTGACCTTTTTCAAGGTCACACAATTTGAAATTAACCATTTTCCTTGATTTTATTATGACTTTAGTGAATGATTAAAGAAGAGAATAGAAGAAGAGAATAATGGGAAGAATCAAAAGTTAACATTAGAGAGTTGACCTAATTTGGATTTTAAAATCAAGTAGGAAATATTTCAGTTCTTCAATTTTTCTTGCTAAAACATAAATTTCATGGCATAGGATTAAAGAAGAAAAAATTTGTGATCCAATTGAAAAAATTTGAGTCATAAAGGAGTTCTAGAAATGAAGTTATGAATTTTTTAACATTGACCATTTTTTAATATTTTTCAAGAATTTTATTATGAATTTTTAGAAAAAAAATTCACAAAAAGGGGGTTTATTAAGCGCAGGACCCGTGCGGTGGTGACGTGGCCACACAGACATGTGGCAGAGCCAACTGGACTGACACGGACCCACGTGGCACGTACGTGGCGCGCAAGCTAAGGACAAGTGGGCTAAGCGGATTGGGCCCACGTGTATAGTGGGCCCAGTAACGAGTAGAGATAAGAGGGCGTCATAGGCCCAGTGGGCGATGCAAAGCAGTAAAGCCCTCTCCCCTTATATAGGCGATAAAATGGATACTTTTCTTTTGTATGGGACTAAATATGTGTCTTTCTTTCACAGATGACGTGGCAACGCGTGGAGCGTCGGATCAAACCCGCGAAAAGGCGCGCGATGATCTTGTGGATTTCAGTTCACCAGATCTCAATCGACAACACGTGACAAATTCACGGCCGTCGATCTCATTAGTGAGATCCAACGGTCAGAACTTCACTTCGCAATCGGTGAATCGTGGAGTGGCACGAGGTTGCCTGTGAAAGCTCCTATGAAGATCAAGGAATAGTGGAGCCTGTGTCGTTGGATCGTGGCCCACTTATTGTACGCCACGTCGCTTCATCTAAGCCGTCAATCTCTTTAAGCGAAACGGATGACCCGGATTTCAAGCAAAAATTTCTTCTAGAAATAAATGTTTTCTCGTACGAAAATGAAACTCTTGATTAAACGTAAAATTAAGCATTTTTGGAACAAAATCTTGAGTTCTTCGTGAATCTCTTGCGTTCTAGACTTAATCGCGCATATATGGAGGCAAGTAAAACACGAACACTGTGAAAAAATGTTTAGAAATCACCCTTGAACGCCGAAATCATGTCGGAGAAGGAATCGGAGAAATTCACAGAAATCAAAGCAAATTAGGCTCTATCTTCGCGTCAATTGGGTTAGTAGTGAAATTCCTTCGTAATCCTCACTTTCTAGATAGTTTAGATTAGATTTAGATAGGTAATTAGAGTTTAAGAATAAGAATTTTCTTATTTTTGCTCAAATTTTGTCGCTGATTTTTGTTAATTTCTGAATAAGGATTTCTCCTTGATCTTAAGTCTAATTCTAACGAATTTAGTTTCATTAGATTCCTTGTTCAATCAGCTTTCTGTGGATTCGTAAATTTTTATCATGATTTGACCCTTTGATTTGTCTTTTGACCAATTACTACTTAAAATTAATCTTAAATTAGGCGTCGACTTTCGAGGGCAATTATTACAAATATAGGAGGTGAAATTTGTCAATTTTGGTTTCTTTGGAATCCTCTCATTGTAAGCTCTCTATGCATTAGAGATTTTCTTGATTTGGATATTATTTGATCAGTCGATTTAAGGATTTTGACCAAAACCTTCATTTTGGTGATTTTCGATAAATCACAGCAAATCCAATTCTTATCTAAAAATCACAATCTTTATATCAAAATTCTCTTTTTTCACTCTAGTTTCTAAAACTATAATTTTCATAATATTATCTCACCTTTTTCTTATCTGATTTTCCATAAAGTCAAAGTCTAGTAAAAGTCAATTCTTTGACTTTGACTTTTGATTTTTCTTCTCTAAATATTTTTCAAAATTTTAATTTCTTATTCTCTCATATAGTAGTACTCTTTCCATTTCTAGCATATCATATTTAATTATTAAAAAACTCTGATTAGACTTAAAGTTGATCAAGTCAACTCTTTTGATAAAAAGTCAACCATGCTCTATGTGGATTTGACCCGATCTCATCCCTATGCTTGATTTCTAATTTTTGAATCATCGTGAGTTCGGAATTATAAATATTGTTTTAGCGACAACCATGTATCTGGCTGACTAGCAACAACTCCGCATTGGTGACTCTCAGCAAAAGATTAGGCTGCGGACATTCTTACAAAACTGGTACCTAAAGATTGTTTTCTTCAATTAAAGACCAAGCTCACCGTTTGCCCCACACTGAGCTTGCAGGAGGGTAATGAGGCATTTCCACAAACAGAGGATGCGCCTGGATCAACAGCGAGGACCAGTTCAAGCCAGTTAACAGAAATATGACTATGAAGTAACGGTCGCCAGCGTGGACCAATCAAAACATACAACGGCTGTACAGATGGACGAATGAAGACTCAAATAAGAAAAGGGAAAAGAGTAATTCAACGACAAACGGAACTTCGGATCGATGCTTTATGCTATAAATACGATTGTAATCCCTTCTGTTTCTGTTTGATTCATGGTGAAACAGTGAAATCTATTTCTTTCCTTTCTATCTTCTCCTCGCCTTCCTCCCTCTCTATCTATATTTCTTCACCTTTCCCTGCTGCCCGCATCCGACTTTCTAAACAGCCGCCATGGAGCTCAGACTGAACTACGGGCATGCGCTCGCCGCAGCCCAGATTGCAGCAGCAGTTCAGATAATAGCCTCCCAACCGTCAGAACCACTGCAGGATGTTCTCGGCTCTTTGACCTCTACGTGGGATCCCCTGGCCTGCATTTCTTCTTTGAAGAATCAAGAACCGCCTGTAGAGCGGGATGAAGAATTGCCTACCACTTGAAGGGCAGGAGATAAAGAGAATGACAAGAGAAGAGAATGGAAAAACTTATGATTGAACCAAAAACTTATGATTGACAAACGGGCGCCTCGCCAAAATTCCGGAGAAGTCAAAGCGCTTGAACTCCTCGCCACTCCCGTTCCGTGCAGCTTCTTTACGGGAGAGATCATTTTCCAACACGGGAGATAACGAGAATGACAGGAAAGAAGATACTGAAAACTTATGATTGAATCAAAAGGAGTACAGGATACATATCAGGGAGAGAATTCCCGTTCTTAAATAGAAAAACACAAGGGTGAAACGACGCTACGATAATCACTGCTTGGCACGTCTGTTGATAAACCGACGCCTCGCCACTCCCTTTCCAGAGAAGCCAAAACGCTGCAACGTCGTGTAGCTTCAATGCCAGAGCGAATGGTGAGATCATTTTCCAACATTCTTCACCTCCGTGCTCCTCGTCTTACCTCAAGTGTGTCTGTTCAAACCCGTCATTTGCTCCGACTGGAGTGGCTCAATCCAGGCGTTGAGCATAGCATCCCTTGTCCAAGTTCTGCTCCTCTATCTATACCTCACAGTCGCCCAGGCTGCCTCATTACTATATTTCGCCCTCTTCTTTGCAGGCATGCTGGCAGTTCATATCGCCAAGACACTTCTCATATCCAAGCTTGGCCGGGTTCTTCTTCGCGATGCTTCAGATGATGATCGTATAAGAGATGGTGAGGAACGTCATGGTAAACTCGATCAAACGGTTCAGCACGTTGCACCTGGCCGGAGCATTTGAATTCCCTGCTCTTACTTTTTTACCGTCTCCTAGTCCGGGACAGAAATCTCACTAGATTACTGCTTCACTCACACTCTCGTTCATTATTTGCATGGAAGACTTGATGGCCGCGAACGGCAAAAATGAGTCTACGGGCCAGCTCGGGATTCGGTGGAAATTCGTGTCCATCATTTATAGAGAAAGTCTGAATTTCATTGATTCTTCGTGGAGTATCGATCATATAATGATGTCAGAGGATACTGTTTTGCCCTCATATAATGGTGTTTCTTTCACTCGATAAATTTCTGATTCCTCACATAGTTCCCTCTCTCTCTAGTAACTTGGTATCTCTCTCTGTCACTTGCTCAGTCTCTTCTGCCTTCTATGAATGGATGGAAGTAGAAGTAGATGCATGGATGACAAGTTCATGGAGGTTTCAATTCACTGTGATATTCTGTTGGTCTAAACAATACAGCGCCACGCAATGCCTTGCCCACGATCGGGGCTGATCATTGATTGGGCTCCAGTGAGCCTTGCCCTACGTGAGGCATAGAGCCGGTGCCCCTTGGCAAGCCCCAACATTGAAGCATAATTCATGGAAAAGAAAACTTGGGATCTTGAGAAGGAATAATTTCACACGGCGATCACCCCTCATGTGGCTGAATGCTTCTCACCTGTTCAATCCATGTTCAGGATCAAATCATACTTTATCAAGATAAATTTTAATGCAAAATAAAGAACAAGATAACAACATTCAAAAGGGCCATATATGGATGTTGCTAGGGATTAATAGATGACACATTCTAGGCCATTTTTAACCAATATGAATTTTGTTTTGGATAATTTTTTTTAGAATAAAACGGAGATAACCCTTTAATTTAGGACTAAGGGAAAGTGTAAGATAAAGATCCGAATTTTTGCACGAACAAAAATAGTATCATAAATCTGCAAAATTGGATCACTAAAGGGATTCAAAAGCATCTTCAATATCACCTTAGATCCACATCTGTAACTTTATCAGTGAGTGGATACGGGAAAAACAACGAAGCAGAGGAGCATGCAGAATCCAAATAATGATCTTACTCTCCGCATAAAAATCAATCTCTCTCTCTTTCATTATCTATCTCTCTTTTGCCATATTTTTCTCGCCACTTACTGTCTATAGATGGGAGGAAAATAACATCCAACTGTTGAGGATGGGGAAAACTTGGAGAATTTTATAATATAGAGTCGAAAGAAAATTTTGATTCACTCAACCCCTTGATATCCATCTTGCGGCCTAAACTTTTTCCATATTATTTGAGAGGGAAATTGAAGAGGGAAAGGAGAAAGAGATATTAATGGAGAGAGAAAGAGAGAGGAAAAACAGAGAGGGCGAGAACCAAAGAGCGCGAGAAAGGAGTGGAGAGGAAAATGAGCGACAGGGAGGGTTAGTGAAGGTGGCTGGAGAAAGAGAGAGAGACAGAGAGAGAAAGGTCGGGAGAGACCAAAAGGAAGAGAGGTAGAGGGAAGGAATCCGGTGTTATAAAGCGAGGAAGACAGTGAACGAGCAAGCGAGAGAGAGAGAGAGAGAGAGAGAGAGAGGGAGGGAGGGAGAGAGAGGGAGGGAGGGAGGGAGAGAGAGACAGAGACAGAGACAGAGACAGAGAGAAAGAGGGAGATAAAGGAAGAGAGCTCTAGAGAGGGAGATAAAGGGAGGGCTCTAGAGAGGGAGATGAAGGAAGAGGGAGAGAGTGTGAGAGAATTAGAGAGAGGGAGAGAAACTGAGAGGGAGGAGAGAGAGAGAAAGATATAGAGCAAGGTAGAGAGACAGACAGAGACAGCGACAGTAAGAGAGAGAGTGAGAGATAGAGAGAGAGGGGAAGAGTCAGAGTTTGAGTGCGAGTGAGAGAGAGAGAGAGTTTACCATGACCTTTATGTTGTGCGTACGACTTTTGTTGCCATCAGATCAAACCTAGATCCCTGATTTCAGAAGAAAGAACTTTGAAAAAGCACCAGCTGTGTTATCTGAAATCCCAGGTGGAGAACTACGTAGCATAGAGTTTCTATCAGTTCATCCTCACGTCGATAGAGTTTCTACTGTCTGATCCTGAAAATCTTTAGCTGAGTCTTATCCTGATTCAAATATCGATGTAATTGTTTGGACTCTTTAAAAACGAATAGATGCCGCCCGCAAATATCCCTAGAATTACGATAAGTAAAATAGCTTATTCAGAATTATCCCTACTCGTCTAAATTATCCAAACTGTAAACGATAAATACCTCACCCAAGACCGATTCATGTCAGTCAGATTATCTACCCGTCTGGACGGACGTCTGCTTTTCCGATCAACAATGGCCAGAGGCAAAAATGCAAATGAACTATTTTTACATCAAACAGTGAGTTTTCTAACAGGTTCTCTCTTCTGAATGATCTATAAAACATGATGAATTGAGTCGATGTTTCTATATTTAGCGATCTACCCTCACTCATCCTTGGTTCTTACTCCCCGCCAACTCAATACCAGCGTAGATCAATCGTTTTCCCTTCTTTCCTGTTCATCAAAATAGGGTATCCGTGATATATTCACGGATGCGCATGCCCTCATCGTTTGAAAAAAACCAGCTGCAGGTATTGTTAAATGCTAATGGTCAGGTGACATCCTAAGCTTCTGCGTAGTCTCAAAACCACCTTCTTCTCCCTACTTTCGGTGTCTTTCAACGTAGCCGCCCTGGAGCTTAAACTGAACTACGGATATGTGCTTGCTGCTGTCCAGATCGCGGTAACGGTCCAGATAATAGTCTCCCCTCCATCGGCACCCTCAGCCTACTCTTCTTATTCAGCGTCATGCTCGTCTCTCGGACATCTCCGCTGCCCTCTCCGGCGTCTCCACCGCCGCCTTCCGTCACAAACCACCACCGGAGCCAAATTTTCAACATAAAAGATGAATGAATGGTAATGATAATGACACATGAGGGGACTCATGATGAATGGATAGGGATGTATGATGAGAGATGCATCATGCATATATAATGGACGAATGAATGGCGGTGTATAAGCTTGAGCCACCTGATACCGAACCGAAAGTTAGCCATGGTATGACCAAACCAAAGAAAACTGTACCGAACACTGGTACCATCCTTCCCAAGTTCAGTCCAGAGATTTGCGCACGGTTCGGTTCGGTTTTTCCATGCACGTCGCACGCGGGTCTACGCGGCGCGGTTCAGTTTGTGCGCCTCCTTTCTCTTCATTTTGATCTTGCCCCATTTACGCAGCCGCCACCTCCGCGAGTGCCTCCTCCTCTTCCCCCTCCGCCGCCGCCTCTGCTGCCGCCGCTGCCATATCCTCCTCCACCTCTGCCTCTGTCTCCTCCTTCCTCTTCCTCCGCCTCCACCTCCGCGGCCGCTGCCGCTTCCTCCTCTTGCTCCACGCTCAACCAAAGCCTTTCAGCTGCCAGAGATACCTCAATCTAACAGCAATTTAACACTAATAGCAAAAGTAACACGATGTACCTTAATCTTGGTGGATCCCAAGTTCACTACAGTTCGCTCAAGGTCTCTCTTCCTGCTAATGTTAGCTCAAGAAACCCAGCACCTAACCTCTGCCAGTCCCCGGCAACGGCATGAATCCTTCGTTTAACAGTGAGTTTAGGATGTGGTAGCTAAACCCTGCAATCTTTGGGGGATCGTCTTCATCCTCTTGCATTGGTAAATTCCGAGTTTTTGAAGGCGTGGCATTGCTCCATCTTCAACAATCATTCTCTCCAGCTGCTCGAGGCCGCATAGATCTAGTTTCTCCAGCTGCTTGAACCCGTCTCCACAAAATTTCATCTCTTCCCCCCAATGGTACGGATCAAGTATCAATATGAGGAACCTCAGTTCAGAGAGCTGGCCAAGAGAAGGCAATGGATCCCGGTGGAGATCAGTTCTATCAAGCTCAAGATAGGTGAGACCCTCAGGCCACCCGTAGTTGAGCTCGAATCCCTCACGCTCAAGAGAGGAGAGATCTCTAAGCGACCCTGGAATATCCTCAGGTCTCACTTTCTCAGGAAATGTGCTCTTGATTGGCCCCCGTAGCGCTAATGCACGGAGTAGATGGAGGCCGGAGAGTGTCAATGCTGTCCACGGGATCGACGAGCCGTCGAGTCTCAAAATCTTGAGGCGCGAAAATTGGGGCAAATTTAAAGAGAGCGCCGCATGATTACATGGAGAGATGGACCATATGTACAGAGTCTGGATATCCTTCATCTTCTGCAAGCTGCCATCCATCCAGTCACCGGCCTTTGCACAAGACAAAACCTGAAGAGATCTCCAGCTGCATTTGACCATATTAGGAAGCGATGCACGATTTGGAAAAAAAACCTGCCGGAGAGTTTCTATCTCCCACACAGCGCTTGTCATTCGCGAGATCTGCGTCTGTCCGACATTGAGAAACTGCAAGCGAGTTAGGTTTTTTATTGTCTCCGGGAGGGACTCTATATCTGTGTCCTGCAAGTCTAGGTAGCGCAGATTGACGAGGCCTCCGATCTCCTTGGGCAGCACCTTGAGGTTTTTTGCCCATCGCAGGTCGATCACTCTGATCAGCTTCAGCCCCCAAACAGAGAGATTCATGGCTGAATCAGAGCGGAAGTTGAAGCCTAGCAAGACCCGCAGATGCGGAGCAGACTTGAGCTGGGAGATGATCTCATCTGGTTCAGCAATTACAGAGAGGCGCCGAAGGGACTCTGGCCGGAGAGGTCTCCTCCCCTGGTACACTGACATGAAGTCGATTTGTTTCGCCTCTGAAATGCATAGCTCGCGGAGGAGATCGTGTACCCTACAGAGAATGAGGGGGTTCCGCCAGGCGATGTCGACAGGGACCCGCGAGACGACGTGAACCAAGGATCTTTCTATGAGCTTTTCCAGCTGGATTTCTGCCGTCTCTTCCAGCGTCAGCCCATCTCCTCTCTCCGCTATGAAGCCATCTGCAATCCACAGCCTGATCAGCCGATCAGACTCTATCTCGAAGTCCTCGGGGAAGGCGCAGAGGTAGAGGAAGCACCATTTTAGATCGTACGGCAGGTCTGCATAACTCAGGCCCAGGATTCTCATGCAGTTCTGGCCTTCGTCTTCGTATTGCCAGACCATGATTCCGGACACCTTCTCATGCAGTTCTGACCGTTGACCAACGCAAGCGGCAAGCCGCCACATTTGGCAGCCATCTGCTCTCCCAACTCCTTGAGCCTCCCCGTGCAGGCACTCCTTTCCTCCTCTCTGGGGATCGCCTTTCTAAGGAAGAGGCCCCAGCTTTCCTCCTGGTTAAGGAATCGGAGTTCGTAGGCTCGGGTGGCTTGATCTGGATCTGCCGCGTCGGCGACTTCACGATTTCGCGTGGTGATGAGCACCTTACTTCCATTACCTTCGTCTGGGAGATGCTTCCCAAAGATCTGCCAGACTTCGCCGTCCCACACGTCGTCCATGACGATCAGGTAGGTCTTCCCCAGGAGCGACTCGTGCAGGCAGGACTCCAGCCTGGTCTTCTCCATCCTCTCGAATTCCTTGCTTCTTCCCGAGGAGATCTGGCGAAGCAAATCCTTGAGAAGCTTCACGTCCTTGTAATCCTGGGAAACATCAATCCAGAATGCGCAGCCAAAGCGATTGTGTATGCGGGGATCTTTGAACACCTTCTTGGCCAGGGTAGTCTTCCCCAGGCCTCCCATCCCTACGATCGAGATCACCGACCGCCGCTTTTCCTTCTTTGGGTGGAGGAGATGCAGAATAGCTTCCATCTCATCTTCCATGCGAACGACATGGAAGGAGTCCGAGGCGTGAAGAGCGACGGCCCTCCGTCGCGCAATCGCCTCGTCGACTTCGCTCCTTTCCCGCCGATCATCGGGGAGAGCTGTGATTCCGTATCCGGCCGCGCTCTCCCTGATAATGGTAATCCTGCGCTTGAGCCCTTCGATCTTATTCCCAAAATTATGGCGACGGATCAGAGCGCCGGGCATCAACTTGCTGAAGAAGCCGCGGCGCCGGCTTGGCTCAGATCCTTGGATGACGATGGATTCGATCAGATCTTCAGCGTCGTGTGCGGCTTTCCTGACAAGTTTCACCCAGTTTTGGACCAATTTGTTCCCGCCACGTGCCTTGGCATCCGCGTCTTGCAAGAAGCTCTCCATCCATGTGAGCTCTTGCTTCAGATCTTCGGCTTGCTGCCCGACGCTCCCCAGGAAGAAAGCTTCGTTGATGATGGCGTCGCCGATTTTCCGTATGGCATAGCTGACGACAGCGTCAGCCATGGATTCCCCACTTCGCAGGGAGGAAGTCCTGACTGGCTCTTCGTGGCGTAGGCGGTAGAATATTTACGATAAAACGATGATAATGCTGATTCGTTTTCACCTTCCTTACTTTTTCTAAGCGAAATTTGCTGTTTAACCCCCAAATTCTTTTAGAACCCTAATTGCTCTTCTAATTTTCATCTGATTTTCAATCATAATTTCTTATATGATACATTTCAAATCCTAGTTTTTTCGCTGACCATAATTTCTTTTAAAAATCTAATTTTTTCTAATTTTCATATCTTTCCTAACCTATTTCTTTACAGTCCTTAATTTTTTTTCAGTCTGTGACTTCTTCTCTAGCCCTAATTTTCCTCTCTAAACATCAAATGATTTCGAATCCTAATTTCTGATATTTTTAATTTCTCCTATCCGTAAGTTCATATTTTATTTTTAATATTTTAATTTTCCGCTAGCAAAAATTCATTTATCATAAAATAGCAATTTTATTAAAATTGCCCTCACATTTCACATTTTTCTGCAGGCAAGATTTTAAAATCTATTAAAATCAATAGTGTATCCAAGAAATATGCGAAAATAATAATGTTAGAAATGCATGCTTTATGGAAGAGATAAAAAAACTTCGCATCTTTGATGGAGATTGTGATTACCTCCAATATCATATTGTTTTTTGTAAATTTTTATCTTACATATGTAAAATCATTATCTTTATGGTTCTCTGCATAGCTCTCACTATCTTCATCTCTCTCTCTCTCTCTCTCTGTGTCTCTCTCTAGCTTTGCCTTTCACTAATTCATGTTCTTCTTTCAAACAAGAATTGGGTACATGGGCTTTTTTTTGGACCATAGATCAGATGGGTAAATGACAATTGCCTCTACTTGAAGATTTTACAGTCCTCTACACCCTAGAGAAAGAATTTCAATGACAAAACTTCTGCATCAGTGCACCATTGCTAAAAATCTTGCACACCAACGGATGATAGAGAATTTCTCATGATGCCCCTGGTTAGTTTAGTCCAAATCTTCAAACCCATGAGAAATTCTCACTCTAACTCTTTCTCCATTAAAGTGAAGGTACTTAAATTTCTTTTGGTACTTCCTAAAGAGCAGCTGCCGGTTGTCCTCTTGGCCAAGGCTCTGGAATGCCTTTCCTATTCTCCTCACCGTGTCCTCATCTGGTTTTACCCCGAGTTCTTCCATATCCGCAAAAACCTGACATTTTTCAATCACATCAATCAAAACAGCCAAAGAGAAAATATGGGAGAGAGAGAGTAGCAGAGAGTAACAGTGGATGTGTGTGAGAGAGAAGCAGATATGCAGAGCAGGAGAAAGGGCAGCTGGGAGGAGACAGAGTTAGAAAGAGAACTACATATACGCATGTAGAGAGAGAGTGACTCACATAGCTCTCTCTCTCTATACATATCAAGAGCGTCATAGGGAGAACAATATAGAGAGAGAAAATCATAGAGGACAGAATATATGTATAAATAGAGAAAGTCATAGAGAGAATAATCTATATATATAGAGAGAGAGCAACTATGTATAAACAGTGAAAGAGATATAGAGAGCAATATATCTCTTACTCTCTATAAAGACGTGCCTGTGTACACACACACACATATATGGAGAGAGAGAGCTAAACAGAGGTGGGGAGAGGCCAGGAGAGTAATGGACTGACTGACATAGCAAGTGAGTTAGAGAGAGATGCAAGATGAGAAAGATGTAAATATGACTTCTGAGCTGGGAATCAACTACCTCTAAGATCTTCACCGAAAAATGGTGGTGCTCGTACAAGGAGATCATTCTAGAGAAAAGTCGTCTAGAGATTGAGCGAGAATGGGTCTCCAGCAATCTATGCCAGACATCTTCTGCCTCATCGACTCTTCCCTCCATATCCAATGCCAAAAAAAACAAATCATAAGTTCCCATTGTCATCACTTGCCCCTTGCTCATTAGCCACTTAACCACCTACATCAAATTACTTTCTTGATTGAGTAATCTCAACAATCTAGAATCTTGTTTAAGCCAAAAAGATTTTAGCCAAAAACAACTTGCCAAAGGAAATTTTTTCAATAATGGATGCATTATCCACATGAACACCAAATAGATTCAGTAAAATAAGAGATGAATTATGCATAAGAATCTCAAATGGATTCAGTAAAATGGGATATGAATTATGCATAAGAAACCCAAATGGGTTCAGTAAAATAAGAGATGAATTATGCAGACGAATCCCAAATAGATTCAGTAAAATAAGAGATGAATTATGCATAAGAATCCCAAACGGATTCGGTATGATAAGAGATGAATTATGCACAAGGATCCCAAATAGATTCAGTAAAATAAGAGATAAATTTTGCATAAGAATCTCAAATAGATTCAGTAAAATAAGAGATGATTTATGCATAAGATCCCCAAATAATTCAGTAAAATAAGAGATAAATTTTGCATAAGAATCACAAAGAAATTCAGTAAAATTTGTGATAGGTTATCAGATTGTGGTTAATATATAGAAATTTATTTCTTACTTGTATTATCCGCAGCCACTGATTCCTCCTACGTAAAATCTCCAACCCTTTTGCTGCTGCAATTACTGGAAATTCAGCCTCGAAGGCTATCCATTTATCTAAAGCGTCATAGACTGCTTCTTTTTCATTTGGAAGTTGTGAGGCCTGATTGAAAAACTGTGGTAAGTAATCTCCATTAATGCAAATAGATATAAGAGAAGAAGGATAATGATCCGATGGTGCAAAATGTGGAAATTTGGAAATAAAACGAGAGTCTTTTTTCTCTCTCCAAAGACTTCAAACGGATTTCATCTTCAAGAACCCAATTAATTTTGCATTTCTTTTTGACCTTCCAACTGTTACAAATATGTTTGCTCTTTTTCTTTTTCAAAAAATAAAAATATGTTTGCTCTTTTTATCACTACATATGTGACAAGGTTTTCATTTTCAAAACAAAAATTCATTGCTCCTTTTTTCTGTTCTTCTTTCTCCCTCCACGTACACAAATGTGTTTCATTTTCTGAAAATAATGGGATTTGTAGCTCTTTTCTTTCTCCATCTACGTACACAAATGTGTTTCATTCTCTGAAAATAATGGGCTTTGTAGCGATTTTCTTTCTCCCTATACGTACATGAAATGTGGGTGCCTTATCCTGGAAAAGAAAGAACAAGAATTTTATCTCTTAACACACAAAATCAGTATTGTCCTCTGAGTGCACTTGAATTTTTTGCTCCTTTCTCCCTTGATGAATACTTATCGGGTTTTGTTTCACCCAAATTGAAGAAATTCCCAAGAAACGAACACCATACAAGAACAGAGAACTGAATTGTAAGAATAATGCTAATAAACATTATCTCTCTCCGCACACAAATGTTTCCCTCCCCCTCTCTCTCTCAGACACACTCTTCAACATTAATTAGACTTCTAAATATCAGCAATTGGGCTTTCTATGATAAAGTTAACTCACTAAATTTACCATCAGTCGTCCTAATTAATTGATATAACCGAAAATTAAACTGCATTTCAACACAACTAAATGGAAAAAAACAAAGTATACTCACTAAATTTGAACAAGATCGAGAGATTTCTGCGTAATGATTTTACTCACTAAATTTACCATCCTACCCCCTATAATCAATTGAGATTTGCAGAAGATTAAAAAAAATTAGAGAAAATAAAGTACACCAGGATCAAAAACTCATAATTTGAACAAGATCAAAGCGTTCAGTCCAGAAAATTTACCCGCCTAGTCTACCATCCCACCTCCTAATTAATTGAGAGGTACAATGATTAAGCTGCATTTCAACGACTAAATAACAGCAAATCAAGTATACAAGATTTGAAAACCCAGAATTCGAACAAGATCAAGTGCTTTCTGCCAAGAAATATTACTCAGTAAATGTACGATCGTTTCTCCTAATTAATTGGATATGCAGAAGACTACACTGCATTTCAGTAATTCAATTGCATAAAATGAATAAATTATTAAAATATAACACACATGATCCGAAAAATAAAAGAAGAATTTTCTGCTCACTAAATTAATCGAGATAAGAGAAGATTACACTGGATGTTCAACAACTAAATGGCAGAAAATGAAGATTAAGAGCTTTCTGCTCAGAAAGTTTACTCACTTAATTTACCATTATTCCTCCCAATTAATTGAGATATGTAGAAGATTACACTACATTTTCAACGACTAATCAGGAGAAAATGAAGTATATTAGGATCAAGAACTCACATTCCAAACAAGACTAAGAGCTTTCTGCCCAGAAATTTTACTCACTAAATTGGGCATCATTCCTCCCAATTCATTGAGATATGCAGAAGTTTACTCTGCATTTTCAACGACTAATGAGGAGAAAATAAGTTGATCAGGATCAAGAGCTCAGAATTCGAACAACACCAAAAGGTTTCTGCCCAGAAAGTTTACTCACTAAATTTACCATCATTCCTCCAAACTTATTGAGATATGCAGAATATTACACTGCATTTCAACGCATAATGGACATAAAATAAAGAATACTATGATTAAAAAAACTCACAATTCGAACAAGATTAAGAGCTTTCTGCCCAGACCCAGCCGGATCTCTCCTCATCCACAGATGATGTTCTTTCTTCCCGGGTTTCCCCTTTTCCCTCCTACAAATATTTATTCATCCTTATAGGTGATTTCGCTGATCAGATTGTTGAGATTTTATCGTCGATGTGTGCAGATCAGAGTGCCAATCATGATTGGGTTGTTGATCAACGGCCATCTTAGAGCTTGATCGTTAATAAAATCAATCAGAGGTGCCATGATATGGCTCAAAGGATCTCCTGAATCGATCATTTCCGATCGTCATTCATCACAGTGATCTGATAGTAGGCATTCGTCGTTCCAAACGTTTTCTCCCTAATATCCTCAAAATTAAAATACCAAAAGCTCTTCACCCCTTGCTCTTGATAAAGTCCCCTGTTGCATACATCCTGACGCGACATTCATATTCTTCTTCTTGTAGCTTCAAAGACTCACCTCTTAGATAGAGAGGTAGCGTCGCTCTCAATTCTGAGTGCGTGCTTATAGCAGCACCCGGGAAGAAGACGATAAAACCCACCAGCGCAGCGGGCAGTGAGCAATGCAAGCTGGCTTGGATTTTGGGTACTCGGACTGCAATCTAAGATTAAGAGGAAACTCCAATTCTCTCAGAAATTCCATTTTAAACATAACTTCAAAACATGACTTCAGCAAATCCAATTATATGAACTAGTTTGTCCATCGCGATGAGCAGAAGACTCCAGTCTTGTTGTTTCCCTTTCACCTGCCATTTGGCAACCGTGATTGAAATTCGATTCTGATCAAGTCGTTTATTGGATCAAATCGTTGATCATGATTCCAAAGTTCAAGTTGCGTTACGATCGTCGATCAAGTCGAAGATCATCGGTCAAATCAATGACTGTCTATCGCATGCTTGATTTCAGTCTAACTGAGTTCTGCGGCCATGGTAGCGGTGGCGGCGGCGATGGCTGTTACGACGGCAGCAGTAAAGATCGCCGTCATTTCTTAAAAATTTTAGAACTTTTATTATTATTTTTATTGCCCGAACTAGATCAGATAACGTCGGATTCAATCGTCGACTTATCTGACCTCGCTCACGATTTTCAAAACAATGGTCAATTTGATTTTTATTTTTGTCGATCCGAATCGTTTGATCATGATCGCTGAACCTAACAATTTGATTATTCGTGTACATTTCCAATGTTGCCATCAAGAAGTGCCTGAACTTGCACCAAAGTTGTCATCGTCTTCACCGTCAAAAACCCTAGACGACTCTCCCCCTTCAGAGAAGGCCAATAATGGCCTAGACACAGCATGAACCTTCCCCTTTTGACGAACTCCATCAACCCCTCTCACATCTCCATGTTCCTCTTCAGAGAGCTCCCCATCATCGCTCATGCGGCTCATCCTCTGAAATATCATAGCCCTGCAACAGCAAAGAAGAAGACCAACCAGCAAGACGAACAAGTACAAAGATACCCACACGTAGAAAGTCCATTTCCAGCTATAAGCCAGATCCTTCCCCCTCGGAAGCTTCGAATTGACGTGGACCTCCACAGAGTAAATCTCAGGAATATCCCTGGTCCCTGCCCTAGGTTTTACAGTGACTCTCATCCCCTCCGTTCTAGGGTTTCTCTCTCTATACTCCATCGTTGAAAGTATAACCTTCTGCGCCTGGCTCACTATCCTAAAGGGAAAGCTCCTGAACCTGAGCATGCATGGTTGGGATGACGACATCAGCACAGTCCCATTTGATGACGTCAGCAGAATTTCTACTTGGAAGACGCCGAGATGGAGATTGAAAGGAGACTCCAGGAGGATCATGATGAGGGAGACCTTGAAGGTGTGGGCCATGGGAATAGAGAGGGACACTGAAGCGCTCGGATGGCTTTCTGTGTAGTCGAGGTAGAGAGGTTGACGTAAGCAGAAGGGCTCCTCCCGCCATAGCCAGAGAAGTCCGGAGCTGAGCGTCAGCGCCGCGACCATGATGGCGGAGAGGAGGAGGCAGACGTGGACGGAGGAGGAGAGAAGATTGAGCAGATCGTATACAGATTTGGACTCCATTGTTAGGATTTATTTAGGGTTTAGGGTTTCCTATATGAATCCGCATGGAGCAGCTCTGAAGAGAATAGACACGTGGCAATCTAGGTCCTCCGTAACGAACACGTAGCTAGAGGGTAGTTTCATGGCCGTCGTCTACAAAAAATCTACGGCTTTATGTTCATTTAGGATTTTAGGGTTGGATGCTATTCCATTTTCTTTAGAGGCAACGATGTATGAGGATGATGATACATATCATATTAATTGATAATGATGTATGAGGATGATGATACATAAATATGTAATATTATAAATATGTGAATGATACCTTGTAGCATAATACTAAATTAGTGATTAGCATAATATTAAAAAAAATTATGATGATGATTGTATGATTATAGTGATGAAGTCCAATGATGATGACAGATGTTATCGATGATATTGATGATGATGATGATGATGATACATGTTACCAATGATATCTGATGATGACATAGGTTTCTGTTGTTGCTGTTGATGATAATGATGTTGCTTCAATTGATAAATGCTGATATTAATGCTAATGAAGGAGATAAGAACGATTATGATGATGATAAATGATGATGATGAACAATGAAGAGTAAGAAATTAATAGAGATAGAGGAGAGAGATTGAGAAAGAAATTGCAAGAGGGATTGATAAAGAGGGCTTAGAGAGATAGAGAAGGAAATTGATAGTGAGATTGAGGGATGAATTCGGAGGAGGGATTGAAAGGAGATTGGTGGAAGAAAACATGGACTTTAATCTTATAAAATTTTCAGCTTCTTTTAGAACAGTTAGAACCTTTGGAACCTGCTCTATCGCCTTCTTCGTCATCATGAACCCATCGATAACTCATCCCTCAGGTCATACCTCACCATTTGTTGGATTATTGTCGGAAGGATGAGTGCCTATGGGCAGGATAATGCCATGTTCTTGGAGGAGGGCTATGAGGAGAAGCCTACATGCCCCTTTATTGTGTCTTCCACACTCTCGATGATTTTTTTCTTTTTTAATTATGCAGATTCAAGTCAAATAATGGGAGCCCTATACTCTCAATCAAGTAAGAAAGAAAATCAAAATGGAATCACAAAGGAAATAAGTATATAAAAATTAATATACACATAGTAGAGCAACACCACTTTCATTACATCTATGCCATGCTCGGACATTCAATATTTCTCATTCATCGAAATGAGGTTAGAAACCAGACATTAAGCTATATGCCTAGTGAAAGAACATAAAATGATTGAATCTTAATGTGATGATCATGAAACACGAGAGGAAAAAATGTAAAGAAATAAAAAGAGAGATGGATTGAGAAATAAATTTGAAGATCGAAAGAAGAGATTGTGATCAAGATATTGATAGCGATATTAGGATAAGGATATAAATATAGTTCGAAGATGTCGGAATTGAAATTACATACCATGTTGAGGATTATTGTCGTGAAAAAAACATTTAGAGTGGACCCTGGCATGCTGCTAGTGTCCCTTTGTCACACAAAGAGTAGCAGTTTCAAAGATTTCTAGTTTAGTATTTAAATGGGTATGGTTATTTGTGGATCTATGAAAAGGAGATGTTTCGAGGGGCTGGCACAACCATGCTTACCATGTTGGGAGTATCAATTTTTAGTCTATGTGGATGATATTTTGAGCACTAGATAATGGCAAAAGACTATATATTTTCTGTAATATATTTGATATTTATAGGGGATTGAGTGTGCATATCATTCATGGTTAGATGGTTCTCAACTAGCGCAAGTATGTGCTACATCTCTTGAGAAAATCACCATGTGTGTTTTAGGCCAGAAATATTCAAGGCTAATGATTACTATAATTTCTCTCTCTCTCTCTCTCTCTCTCTCTCTCTCTCTCTCTCTCTCTCTCTCTCTCTCTCTCTCTCTCTCTCTCTCTCTCTCTCTCTCTCTCTCTCTCTCTCTCTCTCTCCCTCTCTCTCTCTCTTATATAAGGTATCTGCCTCCTTTAGAAGCATTTAAGGGTATCTCCCTTTAGAGTTGACCTTGATTCACCACAATGACAAAACATGTTAGTTAATTTACTGAATTAAACATATATTTGACATTTAAGCTGAAGAATGTGGAAAGGTGGAAGTAGATAATGGGCAAATTGGGGCCATGAGCCTAAGAATTATATTTAAAAAATTTCTAATGGTTGAATTTGATAATCACATATCACTAAAATATAGTGTCCAAGTTGAAATGTAGCTTCATATAGAAATTTCCAAACCCTTGAGTTATTTTATCATTACATCATGCTCTTGACACCATACATCAATGTTTTATTATGCAAGTTAGGTACAATTGACATGTTGGAACAGTTTATTCTATTACTCTAGTCAATCTAGGCTAAAAATAGCTCAAAAGTTTCAACAAATCAAGAATGACAATGAACATTGCACATCAAATGTTCATAGTCATTTTATTGACATAAGATGGTTATAAAGCATAAATTTTTAGGGTTCATATAAGACATGATTTACTTAGAAATATTAATGATAGAGACCTATGAAATTTCTAAATGTTTCAAAAATTAGAAAGAAGGATCAATCTATCAGATATTTGAATAAAAAATCATGAATTGAATTTTTGATATGAGAAATCATCCGGCGGGCTTTTTTATGAAGACCTAAAAAGGATAAATTTTGACATCATATAATTAAAAAATATAACCGGGAAAAGTATTATGCTGAAGTCATGACACTTTGGGAGTCATTTTTTCACCTTTCTCCATCAAACTATTAATCTCCAGAGGTTTTCTTTTAAACATTTAACCACTCTTTATTGAATGATAAAAATGTGTTTCACTGGTGTGATGAGGGTCTTCAAATTTTGTAAATAAGTAGAATATGATCACATTAACCACTAGAACAGTTTGAAATTAGATGATCCTTCATTAACCATGTCCATCCTTTTTCGCATCATGTGATGTTTAATTAGATCTTTATCTATGATCTCTTTATCAATATATTTCTTAGAAAAACAGTGATATATCAATTTTCCTTGGCATTAATTTATTATAAATGTTTGTCATTTGATCAAGAAAGTACTTTACTTTCTTAAAATATTATCTTTACTATTTATAAACCGGTTCCTTTACAAATTCACGATTCTTTCTCATTAATTTTTAGAAATTGGAGTATAAAAAAACATGCATCAAGAAGTATCTAATCTTAGAAAAAAAATCTGCTTAAAGAAGAAAATTAGATTTTTTTTTTCTTTGCTTGTGAATGATGGGTGAAACCAATAAATGCTTTGCTAAATGGACATACGATGAACATGTGCTCTCTTCCTATAAATGGTAAGCACAAGATCATAGTTTTATCTAGGTTTTAAAACTTGGCTGTTAAATTGTTGTTGAAATAATTCTTCTTCTTTTTTTGCTAAATAAATGTCTCATGTAGCAACAATCAATTCTGATGTAGTAGAAAATAGGGAATGGTAACCTGATTCATTCACGAGATCATGGCCGAAAATTGGATGGTTGATGGATTGAATCAATCAATCAATGGAGTCATGATCAGATCAATGTCAGCGATCAGATTGCCATTAATCAAGGTCGTAATTAATCATAGAACCTCGATCGATCAGAAGTTCTATGATCGCCGATCAGATAATCATAGAAACAGATCGGATGTTCTGCATCGATCATGCAAGATCATAGTTATCATCTCGGCCATAAAGGGCACGGATAAACGATGTTTTCCTCTCGACAAAACGGACGGTCAAGATGTACACGGTAGCAAGCTGAAACCTCGTGATCGATAGATACGTGTTGGCTTTATCTTTCCCCAGGACCATCCAATCGGTAGAATTTATTCATGTGACTGCATATTCAGCCAGGTGTCATCGTTTAGGGTTGCAACTTGCATGCAAGCAATCGCTTTCAAGCAAGTATCAAAGGCCAGAAGACTTCAGTAATGATGCATGTTTTTGCCCTTTAAGCAGACAAATCCGAGCAGACTTTTCCACTGTCACCATGGAGTTATGGCGATCAAAAAGATCGCCTCATCAGTGCACCGCCTCTCTCTCTCTCTCTCTCTCTCTCTCTCTCTCTCTCTCTCTCTCTCTCTCTTTATTGGCGTGAAATTCTTCATAACGGTGCATAATCCCCAGGATGGTATAGTAATTTCATGGGTTTTGATCTTCTGCTTTAAGAAATACATGTAGAGGCCGAGAGAGAAAGCTTAGCCGCAAAGGCACATTATTGATCAATGAGTAGATAAAGCACTACAGGGCTGTGTAGTAATTTCATGGGTTTGGTATGGGTTTCAGGTTTTTATGCTTCAAAGGACTGTTAGAATAGAAAGAGAAGATGCCGCTACAAAGGCAAGTCGGTGGAGCACTCTGGCTATCCGGAGAACAGTTCTAGAAGATAATAGCAGCATGGCGTCTGATCAAAAAGGATTCTGAAGTATAAGACGATGATGGTGATGGAAGATGAGCTGTTCATATCCTATACAAAATCAAAATGGGGAAGAAAGAAGAGAACAATTTATCTCTGCAGTTGGGTGTGGAAGATATGATGTGATCATGGCCGAGATAGAAAACAGATCTAATGTTCGATGAAGCATTTCCTCTCTACCGGATTTCCATCTCTCTCCTCTCATCTAATGCCGCATACCCTATCTTCTTCTTCCTCTTCCAACTCCTCTTCCTCATCGCAATCTTCTGCAACATGGGCATCCGAACAGACGATGAAGAACATCATCGTGATCAGTGATCATCATTATGATCATCGAGATCAGCATGCAGATGGGCAAGCATCATCATCCACCATCATAGGGATTACCAGGTTTGAAGGCATGGATCTTCTGGGAATCATGGGATCCTTTCTTCTCTTCCCTGATGAAGGAGGAACCGAAGAACCCATTTTTCTAGAGAGAGACAACTCATCTCTGCAGAATCAGATGCTCTGCCCTAGAAGAAGATAAAGAAAGAAGGTGATTGCACTCACAAGAGCTAGCTTCTGTCTTCTTGGAGTGGCTAAAGAACAACAAGGAAACCATTTCTCCTGAAGATCTGAGGAGCATCAAGCTAAAAAGAGCCACCATTGAAAACCGCAGCTAGAACCCTAGGGGAGGGAAAAGAAGGAATGAAGAAGCTTCTTCAACTGATCCTCACGTGGGTTCAGAACAACCATCTCCAGAAGAAAAGATCTCGCCTTTCTCTCCACACCAGATCCATTCAACTTTGAAGAAGACCCAGAAATCTCCTACCTTTACGACCAATCCCAGAGCTTCCTTGCATATCAAGCACCACCTCTCTCTTCCTTCTCAACGTTGGGCTCCTCTGCAACAAAGGAAGCAAGGAAGAAGAGGAATGGCGAGACAGAGGCGCTACTCTTCCCTCCACCATAGCCAAAACCTTCAGAGAACCCAGCAACCGAGTCCTTCTCTTCCAGGAGAAAGGGCTTTTCGGTCATTTCCCTCTTCTTCCTCTCAACAGCTGGTGGTCAACGGAGGAGCAACTGCCACGATAATGTCCCACCAAGATAATCGACAGGTAGCCATTTTTTGTCTCTCTCACCATTTTAGCCTAGTTTCTACAGCCTAATTTCTCTCTCTAACCAGGAGTGGAGATCGGAGAAGAATCTGAGGTTCCTCTTGCAGAAAGTGCTCAAGCAGAGTGATGTGGGCAGTTTGGGGAGGATCGTTTTGCCTAAGGTTCTAGGATTTTTTTTCTAGGGTTTGGAAGATCTTCTTTACATTATCTGCAGCTACAATGGTTTTCTTTTTGGTGAATTTAGAAGGAAGCTGAAATGCATTTGCCTGAGCTAGAGACAAGAGATGGAATCACCTTGGTGATGGAGGATATTGTCACATCAAGAACTTGGAACATGAGATATAGGTGTCATTTTTTGTTAATTTAAGAGAAATTTTAACCTAATCTGATCAGATTTTATCTACTTCATAGGTTCTGGCCCAACAACAAGAGTAGAATGTACTTGCTGGAGAATACGGGTAAGATAGTGCCTGTTCATGAAGATTTTGGTCTTAATGAAAATCTTTTCTCCAATTTTATCATGATGGATCGATTGATCTCTTTTTTCAATTTTGTTCTGAGATATTGAAGCAATCGGAATTTTCTTGATGATTGAATTAAATGAGCTATTTCTGTCATTTTTTTATGGAGAAATAGTTGAAGAAATGGAACTATTTCTTCTCATGCAGTGAAGAAACTGAAATATGTTCCCCAGTTTGGTTCTAATGGATTGAATAAATCAAATCCTTCTCCCGATTTTGCTTTGATTTATTGAAGTTATTAAATTCTATAAGAAATCACCTCTTTTTGTAGGGGATTTTGTGCGATCTAATGGGCTTCAAGAAGGAGATTTCATCGTGATCTACTCGGACATTAAGTGCGGAAAATATGTATGCCATCCATCATTTTTCTTCTCCTCTCCCCTGATTTTTTTTTTAATTTTACATTCAATTAAATCCTCGTTCACTTATGTGAACCAAGGATTTTTTCAATGATTTTACCACAAATTCTTAATTCTTCTAAGTTTGCATCTTAATGGTTTTTACATTTCAAACAGATGATTAGAGGAGTGAAGGTGAGACAATCAACGGATATCATTTGTGTTGGAGAAGGATCAAGGGAAGGCTAATAAATCTCCATGGGGGCATTCTGAAGCCAATTTCATCCCCAATGCTGTAACTAATGATCATAGAAATCCCACTCATCTATGTACTCTCGAGCGCTTTCGATGACAATAACAGAATTTTGGCCACTGTAAACCCTAAATTCTCAATGAAGAAGTGGTGTATTTTAATGGAAATGATAGGGCTCTCAAAATGTATGGCACCACATGAGCTCTACAACACATGGCCATATGACTAGATCCAAGCATCTTGTTCATGCGGCCATGCCCGATCATGAAGGATGAAACAGGTTGGTATCATGACTAAGTCAAGCAATGGTGATGAGACTGTCCTATTGAACACTAGCTACCACCCTTGCCATGGAATATTTATTTAAACCCTTTTAGGAGTACCAATTCCTCATGTCAAATGTGGTCTCCATGATTTTTATCGATCATTTCTCGATCTCTCACTATATTTTTTTTCATATCTATCCATATAAAAATTTGGCAATATTTTTTTTTGAACTTTTCAGTTTCCAATCTGAGTACTTTATTTCTCTACCTCAACTCATCTAACAGATTTTTGGTTTCTAGCTCATTTGATGCCATCTTGAATGTGCAATATCCAAGCAAGAAAGAAATTTAGAAAAATTCTATTGCACTGCTCTATAGGCACTCAGATATTTCAATTTAATGTGCTTTGTAAATTTTTAATTCACACGCTCATTATGTGGTATTTTTGTGCTGATATTGAAAATACCTATGATACCTTTCGACCAATGTAAATTTTCACTTTAGCTCTCTGAAAATTTCTTCTCTATCCCTATCTTTGTCTCTCGCTCAATATCTTTACTAGTTTCCTTATAAATCTCAATCTTTAGTTTTCCCTGATCCATTTCTCAATCTTCATTATCCTTTTGCTAAAGTTTTCAATATATCCGGTAATTTCTTTATCAGTTCCTCTCTAATTAATTTCTTTATAAATCCCTATCTCAGTCTATCTTTAAATATCTCTCTCAATTTATTTCTTAGTCTCACTTCTCAATATACTTTTTATAATCCTCTCTTATTCACTATTCTCTCACTCTCTATCCATTTCCTTATAAATATTTATCAATCTCTCTCTAAATCAATTTATTAAAATATCTCTCAATCTCTTTGTCCATTTTTTCTCATTCTCAATACCTCTGCAATTCCTTTCAAACTCTTCATTAATAATTTTTATTTATACCTCTATGTCATTTCTTTCTGTCTCAATCCCTTTTTCAATCTCTTTTTCAATTATCTCAATTTCCATCTCAATATCACTCTTATCAAATTCTTTCCAAATCCATATATTAGTCATTTATTAATATCTCTCTCAGTATTTCTATCCATTTATTTCTTGAAAACTCTCTTCTAATTTATTTCTCAATCCATCTATCAATATTCAAAAAAAAATTCAATCTTTGTATGGAATGTTATATCGAATTGTATATTTTTCTTCAGTTTTATTCACTTGAATGTATGATAATAGCATGATATTGTATGCTAACATGATGAATCAAATAGACAATCAATTAGAGGAGAAAATTGCAAGCTAAGGAGCATTAATAATTCTAGAACCAAAGTATCATTGGTTGAAAGTTTTTGGGTAGAAACTAAACTATAGAAGAGTAAAGTTTTCATAGAGAAAACTTGATAAAATCTACTCAAGATGAGCACATGATAAACATAGGGAGGCATATAGAGGTCTTTTTTGTATCATACCATGAATATATGAAAGGAAAATCTTCAAGGGGAAGACAATACATTTTTTTGATATATATCAATTCCTTTCCCCCATAAAGTATGTTGATAAAGAGTGCAATAAATCTTCGAATCAATTAGGATGAAGAAGAATACGTATGTTTGTCTAGAGTAAGAGGAAAGAGGAGAATACGAGATAGAGATAATGGGCCCTAATAAGCCGAGTGCCCGATAAGAGTATCTAACACTTTCCTTTAAGTAAATTAAACATGATATCTATTAAGAAGAAGAAGAAGAAGAAGAAGAAGAAGAAGAAGAAGAAGAAGAAGAAGAACATTAGAAGGACGTTGGGAGTTGCTCGTCATGAGCTCACTCCCAAAGCTCTGCTCATCAACCTTTCTCCCTTCAGATCAGCCTACCTCTTTGAAGTTCTTGAGTCTCATTACCGATCCATGCACGCCCCAAGTAGGTTATGCATCCCCAATCTTTCATGATCCTACAAGATAAAGAAATACACTTCGAGTTGAGTTTTTGGTTAACACCCAAGACTTTTCCACAATTTAGCACTGATTTACCAAAGAATCTTTCTCTTTCCCACAAGGATAAGTACAATTTGCCATGATTCCACGTAATGTATGAGGGTGGCTTCTAGTTATCCAGAATTCTTCCAAATAGAAAAAATTCAAGTGATATGTGAAGCAATAAACAAGTACCTAAATTAAACATAAATAATCAAAGATAAATCAATGTAGATAAAAGTAAAGTTTAGACAAACTCCCTTGATTTGAATTGACTTTAACTATGGTTGACCCTTTAATATAGTTAACCTTGTCTTTGGTAATTGATAGATATTATATAGCCTACAGGCCTAGCACACTTCCATATATATTGTCTTATATTCATTGAAATAAAATTTATTCATTGTCATTATTTTATGTTGTTTAAAATGAAGTTCATAAGCATATATAATAACTAAGTGAATTATGATAAGATCATAATATAGTGATCACTACAAAGAATAATACTCTTTGATCGAACTCGAATGATGAGTATAGATTATCGTGTCCCATTAGTGTGGAGACATGAAGGATAGAGAGTGGATGCTCTTTGGATAAAGATTTTACTAAATTGATCTATATGAGTCCTTGAACGGTATTATACCAAACTATCAATCAAGTTGATTCATGTCACAATTGTGTACGTAGTTGTTTGACTTGAGGTACCAAAGATATCTTGAAGATAGATTTTTTTAGATTATGACTTAACGAATCTCTAGCCATCGAATCTCCAAATGTCATATTATGGATACAACACGAAATCTTTGAACATGATTAAGTGTGATCAAAGATGGGATCGTCCGCTCGCGTTATTTGAAGACAATGACTAAAGGAACCAAATGCAATGAAATCCTTTAGCTAAGGTATTAGAAATATTAGAGAAAGTTCTCGATAGTTTCCTCCGCACATTAGTATTAAGTTGAATGACCGATTAGGGTTTAACATTTGACCATCTCCTAGGTCATTCATGAGTCTTGTGTAGATATAGTAATCGATAACAGCATGGTTCTGTAAGGGAGTTCCTATTAATCTCCATATCTCCCAAGGTATGTTGGGTTTTGAAGTCGATAAGCCTTCCAAAATTTCAATTAAAACATTGATGGCTATGAGATTAGTCATAATCATCATATGAGTAGGATCAAATAGTAATATTCTTTTCGGATAATTTAATATCCTTCTCAAATATCCCGTGCATAGAAATGTTTAAAACATATGTTTAAAGAATATATATTACTTTGTAATGATATCATCATAATTCACTAAGTCATTACATATGCTTATGGACTTTATTACAAACATTACACATAACAATGAATAATTGTATTGCAATGAGCATAAACGAGATACATGGAAGTGTCATTGGCTTATAAGCCAAATAATATCTATCACTAGAAATATTTAAGGAGTTCTTGATAATTTCCTCAATGCATCAATATTAACTTGAATGACCGATTAAGGTTTAACAGTTAACATGCCCTAAGTCATTTATGAGTGTAATGCAGACACTGTAATCAATGATGAGAAGATTTCATACAAAAGTTATTGTATACTCCACGTCTCCTAAAGTATGTGTTGTAGCTTAGCACCTAATAGGATGGCAACTCAGCTTGTCAATCCCTAATAAAGTAATATATATATATATATATATATATATATATACACCCTTATAGATAATTAATAAGGTTCACCAATAAGGTGGTATTGGGTATATGGAGTTATTGATTAGTGATGTATATGAACTTAAAAGGGTCACAAAAATAAGGTCTATGAATGTTAGTAGATATATACATAATTATAAAGATTTTTAAAAAAAGATTCACATTCCAATTTCTATAAATAAGAAAAAAAAATGACCACAACTTAAGGTGCCTATGCAAGTTTTATAAGAATTCTCTCATTTCTTCTTTTTGTCTCTTGGTGAAGACCATTGAAGAGGAGATCCAAGCGTCCAGCAATCTTGTGGATACCTCTATGGGTGGATACTTGAATAGCTTCAATAACTCTTTCAAGTAGACCCTATAAGGGTGTTTGCTCATAGATCCTAGATGATAGGATTATAAGTTCATATTGCCTTGATATTTTGAGCATCTAATCCAATGTATTACACTATGTTTGCTGTTTTGATCTAAATTTTGGAAGGGCCTATCAACCTCGTATCTAAACAGTAGTGACCCTTTAATATGGTGGCGTTAACTTTGGTGATGACCCTTAAATGTGGTTTTCTTTGACTAACAAAGGACCCTTGAATGAAGACTCGATCTTATCCTTTAGGTGGACTTTCTACTTAAGCTTCAATGGTTTTCCTATTCATCTTTAATGGGCCTTCCTATTGGGCTTTGATAGGCCTTCCCAATAGTCTTGCATTGGATTCTTATTGGATCTCTAATGGGCCGTCTATGTGAACTTTAAGCAGCTTTCTAGTAGACCTCTTATGGGCTTCTATTTGGCCTTAAGAGTCATGATATTAGGTCTACTTGACCTTAAATAGGCCTGCTCTTAAGCCTCTGTAAGAGTTCTAACTATCTTGAAATAAAAACTTAAATAATGATATATATTTATATATAGATCATTATTTAAGTTTTTATTTATTTATAATTATTTATATTTATATATATATATATATGAGTTTACTAATGTACATAATCAGATATTTATGTCTAAAATCAAACCTTTGATACACCCTAAAAGTTAAGTGATTAGACCTATAAATTGTCCTCTAAAATAGAAATCATTAAAGCATTTAATAGTCTATGATAATACTTCTTAATCATATTTGATGACCTAGCAATCAGGCCTTTGACAGCTCCTATAAACACACTTCTAGAAGACCTAAAAACAAAGTTGACTGTATAATCTGATTGGAAGCACTTAAATATTTCATTAAAAGCTCATAAATCATTTCAAAATGACTCTTAGACTAAAGCAACAATGACTCTTGTTAGGTCAAAATTATGCATGTAGCCCGACGTGGACAACAGCCAGCCATGAACGCCCTAAATTTCACTGCTCTTGTCAGAAAGTCAAGAACCGCAGTGCTACTGCCGTCCCTTCATGCCTCTTTCGAGTCGTCGAGTTAGCACCCCAAGAGAGAGAGAGAGAGAGAGAGAGAGAGAGAGAGACTTTAAGTGCATGTATAGAGAGAAAGAGACAGAAACACCCAGAGAGATCGAGGGGACCCCTCCTCTCTTCCCCGTGGGGACCTCTCTTTCGATCCTTCTTTCTCTCTCTTCATAATGTTAAAAACTTGTTCTATTCTAGCAGGCCCTCCGACTCCACTCATCTCCATGGAAATATCCAGAAGAGGCGGTAAAATCAGACAGGTAAAATCGTCATCCAGGTACTATTTATCGACTACTCTTCTTCACCTTCTCTCCTCAGCCAAGGAAGCTGAACGCCCGCCATGCTCAAGCCAACTATCCTCATCTTCTTCTCTCTCTCCTGCATTGTCATACCAGGTCAACTTTCTTTCTTTTATCTGCATCTTATATTACTCTGCATTGAATTTTTGAACCCAATTTGCTTTCTACAGAAAATTTTTTACGCATATATTCTTTTGTCGTCTGATTATCTTTTTCATCTCATGGTATCTTTATCTATTCGTTGCTTTAGTTCTTTTCCTTTGTAGGAGATTACCCTTTTCACTGTTCATCTCATTCACTTACATGCATCGACCCTTTGAAACCATTCTGTTTCTTATGAAAATATTATCAATTATCTTCTGCTTATTTGTCTTTTAAATCTCAGGATATCTTCACCTCTTTGTTATTTAGTTCTCTTTCACTTGCCATCTATTAAATTACTCTGTATTCTCTCTTTGAACCCGTTTTCTTTTCTCATGAAAAATATAATCTTTTTTGTTTCTTTCGTATGAAAATATTATCCATTTATCCTCTGATTATCTCTTTCTTTTCACTTCTCAGCATATGGGATTGATGTGTCGAGTCTTCCAAACCAGAAGATGCAGACAGAGGTAAGTGTTTCTTCAAGAAAAGACAAGATCTTTTTAAAAGTATTGTGATTGTGGGTTCTGTTCTTGTCGGGAATTAGGGTTTCAGATGGAAAGAAAGGTGGATCAATAGAAGATTGATGATTGGGTCAACAGCTCCCACTTGCAGCTACAATGAGTGCAGGGGATGTAGATTTAGTTGCAGTGCTGAGCAAGTTCCAGTCGATGCGAATGATCCTATCAACAGTGCTTACCACTACAGGTGTGTCTGCCACCGGAGAGAATAATTATCCAAGAAGAAAGACTATATTGCTCATTAGGAGCAAGTTTTGTACCCCTCTACTCTCCATCATCTCTCTCTCTCTCTCTAAAGTTTAAGGAAAGGTGTCTGGGAAAACCCCTTGAAGCAGGAATGCGGACAAGTTTTGAGTTCTCTCTGTACGCGTGTTGGTAATGAGCACAGGAGAGAATAAGTATCCAGGAAGAAAGACTTTTTCTTGTTGAGACTATGCTGCCCATTTGAAGCAAGTTTTGTACTCCGCTACTCTTCTCTATCTCTCTCTCTTCTATCTCTCCTCTCCCTCTCTCTCACTAAAGTCGTGGAGGGTTCGCCGGAAAACCCCCAGAAGCAGGAATTCGGACAAGTTTTGCTCTTTCTTCCCCCTCCTTCTCTCCTCTTTTTCTCTCTATAGTTATCGGAGAGAATCATGTTTTGTATACTTCTCTCCCTCCCGGATAGTAATCCGGAAAAATCAATTTATGTATTCCTCTCTCTCGGTTAGTCATCCGCGAAAATCAAGTTTTGTGTTATTTTCCCTCTCTCTAGAATATTTATCAAGGAAGTATCATGTTCTGTATTCTTCTCTCTCTGGAATAGTTATCCGAGAAAGTCTTGTATTTCTCTTTCTCCAGACTAGTTTTCCGGGCATATGAAGTTTTGTATTAATCTCTCTCTAGACTATCTCACTCTCTGCAATATTTATCCGGAAAATTAAAGTTTTGTATTTTCTTTCTATTTATAGCGAATTAGGATAATCAAGTTTATTCTTTCCTATCTCTCTCTCTCTAGAATATTTATCCGGGAAAATCCAGTTTTGTATTCTCTCTATATAATCATAATTATTTAGGAAATCAAGCTTATTCTCTCTCTCTCTAGAATATTTATCTGGGATAATAAAGTTTATATTCTTTATAATAGTTTTTTAGGAAAATGAGTTCACTCTATCTGTGTCTCTCTCTCTCTAGAACATTTATCCGGGAAAAATCAGGTTTTGTATTCTCTCTCTATATAATTGTTAGGAAAATCAAGTTTACTCTGTCTCTGTCTGTCTCTCTCTAGAAATTTTATCCAGGATAATGAAGTTTGTATTATCTCTATATATAATAGTTATTTAAGAAAATCAAGTTTATCCTCTCTCTTCTCTCTCTAGAATATTTATCTGGGAAAATCAACTTTTTCCTATTCTCTCTCGATCTTTACACTTCGATAGGGGAATAGATCATGTACTAGGGGAAAGAGATAAGGGAAGAAAATGATAGGTTGAGATTCGTCAGAAGTTCAGAGGATCTGACAAATAATCGAAGGGTAAACCGTCTGTAGGCTTTTACCCTTCATCTTTGCAGTAACAAGTGACATTCTATGGGAGTGGAACCTCCAAACTTCAGCTCATTTTCTCTCTCCTCAGATCGGGTTCCAGTAGCTTCCCCAGAAGTCTATGGGAATATTATTCTAGAGATACCCATCTTATCATCTCTCTCTCGTGATGACGAGAGAACTCCTCGGAGATCCGCGCTAGTGAGAGAAAGGTGTGAGAGAAAGATAGAGAGAGAGTATTCATTGCAGTATCGGCTGTCATTCTTTTCCCCCCCTAAATGCTTGCTTTTTAGAGAATGTCTTCAGAAATGAGGATACGCAAGAGAGGAGGAGAAGGAGAATTTTCAAGCTACAAAGACCTCTGAATATCCTCTCTTGAGTGAAGAATGCTCCATCTGGTATCAGCTTCATTCCTAGAGAGAGAAGATTGTAGGTTGTAGGAGAAGATCGCATGAAAACTAGGGCACATGAGAGAGAAGACAAATATTTAGAGCGATCTAGACATCTTTATGTCCTCTGATAAATGAAAAGTATCCGAATTGGTATGATCTTCCTGCACACGATATGATGAATCTCCTATTCTGGATTTATAACCATGATTAGAAACCAACCGCAAGAAGAAAACTATTGGAAGCAAGAATACTTAAACAAGTAAAATTCCAACAGGCAAGAAGAATAGCTTTCATATCAAGCTTTCTTGAAATGTAGAGAATGTCGGTGCATTGCTTTGTCATGTGATATCCTCTCTATCTCTCTCTTGCTCACTATCTCTCTCTTGCTCTCTCTCTCTCTCTCTCTCTCTCTCTCTCTCTCTCTCCCTCTCTCTCTCTCTCTCTCTCTCTTATAAGAGGAATAAGAGTCTAATCCACAAAGAACTTTGGTTTTGAGAAATGAGAAGTTTTAAAGATAGAAATCAAATGAAAGAGAAAATAGAAATGGGCAAAGACGAACTAGGAGGTAAGTAGTTATGATTAAGAAGAGAAATTTAATAAGTGGTCTATTACAATTTATATATAATATTTAATTTTTGATAAATAATTAGGTTCATTTTCTTTCTGGAAGTAAAATATAATCAGATCGTATAAGAAATTAGAGAAGAAACCAGAAAAAGAAGAAAAATTAGACAGAGAAGAGAGTATAGATGATAAAAGGAAAGCAAGATATAAGGAGAGAGCATGGTTGTGAGTGGGATGGAATGAAGATGAGGGTAAAGATATGGATGAGATGAGATGGAAGACGATGAGGGGTTTGGATGGATGCATTTCTAGAACTTACACTATGATTTAGAACAATCCATGGAACAAATCTGGATCATAGCTCATTGAAATCGCCATGCATCATGCTTTTGTTCTTTATCATAGTGTTTCTTAGCCCGAGGACTATGATCTAGCATCACTTTCTTTTGCATTGTATAGAGCCATAGGATAGGAAACATTGCAAAGAGATCTTCAAAATGATTCTATTTCATTTATTTTCACTTAATAATTCATCTGACTTTTATATACTTTTCCACTACCTTGATTTTGGAAGTTAGTCAACATCCTATTGGTTTGACTTTATAACTTCAAACATTTGGCCAAAGTCAATGAGCAAATTCAAAACTTTAAACTTAGTCAAAGGACAATGTCACCTTAATGGTAACTATGCCAATGAATTAAAAATAAGAAGATTCAATTTTCCCTTCATGGTTTGACTTTATTCCTTCAAACATTTGACCAAAGTCAAATGTGCAAATTCAAAACTTTAAACTTAGTCAAAGGACAATGTCACATTCATGGTAGAATAAGGCAATGAATTAATTGTTTATACTATAAATCTTATGAATGCCGGTACACTGGATCCCATTAGAACTCTGAAGCAGAAGTTACTAGAGAAGAGGCAATAATATCAATCACTGCCCCCAAGAACAAGATTTCATTAAAATTTCAAAAACTAGAAATCATCCCATCCTTGTCTAGTTTTTTTTTTTCAAAAAACATTGATGATTGAAAATAAATAAAATACTATGAATTAATATTTTGGCACCAAAAGACAATGGGAATAATCTAGTTTTTTTTCTCAAATGTGCTAATGAAGCAATGAAAATGGTTACCTATGAATCTTTGATAGTTCATCAAGTAAAAATAATATGAAATCTACATGAACACGTCTTTAACTTGAATTTCAGGAGCAGTTTCAATCAGTTGTAGTAAACATCAAACAAATAAATGAATAAACGAATGAAGCCAGAGTACCAAAGAACATATTTACGATGAAATACATCAATTATGTTTTCATAACAACTCGAGCAGTCTTGATTATCCAAAATAAAAGCAGCAATAGCAAAGAAGGTACGATCATCACAGCAATGGCCGACGGCTCATTATGTACAGATACCTTGTGGTCTCTTATATCTGATTAGGAGGGTAGATCGCCATTCGAGTTTGAAAGGGTATTCGGTCACTCCACTCGACCCAAGACTCTCTGTACAGCTTCTTTTACACCTTCTTGGTCCAGGGTTGTCGTCAGGTGAAGTTCTTGTACCTGGAATAAACCACATGAACCGCTCTAACCCATTTCTTCTATTTGCACGAAATGGAATTTTTCATTAAGTTCACTTAAATTGTGTTTCTTTTGGAGGCAGTTTGAGGAGAAATTTTGAGAACACAATGATTCTGAAGTAAAGCGAGGGACGTAACGCGTGGATTGAAGTAAATATTCCTTTATTCAGAACCACAGCATGGAAAAGGCAAGAATATTCATAAAACATTACTTTAAAAACTAGTATAGTATTTATAAAAGGTACGTAATATTGAAGTGATTATAGAATGAATATAGAGTAAAGTGAGGAATAGAACCTGTCGGCCTGCTCGGGCAAGAAGAGTGAATTGGTTATCCTTGGCAGGAGCCTAAAATAAAAACAAATAGGATTCAAGAAGAAAATTAAAGGTCTAGAAAGAAATTCCTCCACACAAGAATACTAAAACTTTCAATCAAGCATATGACTTACGTTAGAAAGCCAAAGCTGCAAATCTTGAGAGACAACGCGCCGCTCGAGGCCTTGACGCCCAATTTTTATTTCAGATATTCTGAAGCAAAATATTTCGGCAAATCATAATCTTAGTGAAATAATATTTTGTATTGGTAGGTTAGATATTATTATGAAAAAGGAAAGACAACGGTTAATTATCAGGTGGATGCTTCCGTGATGATTAACATCCTTGATTGCCCCATACCAATTTTAGTACCATAAATACTAGCCAAAGTATGAACTTCAAACATGTTTTAACCAGCGCAATTTTATGACCCTATGAATCAGATAAAAAGTGTGATAAGCACGTATATCCATTTTTGTAGGTATCCCTTGAAAGTTATGGATAATAATGCGGTACAGCCTCACCATACCAATGAGATGAGTACTTCAGATTCTTCAAAAGGGGAGAGACATGTTGACGTCCAACAGAGATACGGAGAAGGAGAGAGAGAGAGAGGGGAAAAAAATGATGAAGAATGCCAAATCTCCACCGGAAGACTCAATAGGAACTCAGACAAGAGGCTCATGATTTTCTGCCTGCCCCTGTTTATAGGCTTGAGAGGCAACTTCTTGGTGCTTCTGAGCATCGGAACTTTTTTTGTTTCTGGGGTTAGGAAAC